>OX235271.1:94305406-94749035 GCA_944472155.2 Trichobilharzia szidati | reverse complement strand
ACGTCATCGATTCATATGCAGGTACATTCAGATGATAAATCCAAAAGAGGAAGAAAACGGGCCTTCTGGATTTCAGTGCTAAGCATTATTAAAAAGTTGGAACAAACTGAAACCCCCTCTTGTGCACTGATTTAGTCTAAATAAACATATTTACAAAAGTAGCGATGTAAAACAAATGCGAAATTTTTAATCCCAATGTTTCTACAAGCCGCGCTTTTAAACGAGGTGAGTCTAAATTTAGATCTACAGAGTGTTCACAAAATGCAGTTTATTCTTATCTTTATGAAAAAACCAGATTATAATTTGTATTTATAAAAAATACAACCTTACTATCGCACGAACTTTTATTTTTTTATGGGTCTTTTGTTCTTTCTTTGAAATAATCACGTAATTTTCTCCTTTCTGTTTGATAATAAAGCCCTCAGATAACCCACAGCAGCAGTGATCACCTGTCACATGATGAAAGAATTTTTTAATCTGTCTCATCAATTATTTATGGGAAATTTTCGACTACAGAAACTGAACCTTTTTCACTTTACCCACTCGCATATGTTTTTCTAGAAACTCTTCTTTTGAGCCTGATAAAATTTTGCTTTTTGTCAGAGTAATTATATATATATACTAAGTCGCATCATCCTGGAGAGAATAAAGGATGCAATGGATACAGAACTCTGCCAGACCGGAACAAGCTGGATTCAGGAAGGGCAAATCATGTGCTGATCAAATTGCAACTCTACGCATGGTCATCACAGAACAAAACATCAAATGGTGGTCAAACCTGCACCTTATCTCCATCAACTTCTAGAAGGCCTTCAACAGCGTTGACTGAGAGGTGATTTGGAAATAGCTTCAACACTATGCCATACAGTTCCCAGGTATTTATCACCCTCATTCAACAGCTATGTGACAATGGCACGTGTCAGATGATCCACAACGGGAAACCCAGCGAGGCGTTCGAAGTAAGTACAGGAGTAAGACAAGCTGGCTGCCTATTATCTCTGATGACATTTTCAATTGTGGTGGACTGGATTATTCGTCAGACTGTGGGGAGCGAGGAGACAGGAGCACGCTGGGCTACCGATGGGAAGACTCTAGAAGATCTGAATTACACGGATGATATATATCTAATGTCACACAAACTCGAAGACTTGCGGGTGGAAACCAACAGACTGACAGAAGAGGTTGGCAGGCAGTGAAGACAGGACTCCAAGTGAACATAGAGAAGGTGGAGACGGAGGTGATGGAGATAACCAGACAACCAACCAACAGCAACAATCAGTACTAATCATTACCAACGAGAGAAACTTGAAAGAGGTCACTTTCTTCACTTATCTAGGAAGCACGGTTTTAACAACAGGCAGTCGGAAAGAATGAAGATGTCAAAGTAAGAACTGGATAGGTAAGATACGCCTTCATCAACCTGAAACTAGTTTAGAAATCTTTGCCAGCATAAAGAACAGGATTCGAATTTTCAACACATATGTCAAGTCAATCATTCTATATGGGTCAGCAACTTTCATTGCGTATTACGAAAGGGATTTCCAACAAGTTACAGACTTTTTTCAACAGCCGCCAACGTCACTGGCTCTATACTGAAGATCAAATTGCCAGCCGGCCAGAAAGGATTAGCAACAAGAATCTCTGCGTTGGAAGACACCAACGAAAAGTCGATTGCTGAACAAATATGTAGGAGAAAATGGAGATGAATCAGGCATACACTGAGGAGGCCGTCGAATGATATGGCGGCCAGTGTAGGCCAACGCTGGAGTGGAATCCAAATAGGAAGCGACGAGTGGGTCGTCGGTGCGAGGGTGACATGGAAGAGATCGTGCGAGTTGGAGGAAATGAGAGAGTTTGGGCAATGGTGGACCCAGCTGAAGAGGACAGTACCAAATAGGAGAAAGTGGAGATGTGTAGTTGAAGCCGTATGTTCCACTCGGAACCTAAGGGAATAATAAATAATATAATAATAAATTATCCGCAAAATTACAATTTCAAAGGTTCATTTCAACTAAGTGTATGATTTTAATTTGCATACACTGATCTAAATCCTAGTCAAATAGAACGTAACGCCAGTCTGCAGTAAATAAATGGATTCTTTTCTCCTAATAACGTTTAAAACAAACACTCGAATGTAAAGCACTTGATATGAATTGGAATAAAGAATATATATTTAAGAACTAACAATTACTCGAGTGTTAGTAACCTAAGATAAGCCAACAGCTGAGGGACTTACAATTGAACATTCATGCCGTAAATACAAAAGATCTAAGTTTAAACCCATAATTAAGAATCAATAGCCCATATTATTTAGGTCAAGAGGAGTTTCGACCCAAATACGTTTCAGTCTTTACAAACTGTCATAAACACTACTACATCTTATCAATATAATTCGTCAGTTCATGGCCATCCTATGCTATATTTAGAGATTTTTGAATAAATAGCGTAACCTTATTTCGATTAAATAAAATTGCTATTATATCACCATCACTTCTACAGTACACGTAATACAACAGACAGTTTGCTAATATATATATATATATATATTATGAAGAGTTTCTAACTATAAATAAATGTATAAGTACATTCATCAGGAGAGACCAAGTTAAAGCTAACTTCTTGAGTAGTCAGAAACTGTGGTTAAAGTTCTGATTTACTCTTTTGTGTGAATTATATAAACGCCTTGTAAAAATTGAAGTAGTAATGCTAATATATGTGTAAAACTTGGGCACTGTGGTAGTAAGTAATTCCATATTAGTTTTTTTATTAGATGTATCACACAGTGAAACAGTATTATTTACTGGATGACATTTAGAACAAAATTTATTGTTCATAATCATATCAATTATAATCATTCGACTTCCAAACTTGAGTTTTATAGTTTCCTTTGTTCTCTCCTATTTGTCGTAGGGGTAATAGAATTTTCTAGATATATGAGACAGGTGTTGAATCATTCCTATTACACGTGTTTGCAGTTGATTCGATAGACAAAGCTTCTGTTATCAATCTCTCCCTCCACCCTGTGACATTAGATTTTAAAACTGTCATCTTATCCCATCCTATTGCATGGTTGTGTGTAATTGCATGTAGTGAGTGCTATAGCTGAACTATTCTCTAGATTTCTTATCTTATTCTGGTCAACTAATCTAGATTTTGCTAGATTTTTATGCTCGGCTAGTCTGACTGCCCCTGTTCTACTAGTTTGACCTATGTATTTGACTTGACAATCATTCCAACGGGGTATTAGATAAATTAAATTGTTTTGTTTTAAAGGCTCCACAGGATCCATTAACCGACAAAGCATGTTTCTAATTGAGTTCGTGGGTTTGAATGCCAGCCTTGTTAAGAATTCTGCGTAAGGTTTCCGAGGTTCCTTCTTTGTATGGAATTACTACTGATGATTAAGATTCCTTATTGTTGGTGTTCTAAACGTCATCCAGTAAATAATAAATACTGTTTCACTGTGTGATACATCTAATAAACAAACCAATATGAATTAGTAATGATTGCTAACTTATTCTTTCACTTTGTGAGCTTTTATTTGTCTAAAATCACGTCTGTTCACTGCAGGTACATGGTTTTTATCTGTCAGAATCTTCTTAGTCGTAAGATGCCAGTACCCATTTTCTAATATTTACACAGTCAAGTGAAATGGTTGACAAGTTGGAAGAAGAGGCAGTGAGAACGGGACTTCAAGTGAACACTGAGATAACAGAGATGATGAAGACACCTAATCGACAGCAGCACACACAAATCACTGTCATTAGTAGAAATCTTAGAGAAGTCACTTATTTCAGTCACCTAGACAGTATCGTTTTAACTACGTTCGACACGTATTGGGATGTGAAAAGCAGGATTAGAAGAGACAGGCAGACCTTTGTTAACCTGAAATTAGTGTGGCAATCTGTTGCACTTAACATAAGGAAAAAGATTCGGATTTTAGCACTAATTTTAAATAATTGTCTCTAAATAGTTCAGAATCTTAATATCAGCATCATGAAAATCATTCCTAGCAGGCTGCAGACCTTCATCAATAGCTGCTTGCGTTCAATAGTGAAGATAAGATGGCCAGATAGGATTAGAAACAAAGACGTCTGACAGTCAGCAAATTAGCCAAGAACCGACTATCCAACAAATACGCAGGAGGAATTGTAGACGGATTAGACATAGACTAAGTAGGTTGAAGAGTGAAATCACACGCCAGGCTCTCACGTGGAACCCAAATAAGAAATGATGTGTTGTACGTTCGGGGATGACATGAGAGGGGTTGTAAGAGGAAGAAATTGTACCTTGTGGTTAATGGTGAAACTAGCTATAAAATAGTTTAAAGAACAAGGTGAAGTGGAGATATGCTGCAGAAGCCCAATATCCCACTCGAATTTATATATATAAGTATGGTTGATGCTTATAGATAGTAGGATACCATAAATCCGGATCTTTTGGCTGTTGAAGGTCTCTAGTATTGCACATTTATGATCAAATGAAAACATTTACCTTTAAAAGCTCAAGCCCGCTTGACTGTTCGATGAGACACTGAAAACTAGGATAAACGATCTAAAACTGTATATGAAGCATATCAGTTACCTTGTGTCTAGCACATCATTCACCTTCATAGTAAGGAATATGTAATTTTATTGGAACACCATGTAGAGTTGAGGAGTATTACATTTCTGTAAGCTGTAAATAAGTCTTATTGATAAGAAAGAACTTTTGCCCTCTTGAAATGCGATACAACGGTGAGTATTTTAATTACGATCCGTTTTCAGCATTAAGAAGGTTCTTAAGCTTTTCTATTTTTCCTTTGAATGAAAGAATGTTCTTTGTGAACAGACTACTCATAGTCTGGATATTAAGTGAACCCTGTTAAGGTATAAAAACCATTTAAAGCCTGTGATTTTGAAATATGTACTTTCTTATAAAGCAACATAAATTTAAGTGCAATAAATGTTACTGAATTTGAACAAAGCAAGAACTACAGTTTTAGCAGAATAAAGTGGTACCATCTTTTATTTCGTTGCCTTCTCGTCAGCTGCTTACAGGACAAAGACATTATTAAATGTATCTACAAAAACAATTTTAACATACTTGCACAGAGTTCATTTTAAACAAAAATCAATCGATCAATATACGCATACACTAATAATATATACATATATATATGCAATATTAAACACTATTCCGAACAATAATAATCATACACAATGAAAACTTTTCAGCATCTCGCATTCGTTTGAAAAATATCCAGTTACCAGGGCAAAGAAAGACTGATAACCGCTTCTTTCTGGACGCATAAATCAGGTTTCAGGAGCTTGATGGAAATGGCTTCAGCAAACTTCAGGAGAATTGAGCTCTTTTGCTTACTGATAATTTTGAACGACTTTTCAACGTCCACCTCTTGACCCGTGTCGAGGAGATGCCTGACGATGGCACTGTTTAAAGCATTTGTTCTCTTTAGACGTAAGCTTTTTGGTACATGTTCAGAAAATCGTAGATATGCCCTTCTTTCTGTTCCTCCAATGTAACTGCTCCCGCAGATACATGTAAATTTGTTTACACAGCTGGAGTTAACATGAGAAGGATGTCTATCGATTTTTGATTGCATCAAAGAGCAAGTTTGCTGAAGCCATTTCCATCAAGCGCCTGAAACCTGATTTATGCGTCCAGAAAGAAGCGGTTATCAGTCTTTCTTTGCCCTGGTAACTGGATATTTTTCAAACGAATGCGAGATGCTGAAAAGTTTTCATTGTGTATTATTATTATTGTTCGGAATAGTGTTTAATATTGCATATATATATATATATATATATTATTAGTGTATGCGTATATTGATCGATTGATTTTTGTTTAAAATGAACTCTGTGCAAGTATGGTAAAACTTGTTCTTGTAGATACATTCAATAATGTCTTTGCCCTGTAAGCAGTTGACGAGAAGGCAACGAAATAAAAGATGGTACTACTTTATTCTGCTAAGATTGTAGTTCTTGCTTTGTTCAAATTGATTAAAGGGAATAAATGTATGAAATCTTATTGAGTTAATCGATAAGTGGATGGGTTTTTTTCATATATCTGAAAACGTTTCAAAATATACAACAAAAGCCTAAGACTTGATTTCAATAAGTAATTAATCACTATGTGTACCAGAAGACAGTTTGCATGATCAAACATCCCATGTACGCTAAGAATTATATAAATGTAATATATACACTACTCTTTGCAAATTTAATTCTCCAATGATAGGTTCAGAATATTGATTATTATGTGATACCACATACACGTCCCTCTTTTGTTTTTCAACAGGTCTGTAACTTATGATTACCGACTCGCCTAAGGTCAGTCGGTAAATGTCGTGATAAAACATAATAATAATAATAAAACTCAATTGATAAAGAATTATTGAATTATTGGATTTAAGCTAAAAAGAACTGTGTATAACGCGAGAAGTACAATTAATTTACGTATACTTTATATCGCTTACAATTGTTTCATTCAGTGTTTCCTTTTCTAATGGGATATTTCATTCACAATATATATTCATATATACATATACATATATATCAATTGCAAATATATATTTATGTATATTTCTTTTCACATACGATATGTATTGATTTAAATCTAATCTTAGTGGGTCGTTTTCATTAAGTAATTCATCTAATGGCTCTACGTTTCTCCTACTCTGTTGTTATTCGTCACTTTACAGCTTTGTGAGAAAACAAATTGATCATAAGATGAATGAAAAATAATTTATCCTCCTAGATCTGTGGTTGTCTACTTCAATTCTTATTTTTCTGACAGGAAGCGGTACATTGCACGTAGAGGAAGGTCTTCTACTGCTTAGTTTGTGTCTCTCAAGGTGCTGTTCTCTCCCGCTCTCTTCTCTGTCTTCTTTCTTCTTATATGACTTGCTTAATTAATAATAATAATAACAGCTTTATTCCAAACAGTATTTTTGGTACAGGTATGGAATTTTCAGCGTGCATTGCAATATTGCATCTAATTACCTCATAAATTTTATAAGATTTTAAAAATAAAAAGCAACAACTACAAAAGAAAAAAGATAAATAAAAGAAATAAAAAAGAACAGCGTTGCATTCACATTTTAAACAATGCACCACAGGATATGAAACATAAAATTAGTGTGTAATAGAATATGTGAGCAACAATATAATAGTAACAAAGAAAGGAGAACAAAAGCTAATGGGAAACTATTTGTTAGAGTGCCGCAGTAAGTTGATCGTGTCATACCTAACGGATTTCTCATCACATAACAGCTGTGCCAGATAAGGTATTGTGGAGATTTTGTACTTGTTAGTCCTGGCATATAGCCTCCTATAATTGCTTCTAGTTCTACCAGATGAAATGTAAGGAGAGAGCTGCGTATAGAGAGGATACTCGGGGTCTGACAAAACGGAATTCGCTAGTTTCTTACATGACATTATATATCTATCCACAATAGTGTTAACCAGTTGGTTTAACGAAATCCCACTTCCCCTACTAACACATTTTAGTGCCCTCCTCAGCTAAGCAAAGTCTTTCTTAAGTAGTCCAGGAAAGATTAATGGGGAGCAGTAAAAAGGGATGGGAAGAATACAAGAATTGACAAACTGAGAAAGCAAAGACTGCTTTATACCAGGCTGCCTTAATTTCCTAACGTAGAACGTTAAGCGAAACATCTTTCTAGTAACAAGTAAGATGTGAGAGGATCAGGAAAGATCGGAGGAAATACCTAGTCCAAGGTACTTGACATTAGATGTAGTTTCAACCGTCGATGATAGTGGGGCCATGTAAGCTAGCTAGTTGCTGTATGTCACATTTTCGTCTGAAAGTGAAATTGACTACCTGACATTAAGACGGATTTAGCTTAAGACTGTTTGAAGAGGACTACTGACTAATTTCCGATAGAAAGTAATTTAATTTGAAACAATCTGACTGGGAGTTGACAGGCATAGAAACAGAGAGGTCATCAGCATACTTGACAAAAGTGGCTACATCAGAATGGGGCAATTTTGTTAAGTATGCTGATCATCTATCTGTTTCCATAACAGTTATTTATGAATCATCAGACTGTTCCAGAATGAGTAACTTTTTATCCGAAATTAGATAGCAGCCCTTGTTGAATAGTCTTAAGCTAAATCCTTTCAAATATCAGACTGCTGTTTTCACGTTCAGACTTTTTTTGTAGCATAGTGGGCAATGAAGTTGAGACTAAATCGAGTGTTAAACACCTTGGATTAAATCTTTCCTCTGATCTTTTCTGCTCTTCTCGCATCACGTTAATTTCTAGAAAGATATTTCGCCTAGTGGTCTAAGTGAAAAAGTTACAACAATTTGGCTTCATTGAGTTTCCACTTTTGCAGTTTGGTTAATTCTTGTATTCTACCTTTTCTTTGTTTATTGTTTTCCATTAATCCTCCATTGGGTTGCTTAAGAAGAACTCTCTTGCATGGCGAAAGGAACTAGAAGCTATCACTAGGGCGAGTGAAGTGTCACTAAACCAGCTAATCATTACCATTGTGAACAGAAATTTGAACCCATACAAGAAATAAGCTAATAGCACCTTATCGAACTCTGAACATTTTTCTGTATATACAACTTTCCCTATGCATCTCATCAGGTTGGATAGGAAGTAATTATAAAAGACTTGATGCTTGGACAAATACGTTTAAAGCCTCAATGACATCATATTTGGCACGCATTTTATGTGATGAAAAAATTGGTAGGTATGAAATTTTTACTGAGAAAGTGAAGATAAACGGTACTTTTTTATTCTTTCCACCACTCATGTATTGTCGTCACTATTTATGAATAAGGCATTTAGAAGACCAATTTCTCGAGATGATATCATTTCGTAGCTTCTTTACAACCGCTTTACAACTAACATGGTTCACAATAATAAACTAAAATAAAATGCATGACAATTACTCAGTTATATAAAACAAAAGTACATACTAATGACCAGTCATATTTAAATAGGTCAAGTAGTCCATGCTAGGCGAAGGTTGAAGTCTGTTGTTTTTTGTACACACAGTTTAGGATGTATGTGATTAACCCTAAGTGCCTCCATCACCTTTAATAACCAACCTTGAATTAGAGTTATGTGAAATAATTGTGAAGCAGTCACTAATATTGATTTTGTGACCTGACATTAATAAGTGCTTTGCAATGGATGATGCTGGATTTTTATCCAGATTAATTGCATTGGGATTTCCTATGTTTTAATAACCATTTTCGGAACATTCTATTGGTTCTGCCTGTATAGATGTCACCGCAACTGCAGGTGAACTTGTAGATACAGTTTGAAGTAGAGTCCACAGAATTTCGTCCTTTAATCGTAGGTACAGGGATCGAAAATGTTCGGCAAGTGAGAAAAAGAGATGCGGCGTAGAATGTGCACTTGATGGCTGACCGAAGTCTTTGAGCTGTCAACTGCATGATTTGATCACCCTTGAATGGTAGGTTAATAAAGATAGCTTCCTTTGATACAGAAGCTGTCTTTTCAAGATGTGGTATATCCTTACTGTGACAATTGTGTCAACGAACATTTACCTTCATGGTTTTATAAGGGAGAAAACCGATGCCCCCGCAGCTCGATCCTTGAACACTTGATTGACTCTGGACACCAAGTCAAACCAGAAATAAACTTCAAAGTTATCTACAGAATACTAGGCAATCTTGCTAACAGTGTACGGATCAAACTTCTCCACATCGCAGAAGCAATGGCAATTCATCTGCTAAATCCTGAACTCTGCATACAAAAGAAATTCGTTCATTCATTAAATCTACAATGGACGTAATCTTTCTTGATTTCAGTCTTACTAATTGTATTATTTTGTCTCTTGCATTTTATTATTTCACATCTTCATTTATATTATTCTCTACCCCACCCTTCTGTAATCTCTACCCTCATTAACAATGTAACTAACTTGACCCAAGTCCAATTTCTAGTCAGCTGTGTTACGTCATCCGATTAACTCACTTATTTTCAACTGTATTATTCTCTAACCCCACCCTTATTTGATTTTAAACACCACTTATTAACACTGTTGCCAACCTGACCTAATCTGAATTCTACTCAACTGTATTTCGTCATCCAATTCACTTAATCAATTCTATTTTATTTTCCATCTTAACGTTTGTCTCCAAGCCAAAAAATACTTATATTACATAATTATCTAGACTTTATAAATCTAATGTACACACACACAAACAAAATTGTATAAATATGCGATTGTACAGCTCAGTGAATGAATTCGCCGAAAAGAGTCTCTTCGCTGAACGCCTTCTTTTCTTTTATATGACTGAATGGGGATTTTCAAGTTACTGTGACAATTGATAAAGTTTTATTGATAATCATTTGCTAATAGGACTGGATGTATATGTCGAAGCTCATCCATCAATGTGTCACTCGTACATATTTTGCAGGCCCTTGATTATATTTATTTATATTATTATTTATGTAAATTTCCCGTTAAATATTGTTATATAATGTGAAGAGAAAATCAGATACAATATTTCACTACAAATTGTGAATTCCACACTGTATCAAGTGTACTGTTTTGAATAAAGCCATTTATAATTGTTAAGTAGGTTTTATAGTACCCTGTAAGCAATCAGTATCGTCGGATAAAGCGAACTTCGTCTTATTGGATAGTGGATTTCATAATGAGCTGACATCAGTTAGATAACCACTGGAAAACCTGGGAGTACTGGACAGCTGTTTCGTCCTAGCTCTCCGGGACTCTTCATCAGTACGCACTCACCGCCAGGGTGCAAACCCAGGACCTTCTGGTTACAAGGCAAGCCCGTAGACCATTCAGCCACTGGTACCTGATCCAGTGGCCCGTGTATTCTAACTTCTGCTAATTCACGACATAGCGCGACCATTTCGCAGTGTCTTCTTCGATGAGTTACTGCCTTATCTTCAACCTACTGTACCCTACTGGTCACAGCTTCTTACTAGAACCTAAGGTCACTGATAATCAAGACTGATAGTTAAATAAATTATTCTTGAAGCATAAAGTGCACATATTAGTCAGCAGTGAATATATTTGACGTTACCACCCACATTACAATCACCAAATTTGAGAATTAGGATTATATTACTACTACTACTACTACTGCTAATACTATTTTTCCCACTAACCTGATAATCAGCAGATTCGATTGAATATTTCATTTAGAGAAGTTCGATGGATAAGTGAATAAAGATTGTATTTTCTTTTTTTTCAGATGAACTAATATATAAGAGATAAAATAATAATTTGTACGTTAAACAGCACCCATTGATGATGAATTGTATCAACACATCCAATCAGCATTGTCATAAATGCAATTATTAGAGATAATGGATTGTGATTTTGACTTTCCAATAATTCATTTTCTGAATTATTATTATCATTATTACTTTTATTGTTATTATTGTGCTCTTTTAGCAATCGAAAGAAAATATAAGTAAATACTGATTATTTGGAGGCAGAGGTTTAGTCCGAAAATCTTTCCAAATCAGATATGAAATTTAATATCGTATTGTAAAAGTCAGTTAGAGAGATTTAAGAGTACGGTTATTGATTAAGCTTATCAATACAGTAGCACTATGACATGAAAAGTATCCTAACAAGACAGTATAAGGAAGCCGTCTGGAAACCAATGTCAAATGTAAGTCTTATAAATAAAGATATAGTAGTTGTGAAAAGATGGAACTATAAAAAAGAAAATAAAGATTTTTTTAATTGCTGATTGTTCCAAATTTTAAAGTCAAGTTGAAGTAAAGATTTAAATGATATGTCAGTTTGTTAAGAGTTCAAACACACTGTAGCACTCCAGAGTTGAAAAGAATGGAAGCAAAATACCTACTGTCTTCAAAAAGAATAGCTATCCACAAAATTTCATCGAAAAGTGTTTAAAGTCGAATCAAAACATCAACAAAGAACCATCTTCAAAGACCACAACAAAATTCATCCTACCATACATGAGAAATACCTCTGAAATAACAGCTAGAATACTGAAACCGTTTGATATAGATATAGCACACAAGCCAGTCAAATCGCTTAATTCGATATTATGCAAACCGAAAGATCCAACAGAAAAAGGAGATAAAATTAATACCATTTACAAAATAAATTGTATGAACTGTAACAGACATTACATCTTCCCCTTCGAATCAGAATCCAGGAACACAAATCAGCTGTGAAAAGACATGATATATACTCTTTCATATCAATGCATATAGACAATTATGGTCATCAATTTGATTGGGATAATGTCAAAATCTTAGACAGAGGAAACACCAAAAGTGCCAGGGAATTCCTAGAAGCCTGGTACTCAAACGAAAATGTAATTAACAAACACGTTAATATAGACGAAATATACCAACTAATAAAAAGTAAATCAGGTGACCAGAAAGTTTAAAATCCAAGTCAATAGAAAATGGTCAATACATATGTAAAGATGGTTACCAGGAGACGCAATTATATCACTCATGAAGAAATTTAAATCATTTCACTTTATGCTAAATATTGCGCTGAAGATGTTGTCCAGAAGGACGACGAAAGCTCCGCAACTAAACTAACCAGCTCAGAGAACACTATTAATTGTAAATATGAAGTCACTAAACGGAGAAAATCTACCTAAGACGTCAACATTCAAAGCTTTCGTGACAAAAATCTGTAAGCATGAAGTTCCTCTATGCAGTATTCTGGAAATGCCGAATTTGCCATATCATTTTATTGCTAAATGGCTCGTCAATTTACTGATCTTATATTGGGAACTTATCATATGTCATATAAAAGGTCTATTTACTTCTGTCGATAACATTAAAAATATGAACTTGACAAATAAAACTGTATTATTGTTAGATGTCAAATCACTGTTCTTGTTGAAACAGTTGACTGCATGTATGAGCAATTCGCAGAACAAGAAGTAAATGTTGGGATTACATCTGTGAAATTAGAAGAACTTTCGAAGGAGTGTTCAAGAAAGGTCTGCTTTATGTCAAACAGGGAGTTCCATTGGCAGACGGATAGGTTTGCAGTGGATTTTTCTGTCCTACTCTCATTTATTGGCAAAACTGGAAAGCGATCCTATGAGAAAGATGTTGAATAAATCTAAATATTATTGCCGTTATATAGACGATAAATAGGTTGCTCATTATGATAATGTTGATAAACAGGATCTAATAGAAGTTTTCAGTAGTATTGATCTGGTCACTAAATTCTTTAGCGAAGAAGAGTACCAAGGTATCATTCCATTTTCAGATGTTCCGTTTACCTAAATGATGAACTTGACTGTAAAAGGAATTATTTTCAGGAAATCCAGTTTGAACAGGTATCTCTACAACTCTATACTTGTACAATGTAAACGTAATTTACTTCGTTGTCACAGCTATAGAAACAGGCTCTTGTTTCCCGGTGATATTACTGATATGAAAATACAGAAGCTGAGAGGTATCCTATCATGAAACAGTTATTTCGTAAAATATAAACATCTACAAGAAACGATGGAATAATGCCTGATACAGTGAATAGGAAGAGGCTACACGTAAGAGTGAAGTCCAAGTGCATATCGCAGATTGCTGGTCATACATTCAGGGCTGAAGGATTATATATTAATTTCACAACCAAACTTATACTGACAAAGTGCATTAAGGATAAGTTATTGGTGACAGCCACATATATGTGTGTATTCAAACGTAACCGCTCTTGAAAAGCTAGTTATATAGCACATACTAGAATGGGAGAAGCTAGGTAACTAAACGACATTACTTATTTTATCCTATTAAGTGGAAAAAGAACACCGTATTTAAATAGAAAAGACAGTTGTGGTTATGCATTCTCTGTCTAACCATTTGCCTAAAGTTATCCAATTATGCCTCGTAGCCATAGAAACGTAACCTCTATCCCCAAAAGTGCATTCATTTCATGTCTACCTGAACCTCTATACTCCTTGATGGATGCAATCGTTCCATATTTTCATGTCTCATCATGACCATAACTTAACAGTCTCTCTGCGCTTCTTAATGTTCTTCACTTACCTCACACTGTTGCTGTTTTGTACTACCGTTTTTGCTATTTTTTTTATCTGAACTTCCATCCATCATACCCATTTCGTTTGTTTATTTCTTAATAGTGTTCATATATTCGCTCAAAGATTGGACTACAATTCATTCACTGAAACCCATACATTTGTTGAATATAAATTCACGAACATATAAAGAAGTCTACATTGGAATTATTCCTGAAATTCCAATGAGAAGTCATTGTCCACTATATTAGGTTGAAGCCTATACACATCGATGGCAGTCGTTCGAGGTTGAGTCAAATGACAAACTGACAGAAGTTAGGATTCACATGTCATTGAATTCCAAACCAGCAGCTGTATTGTCAAAAGACTGACCTCGCAAACTGGTAGGGTCATCAGCACGCATTACTGAAGAGTCTTAAGCTGGAGCGAAACAGCTATCCAGTGGTCCTTGGTTTTCAACACTCCTAGAAATCGTGTCGGTTAGTGGTGAAATCTACACTGAAACGTCACTCAATTGTTTAGTATCATTTATTTTATGGTTGTATTGACCATACGTTCTGTGTGTACTTGAAGTTTCGGTAGCAGTGGTGTTTATTTTACGTGATGGGGTTGCTAGTCTCATGCCCAGCCTTCCCAATTTACCAGTCTTATTACTGTCTTAGCGAGGTAAAGGAGTGTGTCGGCTGGGGATCGAACCAGAGACCGCATTTGTGCATTCTACCACTGTGCCACCGACGCACGAATACAAATTAGGAATGTTTAAATAATTCCTTTTATGCTAAATATATAAAATCCAGACTTGCGGATTGTCTTTGTCATTATTTGTGGGACGTTGTACTGACTACTGAAGACTAAGAGAATGGACACCACTAAAGAGATTCAAGGTAAACGACATGTTGCTAGGTTGTTGAAAATTTTTCCTTCACTCTCCCCAGTGGAATATAGGGCTTCAAGCTAGTGGCTTGAAGTTTCTGTAGCAGTGTTTATTTTACAGGATGGAGTTGCTAGCCTCATGCCCAACCTTTCCTCTTCACCAGCATTATTTCTGGCTTAGCGAGGTAAAGGAGTGCGTCGGCCGGGGATCGAACTCCAGACCATGTGCATGGTCGGTGAGCGTCCTAACCGCTATGCCTTCGATGCACAGGCTGTTGAAATACATTAAGATAATGGTGCCTAAAAACTAGTTCACTCATAATCCTTTCCTTTCTGAATAACTTAGCAACGTATTTTATCTGATGGTCTAGAAACACTTTGCTAGTGGATAGTTGTACCTCATTTGCTTCCGATAACTTTCACTGAATGTGTCACTAACATAAAATCTGTATGCCTTTTAGAGATAATCTTTAAGGTGTAGAAATGTTGTCTTACCTACTACATGGCAGTGAAACATGATCATTTAAAATACGTGATTCGTGAAAACTGCATACGTTTGGCAAACGATTTTATAACAACACTAAAATAGTATACATATGGATTAAGTGAGGTGATGTACTAAAAATATATATACTGATTTCAGTGACCGCTAAACCTAAAGCATCCTTGACACATAACTCCAGCTAAAATAACATTAGGTAACGGAATCCAAATCACGGATGTCTCTAACAGTTATTCATAGGTGTATGGAAAATTACTGACCGTCGATTTCACAGGGCAGTTTTAGAATTAAGGTTTTGTACATCCAGAGAGATACATGGGTAATAATCAGTAACATAAACTTCAGTTCACATGAAAATTGACAAAACAGAAGCACAAGATTTTGAATTGGAAGCTAGAATCTTATCTTACTGCACAAGTCTTAATTTCTCAAGATTTAATATGTAACTGGAAGGTCCTGGATTCGAACTCCAGCAGGTGCATGCTGCCGAAGAGTCTCAAACTAAGACAAAATAGCCGTCCAGTACTCCTTGGTTTTCAGTAGTTCTCCAACTGACATCGATCTGTGATCGAACTTGAAACATATCTTAAGTACCTTATTAGTATTGTTATCTGTCAAAATGACCTTTACTGGTATCGGATGGTTGAAGGCAATCAGCTGAAAGCCGCATGCTGTTGTGGCTCTTATGGGCAAACCGTTTTCCCAAGCTCTATGATTCAAGTTATCACCGACCAGTGCGGTGATCAAATATATTACCACTGATCTATTTCAGCTCCTACAAACTTCATGTAAGACTATAATGGATAAACTGATCGATGACTGAGAGGTGAACATTGTTATGCAGCCTAGTCTTTAGTGCTGATTAATATCCAGCAGTCAGGCTCGTAATCTTGTCTTCAGGTCAGTGATTTAATGGCTTCTCGTTGACTGCCTCCAACAATTTCTCAGTAATTGAAAGTACACTGCGATGGTAATTATCTAAGCATGGTAACCATGTTGAAGACATGACTACCAGAATTCATTCAGCATTAAGAACGATAAACGACATACCAATCTTTACTATTCAGTGACCAGTCAGTCTTTTTCAAATTTTATTCTCACCTGGATCCTCTGTAACGTCATTAATCAGTTGTTTACTCTTTGACCATCAAGAAAATTCATTCATCTTCACAGAGAAAATTGATTTTAGACGGAAAATCACAGCTTTTGTCATCAGAACAGCTACAGTTTATGGCCAATGGATTCATTAAAGTATCAGATAAACAAGACATATAAGCGAACGATATTGTTTTCACTTAGATCTGCTTCAGGCTTTACTCTAATTTACATAGATTTATATATAAAATTTTAACCAATGACGGTGATTTTGGGAATCAAGTAATAATAATTATAATAACAATAATGTGGTAAATGTTTTGAACGAAATTAATAACGATGATTATAATGATAACAAAGTATTGGTAATAAGGTTTATGCAGGTGATAAGAATAACAAAGATAGTATATGTATATAAGTGTATAAATAAATTAGGTCAAATCTTAAAAGGTGAAGTGGAACGATAATAGGAGTTTAAATAAATATTATAAAAGTACGAAGGAAATGGAAAATAAGAAAGGGTGGGAGGGTTTTGAATAGAATTCACCTAGGCCAAGGGAGAGACAAAGGTAGAACAAACTTCTTTTGCATGCAAAGACTAGGATTGTCCTCTCGAATTCCCATAGCTTCGGCTAGGTGTAAAAGACGGGTTCTGATTCCATTCGAAAGACTCGATGGAATACGATAGATAACTTTGAAAGCACTATTTTTGTCCACTTGGTGACTGCTATCAATCAAATGAGCCAAAATAGAACTTCGTATGGATTTTATTTGACCTTTTCCGAACCATGAAGGAAGATGCTCATTAATGCGTTTGTTAAGCTGTCTAGTTGTTCGCCCTATATAGCTTTCTCCACAGGAGCAACTACATTTGTAGATACACATCGAAGTGGCATAGCTAGGTAGCTTATCTTTCACTTGAGCAATCAAAATTGGTCGGCTGGAAAATGTAAATTAGAGTAAAGCCTGAAGAAGATCTAATTGAAAACAATATTGTTCGCTTATATATCTTGTGTTTATTTCCATGTGATGAGATAGGACCTGCAAACTTAAAATGAAAAACTAATAAAATGAGATTCTCTTACTGAATTAATTATACCCTTAACTATTCAGTGACACAGCTTCAAAATCAAATATTGTGAACGAATTTTGCAAACTTCAATTTTTATCTGATTAGTAGTATTATTCTTCATAAGAAAGACGAATCAACGTGGATTACTTTCACAACACGGAACAAGGTTGCGACTCAGTGACAAATTCTTACTGCTTGCATATCACTGCTTCTAATTGGAAAACGGTCGTGCACCTAGCTTGATCGTTGCTTTAATCAGATTAATAATTCTAAGATGGCATATAGCACGGAATCGTATAATCCATGAACAGATTGACAAAGAGAGATTAATTTAAGACTTACAGGTTTTCTGAATGGATTAAATCTTCATTCTATTGTATACACTAAAGGTAAGTAAATAGTCAATTCCACATCAGAATTCAAACAAAGAACTGAGATAAGAGCTGAATGAAATGATATAAAGAGGGAGTAAACTAATAGATAGGAGAATATAGTAAACAAATTATAATTCTTACCTCTGCATGTTGACTGAATCACAGGGCTTCAAGACTAAGCTGTGAAGCTTTCACACCTGTGGTAGCGTTTGTCTTACAAGCTGGGGTTACTAACCACATGTCCAACCTGCTGTCTTTAACTGATAAGCAAGTTATTGCAGTGCGTCGGCCAGGAATTGAAACTAGACTACATGTGTGATTTTTGGGCAGTCTACCACTGAACCACCAATGCCTCTTAATTATTTTTAATTTCTCAGTAGTGAAATACTATGGCTCGTCGATTCCTATGTGGCTTCCACCTAATCAAAGTTAGTCGTCTATCATTCATTGCGTCATACTTCTTCCCATTGTCATACGTACTGTCTTTCTTAGTAAAGAATTTGGCGATATATAAAGCATACCTCATAATATGTCTATGTGAAGTTTTATACATACATTAATTACGTTTACTGTCAATATAAACTATGCGTTTATATATTAGCGCTGATAGCATGTCTTATTTAATTAACTTCTAATAAAAGAATTGTGCACACTTCTTCAAGCAGAATAGTACTGAATGATTTTCAAACATAGAGATAGAATGGGTGAAAGACAAAGCCATCAATTCGGTATTCATGCTGATTTATTGCACAGCAAACATGTGATGTGATGCAGAAGGTTATACTGAGAGTAATCAAGTACCTGATTAGTGTTAATCTCAGGTAAATAATATTTCAGTATATGTTATTATTATTGTTATTGTTTCCTTTAATTCCTAGATGAACATAGGACTTCAGCCGTGCGTCTCCATTGCGTTCAGTTCTCTGCTAAAGTTTTCACCTGGCTCCAAGTCTTCCCACACGTTCTCATCTTCTCTTCACATGACCTCCTCCAAGTAACCCTTGCACTGACGACCAACTCGCCGCTTCCCTTTCAGGTTTCACTTGAGCAATCGCTTGTCTAGTGATGTCACTTGATGGTTGTTTCCTCAGAGTATGGCCTATGCATCTCCATTTCATCCTGCCTATTTGTTTCACAATCGGTTCCTGGTTGGTTCGCTCCCAGAGATCTCAGTTGCTGATCTTTTCTGGCCGGCCATCTGATCTTGAGTATTGAGCGAAGACATCTGTTAATGAAGGTCTGTAGTTTGTTTGAGATGCTCTTTATGACGCGCTGACCAAGTCTCTGTTCCGTATAGTGAGTAGCACTGATTTCACATTGGAGTTGAAAATCCGGATCTTATTTTTGATGCTGAGTGTTGTTGACCTCCACACAGACTTGAGAGTAGTGAATGCTTGTCTTGCTTTCCTGATTCTTGCTTCGATATCCTCGTCAGTTCCGTCCACCTGTAGTTGAAACGATGCTTCCCAGGTAGGTAAAGGAGGTTGTTCCTTTCAGACTCCTGCCATTTATGCTGATTGTTGTCTGTTGTTGTTGCTGTTGGTGGTGTTGCCAGGAATCTTCATTACCTCTGTCTTCTCTATGTTCACCTGAACTCCTTTCTATCTTTGATGCTTCTTCTGCCAACTTGTTGCTTTTCATTTGCATATCTTCCAGTTTGTGGGAAATCAGACATATATCATCGGCGAAGTCCAGATCCTCCAAGTTTTTTGTTTGGGTCCATTTTATACCTGTTTCCTCGCCGCCCACTGCCTGTCGCATTATCCAGTCTACTGCAATCGGGAAAATCATTGGCGATAGTAGGCAGCCTTGTCTTACTCCTGTCCTCACTTCGAAGGATTCTGTAAGTTTCCCGTTGTGGATTACTTGGCATGCAGCATTGTCGTACAGCTGTTGGATGAGATGTATAATTGTTGATGGCAATCCGTAGTAGTGCAGTAGTTGCCAAAGCACCTCTCGACTAATGCTGTCGAAGGCCTTTTCAAAGTCGATGAAGTTGAGATATAGAGGTGACTGTCATTCCAAGCTTTGTTCAATGATTATCCCTAATGTGGATTATCTGATCGATGCATGACTTGTTTCTCCTGAATCCAGCCTGTTCCAGTCGAAGATTTTCATTCAGGGCTTATTTGGTTCTCTCCAAGATGATGCGACTTAATATTTTGCTTGGGATGGACAGGAGCATAATTCCGCGCCAGTTATTGCATCGACTTAGGTCTCCTTTCTTTGGTAGTTTGAATAAGTATCCTTTCTTCCAATCCTTGGGTACTTTTCCCACTTTCCACACCTTCTCCAGTAGTGGCGTCATCAAGCCTGCTGTTGTCTCTGGATCCATTTTCAATGCTTCTGCTGGGATTCCATCTGGTCCTGCTGCTTTTCTAGCTTTTTGGCATCTTGATTGCCTTCAGGACTACTGATTTCGTCGGGGGGTTTGTGTTCACTGTTAGCTCTGTCTCCGTTGTTGGTATTAATAGGCGCGTTGTAGGTGGTGGTCGATTTAGGAGTCATTTGAAGTGTCCAGCCCAGTGTTTCTTTGCTCCACTTCTTTGGTGAGTGACTTTCCATTGTTATCCTTCACCGGCTTAATTTGTGTCAAACATTTGCCCGATAGGTACCTAGTTGTTTGGTAGAGTGTTGTGAGGTCTCCTTTGCCTGCAGCTTGTTCTGCTTCACTTGTCATGGTTTCATAATACTTTCTTTTGTCTTCTGTGGCACTCTTCTTTACTCTTTTGTTCAGTGTCTTGTAGCTTGCATTCTAATCTTGTTTTTGTTGCTCGGCGGTGCACCGGAGAATCTTTTGTTTCATCATCCCTCTCTTTTCTATGAGTCTCCAAGTGTCCGTAGTGAGCCACTGTTTGTCCTGTCTCTTCTTTCTGCCTAGAACTTCCATGCAGGTTTGACTCCACACTGTTTTTAAGTTGTTCCAGTACCTTTCGACGCTGACCTCTTCACCAGTGTTGATTTGTGTATTTAAAAAAGGTGAATGTGAGCAAAATAAATTGATTATTAAGAATACTCTACAAGACTCCAACATGATGGACTCTAACACATCTACGGAGAAATCTAGTTTTCTATCGGTGAGTTGGCTAGCTCAACTTTTGCAATGAACAGATTACAATATTTTTTTATGAATATATAATATAAATTAAGACGATCATACCTTGATTACTTAAACGTGATTGAAATAAACACACATATCAGAACTGGCAATAACATCCTGTGCATTTATATTTAAAATTTTTGATGCCCTTACAAGTGACAGGAACGGAAGGAAGCTCCTGCTTAACATATTTCTTTTTTCAAACAAGCAATATTTTTGACATATATACTTTTCAAAAATAAATTTATTCATGAGATAAACAAAATGATTTAGTTAATTAAGATTACGGAGAAGTAATAGGAAATAAAACAATAAGGGAAAACAGGAATCTTTCAGCTTTGATTGGTTTTCAAATCGTTTTTGATTGAATTCTTGTATTCTGAATAGAGGATTACAAAACAAAATTATTTTGAGATTGTTTGACTTAGTCTAAACATCCGTTTCTGTTTTTCTTGTTCAGCTCTGTTAGGAATGTTCATGTGTACTTATTTTTCATATGAACTGTGATCAAGATTTGACCGGATAGTTGCAAAATAATTGAGCGCCGAGTGAGAAGTAGACATTTATAAAATTATATTTGTAAAATCTCAGCGAAATTGAAATGATTAATTCCACCGTTTCGTTCGGCAATCTGGTCTGCTATGGGATCACCAGTATCTCCGCTAGTCGCCAATCTGTTTATGCACTCATTAGAAACAAATGCAATTATGAGATGCCCTAGTCCCCTAAAGATGTGGTTAAGATACGTAGATGATACCTTCGTCATAATCAAACGTAGTTTGTTAAATGAACTTTTTCACTTAATAAACAATATGTCAGAAACTATCAAGTTTTCCAAAGAGGTTGAATCCGATGAGAATGAGTTGGCATTCCTGGACTGTTTAGTAAAAAGAAAATTAGATGGCAAATTTAAAATAAACATTTTCAGAAAGCCAACAAATTCGGATAGATACCTAGACTACTATTCAGCTCACCCATTTACCACCAAAGTAACTGTGGCCAAGAATCTGATCAACAGAGCCAAACGTCTAGTTACTGAGGAGGAAGATATTAACAAGGAACTAAAATTGGTTCAATCCACTCTTGAATCAAATAATTATCCTAAAGACTTCATAAAAAGATATTTAAAATGTGAAGATAAGGATGAATCGAAACCTGATGCTAAGAATTGGGTTAGTACAGCGGTGATTCCCTACTGCAAAGAAACATCCGATGAAATAAAGCGAATCCTTAACGATCATAACATAAGAGTGTATTTTCGTGCAACTAACACCTTACGCTCATTACTGGTGAAGGTTAAGGATAAAATAGAACAAGAAAACCAGCAGAATTGCGTATACCAGATCAATTGTGGGGATTGTAACGCCGTATATGTAGGAGAAACTTCCAGACAGGTAAATGTAAGAGTGAAAGAGCATAAACAATGTCTAAAGGTGGTTCCAAAGACCTCTGCAGACTTGAAGAAGCTAGAAAACAACTCAGCGATTGCACTGCATTCGATAGAAACGGGACACAAATCGACTTTGATAAGACTAAGGTTTTACAGAAAGGTTTTGGTTCATATAAAGAAAGACTGACTGCAGAAGCCCTACATATATGGGTGAATCCCAACAGTTTGAACAGACGTGAAGGTGTGATGTTAGCTGATGCATGGCAAATCCTGACTAATAAATAAAATTGGATATGTATCAACAACTAGTCACACTTGGTCAAATTCCCGATTATCTACGTCTTCTTATGGAGAGAATAACAAATGTTTTATGACTGTTCACCCACACACCATTGTATACTGCATATACACATATATTTTAACAAAAGTAGACTAATTTTGAAAGTCTGAGGTCAAATTTTGATCACAGTTCATACAATTTTGTTTATTATACATGTTGATGCCTGTTTCATGGCTCATGATTGGACAAAGTTTCAAAAGCAAGAGATGTTCCTTTTATATATAAACCTCTGTTATGTTAATTTCGATTAATTTCCCTGAAGAAGTTCGGACCAGATTGCCGAACGAAACGTTGGAATTAATCATTTCAATTTCGCTGAGATTTTACAAATATAATTTTATAAATGTCTACTTATTTTTGTTGCTGTATTTGAACTCAAGTTTGACTTACGATTCTGTGTATTACTGAGTTACGGAGAAGAGGAATTAAGATACCTTTCATTATTGAGTACTGAAGTAGGTCACATAAATATTTATAGAAAGGAAGCAAAGGAAAGTTTAAGCAAAGGATTTTTTTCGATAACTTCCTCGTTCGACTCTACAGTTATTAGCCATATTGATATTTTTGTAGACAATATCAAGTTGTTAAGATCAATGGGATTACAGTTCAAAAAAGATGCCGAAGGGATGATAAGCATAAAAATGTGTTACTAAATTGAACATCGGATGAAATCAACCAACTTCTTTTGAACACATTAGTGAAGCTTTTTAAAGTGGATTCCGAGGACTTCAGCAATATGTAAAAGCCAGACTCGTAAGGTAAAATTAAATTTGGTCGTAATATAGTAGATAATTTTGTGTTCAGTATACACCAGTTAACATTGACTAAACGACTGTAAATATGCGAATCACTATCAGCAATGCAGATTCTCTACGATATCTTCTCTACATACGTTTAAGAATACTTAATTCAGATGCCTACTATATTTTATGCTTGAATTATATTCAACAATATGAATGGTGTTCTCGTCGCTGTCACAATAAATCACTAATTCATCACTGGTCAGTCAAATAAATTTACAAAAATTCCATTGAACACAGAGTTGATTTTGTTATAAATTAGTATTAGATGGAGAATCCTTAAAGCCCAAGTGATCTTAAATATTTGTTTCATCCTAGTCAGAGACACATTAATAAATAAAACTAAAGAAAGTGAAAATGAACGTAAGAGTTCCTTTGAAAAACGTTGCCA
This sequence comes from Trichobilharzia szidati, assembly GCA_944472155.2. Classification (NCBI taxonomy): domain Eukaryota; kingdom Metazoa; phylum Platyhelminthes; class Trematoda; order Strigeidida; family Schistosomatidae; genus Trichobilharzia; species Trichobilharzia szidati. The sequence continues at coordinate 94,725,079 of OX235271.1, read as the reverse complement.
TATATTTACTCTGGTTAAATAAAATTCAGTTTCTTTCGTAGTGAGTAAAACGTGGCAGTTGTGGTAGTTCTAAACTCAATATCTCAGTCACTTGCGGCATGCCCTAGTTGAAGAGGTTTCAAACAAAACGAAACCTGTTTTTACTTATCCGTGTCTCTAAATTTTTCCACTTACTTCATTACTTTAAAATAAACAAACTGTTATGGTGGAAAGAAATAGACACAGTCCACAAGGCAGAATTCTGACTTATAATGTTAACACCGAAAATGAGCTTCAGTAATCGCTGTCTTTCTTGAATGAAATTCGTTACCTACTGAATTCATTTCTTTGGTGTAAATATGTCTTTCGTTCGTGGAGTATTATTATTATTATTGTTCCCTTGGCTCTTGGTTGGTTTGTTCTCAGCCAACGTTTCTTATTGCCGTTTTTTTCTGGCCGGCCAATTGATCTTCAGTCTGGAGCCAGCTAGCGAAGTGGGCAGCTGTTGAAAAAAGTCTGGAAATCCCTTCCGCAATACGCAATGAAAATTTCTGACCCATATAGAATGATTGACTACACATCTGTGTTAAAAATTCGAATCCTGTTCTTTATGCTGGCTGAGTGCAGTGCCGAATATTCCCAAACTGGTTTCAGGCTGATGAAGGCGTATCTTGCCTATCCAGTTCTGATCTTGACATCTTCATCCGTTCCGCCGGCCTGTAGTTGAAACGATGCTTCCTAGATAAGTGAAGGAGGTAACCTCTGTCAAATCTCTCCCGTTGATGGTGACTGGTACTGGTTGTTGTTGGTGGTGAATGAAACAGTCAAAAATAAGTTAGTCCTTTGAAAGATAGTCAGTTATACATGCATGTATACATTTTTGTTTCAGAATCGTTACACCTGTAAAAATAATAATTTTCCAATGGAAAAGGAGAATAATTTTTTCACCTGATGAATTTTATCTTTCTTTTATCCATCTTTATGCACGACTGAATAGTTAAAAAAAATAAGATGGAATAAATTTTAAGCCGCGAACGTGTTTTCCACTTTTGTTTAGTTGATAGTGAGGTTTTAACAGTTTCTGGTTGTTGTTTTTTTTATTTGTTCCTTTGTCTACTCCATATTTCCAGCAATACTCAGTTGTTTAAACATTCGAAATTCATAGAAATGAGGTAAAAATAGATTTAAATAAAATGTGATGTAATGTATGATCATATTGTGTGGTGTTACTTTATATGTATGTATATGTCATTTATTTAGGCCACAATAGTGTTCTGATACGTAATTAACTATACAACACACTATAGATGTGTTCTTATCAAAAATAATGATCACTCTTTAAGCCTAACAAACACCGATATGAAGAGAGTTATCTTGCTTTGAATCACATTTTAGACTACAAACATGTAATGGCAATTTGGAAGAAAACTAGTTAATAGACGGTAAATTCTCACGGCTGAATGTCAGACTCATTTCTTTTTGGCTATATCACGTCCCAGTCTGGACTTCAGAGCAAGCGTGGTTAAAACTTTAACATACATACGAGTATATATACATATTTACGTCACCATCTGCACTGTTTGATATAATAATCAGCTAAGCAATGCAACTGGGAGCAGTTTGTATCTAAGACTAAATAATTAAAGCTTATTTTCTTTCAAAGAATATACAATATTTTTTGAAGCATAACAAATGAAGCCGTCTATCGTGTTTTTTTTACAATTATACTGATTATCTTTGATCACGACAAGTAGGCAGTAAGTTATTCAGCTGTATCTAGTTGAAGTATGGTCAAAGGGATTCAAAATGAAATGGAACAGTGTTTGTTTTTTTTTTACTTCACAAAATAAATCATGAATAACTGACAAATTCAACGAGCCGCCTTTCATTCTCATAAACAGAGATGAATTGCGAATGCTTCATGAATTTATCCACACCCTTGAATAGTTGATTAGCACAACACTTGTATGCGAGAGACACTGACACTGGTTTACGTAACTGATCATCCATACACAGTATTTCTAAGCGAAATACGGCAAAACATGCTTAAGTTTGTAACAGTTACAGTATGAATTAGCATAAGTTAATAGTTTGTATAAATCTAGGGAGTTCCGAACACATTGTAAGATGAATATGGTGAGTTTATGCTTCTCAAATTCATTCTAGAACAATTTCTCACGTAATTTTTTTTGAGGGAAGTTTAAGTCAATTAACAATTTAGACATAGCGCGACCATTTCGCAATGTCTTCTTAGATTGAAAATTAATCAGATGCTCACTAGTGACTGGCCCTATTCAGGCAGTTAACCTGAGGTTCTAGTGGGAAGCCGTGACCAGTAGGGTACAGCAGGTTGAAGATGAGACAGTAACTCATCGAAGAAGATATTGCGAAATGGTCACGCTATGTCGTGATTTGGCAGAAGTTAGAATTCAAGGACCATTGGATCGGGTCCCAGTGGCTCAATGGTCTACGAGCTCGCCTTGTAACCAGAAGGTCCTGGGTTCGAATCCCGGAGGGCGCGTACTGCTGAAGAGTCCCAAACTAGGACGAAACAGCTGTCCAGTACTCCCAGGTTTCCCAGTGGTTCTCTAACTGATGTCAGCTCATGATGAAATCCTCCATGCAATTAAACAAAATCCCTACCCAACCAATACTTGAAAATTAACAATTTGTCTGTTGAACATTTAGTGGTATTCTGTCAGACTTCCTTATCTAATAATCCATGAGCGACAATAGGCTGTCTAAATTAAATAAAGCTCAGCAATCTGTGCATACTAGATTTGCTAGCAAGCCGACATTTTCTTTATAACCTTTAAATTGACAATTCACCAACTTACTTCAAGTGGAATTCTTGATATCTATATAAAATCCCTTGCCCATTTTTCTCACTGTATTGAAAATTATGCCTTACAGCATAATTCGGCCGTTAATTATGGACTGGGTGAAAAACGTTCAGGTGTACTATTGTCAAAAACAGAAATTTCTAAAGCGTAAATATCACAATCCGAGTGAGTGATAAATTCATTTTAAAGATGACCTCATTAAACTGAACTGAGTTGGAAAGTATCTTGACTGTTAACACTTCTCAACTATTTAAGTACTTCAATATTTAAACTTTCTGACTCACATTTACGATATATGCGATAAAATTGAATAGAATGACTTCAATAAAATTTTATCATAGAATTAAAAGAATCAAGAATTTTATACTCCAACATAAACTTATTAAAATTACCAATTATTGGCTCTGTAGGGATTTTGTTTGGTTAGTTGGAAGATTTCATCATGAGCTGACATCAGTTACAGAGCCATTGGAAAACCTGCAGGGAGTACTGGACAGCTGTTTCGTCAGCCTAGTTTGGGACTCTTCAGCAGTATGCACACACCGGGTGCTGAAGTGTATCAGACTAGGACGAAACAGCTGTCCAGTACTCCCTGCAGGTTTACCAATGGTTCTCTAACTGATGTCAGCTCATGATGAAATCCTCCAACTCTTAAAATTAATTTTTTCTTTACGGATCTTTTTTTATCTCAAAATTTTCAGACAAAATCCTGTAAATGTTTTCATTTTAAAGTTAAATTAGTAAAAACAAATATCTAAATGAATGTATGATCTGTGTAAGATTTATGTTGGATATTGGGCTATTTTAAAAACTTGTAATTTTACTAGGCATAGGCAGCTGCAGTTAATGATAAGCAATATACACTGAATACAAAACATCTATCTCATTTATCCCTTAGTGAACTTAAAAGGCAATTAAAACAAAACACAAAATATAGTATTATAATTTTCACTTTTGAAGGATGAGAAGGAAGTGTTTAGATAATTGTTACTTATATACTTAAGTTAATTTTGTATTTACCATTGATTGATTACTTTGGACTGGAATTCTCGGTCTCTGTTGCGATGTCGACTCTAGGTACAGAGGCTATGACGATATGTCTGGAGATTAACATGATTTTATTTGGTGGATAGTGACAAGCAGTTAAATCTGGGATGTTTCTTTCTTCCTATGGGACTGTCACTCGTTGCGCAATAGGTGACTCTCGTGATCCAAGTGGCATAGTGAAAATAGCGGGTGCTGGATTCGAGTCTCAGCGGAAACACCATCACTGACTGGAAATTGTAGACTCCTAAATAGAGTTTGCATCCTAGATCCTACTGCTAGTCACCACCCGTCGAATTGTCACTTATCTCTAGACTCAGTACTCCGTATGTAAACAACACCGGAGTGATCATTTGACATTGCATTTTTATTTCTAATAGTTATGAATTTACTTTAGTTATTTGATGAACACAACGTCTTTCAAAAGCTACTTTCTATTTCATCATTAGCTGACATAATTGTGCGTCACCTTAGAGCAATGTTTGTAAAGTTAATACACTTATAAATGTTTTCATCAGTATAAGCGGAATATCGTTCTACCATATTAGAACTCTGATAACTTCGATAATGTTGGCTGAGATACACAAACCGATCCGAGCACTTTTGTTCTTCGCAAACTGTTAACATATTTCTAAATGTTTCGTATTTCGTGATCAAAGGCATAATTTTCAATATGTAAAGCACTTACAGCGTTATGATACTGCTATCATTTTTCGCTAACTCAAAATGAAAAACGAAATCTGTGTTCGTTCCTTCTTTGTCACTCGAGAATATTTTTGTTCATCTCTATTTTGTAAGTTTGAAAGTATTCTTGTCCCGTCTATATATGCATTCAACATAGAAATGATTTTAGTTGAAGTAAACATGTTGTATTAAACATAACCACCTTTCATCTCATATCAAGACGATTTATTCATTGTCAACGCGTTTTAAAACAACAGTTACCAGAGTATTTTTGCCTGAAGTGATTCTGATAAAAAGGTATGATCATTTATGGTCACCAAAATTTGATGAGGAGAACAAGTGAATAATTAGAAAACAGAATTAAAGAAGGTTGACATTGACAGTTGTCAATGTACATGTCAGTTAACAGTGCTTGTCATCTGACGTTTGTTTTAACCATCTTAACCCATTTTATGTTTTTGAGTTGACCATACAGTTCCAAAATAGGTAATATTCCGCTAACACTCCAGAGAGACACATAAAGCGAAAGCTAACTGAAAACAGGTGGAAATGACTGGTGAAAAATATGGATTCAGTGATTATATTGTAACAACCTGTATAGGTATCAACAAATCTAAGATATTCAAGTATTAGTTTGTAGGAATTTGATTGATTGGCTACAGGATTTCATCATGAGTTGACATCGGTTAGAGGACGATTGGAAAACCTGGGTGTGAGGACAAATACTCGCCGAAGACATTGGCTAGAGGTTGTTCTATGTCGTGAATTGGCAGAAGTTGGAATTCATGGGCCATTAGATCGGGTCCCAGTAGCTTAATGGTCTACGAGCTCGCTCGCAACCCGGTGGATGAGTACTGCTGAATAGTCCCAAACTACGACGAAACAGCTGTCCAGTAGTCTCAGGTTTTCCAGTGGTTCTCTAACTGATGTCAGCTCAGCATCAAATTTAAGATAGCTAACTGATTTTCACAATTACGTGTCTTAGTAAGTAGTCTTTTAATCTAAAACTGAAACGGAGAAACTTCATGTGAATATCCTTCAAAACTAGGCTTATGAATTATTGAGTATCTATTAATTTGTAAGGTGCGTCAGTGGCATAGTGGTTAGGACGCTCGACGACCATGCACATGGTCCGAGGTTCGATCCCCAGCCGACGCACTCCTTTACCTCGCTAAGCCAGAAGTAATGCTGGTGAAGTGGAAAGGTTGGGCATGAGGCTAGCAACCCCATCCTGTAAAATAAACACTGCTACAGAAACTTCAAGCCACTAGCTTGAAGCCCTTTGTTCCACTGGAAACGTGAAGGAAATTAAAAAAATTAATTTGTAAAAGGTGCACCAGAGTCAATTCTCATATTCTGAACACAAGTTTGGTAGATGGAAACTCAAGTCTGGAGAGTCCAAATAGCCATCAGTATTGGCTAAATTGTTATGCTTTAGTAAACCGTCTTCGATGTTGTATTTCACAAGAAGTAAAAACAATAAAATGACGAATAAAACAAAATACCAACAAAGTTCTTATGTGTGTAACACTTAGGCACTGTGGCAGTAAGTAATTCCATATTAGTTTGTTTATTAGATATATCACACAGTGAAACAGTATTATTTACTGGATGACGTTTCGAACAAAATTTATTGTTCATAATCACATCAATTGTAATCACACGACTTTGACACTTGAGTGTGTGATATATCTAATAAACAAACTAATATGGAATTACCAACAAAGTTCTTATCTTCGAATTTGAGTCTCCAATTTGTTAAGATTATCAGCACATAATGAATGCATCTAAAGCCTAAATTAAACAGGGTTGTCTATAATACGACGGCTAACGGTGGTATTTAGTTGATTAGTGAATAAATCTGAAAACGAACTGTCTAAACAGGAGTGAGTCTTCTAGAATTACTGATGGTAATTGCTTGATGGCTGACTATTACGCTGTTGGTGACAAATTAGATGAAATGTAAATCTTTTAATGAAGGTAGGTTGCCATAGCACTTGTGAAGTGTGTTTTGGTCTCAAAATAACAATTCATCCCATATGCTGTATTTATTCTCATTTGTAATTAAAATTCAATTCGAATAAGGGAAGAACAGCGGTTCGTCCTGAATAAGGTAGTGCCATAATTTATTTCTGACTTTTCATCGGCTGCATAGAGACTGAAGGAATTATTACGTTTACGTAGAAAACATTTTTAACATACTTTCAAATGTTACATAATAGCAATTGACAGGAGACTCCTCAATTAAAAACAGTACTCAGAAATTACACCTATAGCATGTACATAGAAGGTCCAAATTTTAAAAATAACAAACGCTTGGATACAATAGAAAAGGAGTTAGGTAATAATGACGATAGATGGGTGAGATGATGTGTATCAAATAAGCTGCGTAGCAATTGGGTGAGTTCAACTCAAACCACGGAAACGAAAGACAGGCAAAATTACATTATAGCCAAATAGAAGAGGTCAAATCAAACAAAAGACGTCAAATCAGCTGGGCAATGAAAAACTGATAACTACTTCTTTCTCAACACATAAGTCTATTTCCAGGTGTTTGGTAGCAGTCGCTTCAGTAAACATCACCACAATTGAACTTTACTGCCTATTAATAATTTTAAAGGGTTCCACAGTGACCACCTCATGACTCATATCCGTGAGATGTCTGTTAAGCATTTGTTCTCTTGAGATATAGACCGCACACAGATGACGAGAAGCCGACTGAAAAGTTATGCCATCTCATTCTACACACCCTACTTTTGTTTCTTTCATCGTCGGCGGCACAGTGGTTAGGACTCTCGCCGACCAAGCACATGGTCTGGGGTTCGATCCCCTACCGACGCACACCTGATATCAATGGTTGGCCTGCAAAATTTAGGCTACCGATATCACATGCTGAAAATTCCATACTTGTACCAAAAATACGGTGTGGAATCAAGCTGTAATCAAAAAATAAAAAAATACATAAATGAGAATGTGTATTAAAAATCCCCTCCAAATGAAAAAAAATTGAAAAACAAGTGAATAACTCAATTTCAGATGATTACCATTTGAATGTCGAATTAGGAAATTTAGTTATTACCTGAAGCACAATTAGTTATTTGAAAATTCCTGCCGAATAATCGATGTACAACATATTGGCACTTATTTGAATATTTCAACTAACTTTGCAATTATTATTCTTTTCCCATGATCCGTATATCATCATCATTCTATCATTTGTATATCTTATTTTCACTTAATCCTCATTATTTGCCGTTGCTTTTCGATGATTCCTATTCTCTCAGTGTTTCACTTCGCTTTCATGTGATGACGGACTGTCGACTACGACGTGTTGTTTTATTACTAAGATTTTGTTTGAACAAAATCAAGGCAACGCCGCAGAGTGACTGCTTGACTTTCAAGTATCTGTGGAAATATTCTTATTGATTCTCAAGTATTTACTGTGGTGTTTGGCAATTACTTGTGGCATAGATGATTTTGGATTGTACAGTTCTTGGGCGGCATTGTTGAGGTATTTGGGTAACTCGCGGAAGTTTGATAAGTTAAACAGGAGGACACATGGATTGATTTCCTGAATCCAGACTAAACTACTTTCGTTTTAATTACTACTGTTTCAATGTTATATCGTAAATATACGTTAATACCTACAGTTAACTAATTTTAGTAACCCTATGACGAATTTAAATCCAAAAATAGTTATTTCTACAAGTGAAACGCGCCAAAAGAGAAAATGTCAACACTTAATGCCCACAAATGTGAAAATGAATAAATAAATCAAACAACAGCCATAGTCAATTGGAAAAATGTGTGACGATAATAGAGAAAAGCCCTTTCAAAGCAAAATGTGGTTGACGCAGTAATAAACTTCTTTATAGCAGTATAAGCATGTATTAATGATGTCAGTGAAAAGATATACGTAGCTGATACACTCTAAGAAATATATATGCGCGAAAATTGAATTCGAAAATTTACAACAAAAAGTGTTTAATTTATGTGAATTCTTTTTGTAAGTAGTATGTGTGCGCTGCGTGTTTATTCAGCTTGAAGAAGAAGAAGAAGAAATAGAAGAGTGGAATGTTTCCTATCAAAAATGGAGAGGAAAATTAAATTACTTAATCCCAGCGTGTTTAGAAAATCAAAACAGGATTAACTCTTGTTCATAAAATCCGAACAGTTTTCTACTGAAGAAGCTGTGGATTACATAGATAAGCACTCAAAAGAAAAAATCTTGTTTTGATTACTTATGAACACTCTGGGATTATTTCAAACAATTTATTCATGATATTATTTGACTTGGCACTAAAATTATTTGATAGTATGGAATATTCCCATATTATGAATTAAAAGTCAATCTGAACGAAGAATATCCTTTTCAATAATTTCTCTTCAGGTTCTTACAGTTATGAAATATAATATTTATTGTCGTTACAATAAAGGCCAGTTATGCGGCGGATACATTTTTAACGTAGAATAACAGATTAGTTATGGGGTGTCAAAATAAATTGTCGTATTTGTGTAACAAACGTGCTAGGCTGAAATTGATTACAAAATATTGTAAAATGGGAGACAATGGTGGTGATTAATCATAATAGATTTGTAGAGTGTGGGGTAGGGAAATTGACAAATCAGTTCAAGGTTATAAAAGGTGTCAGGTGAGTGGTCTGTGTTAAACAGGAGATAGTAAGACTGCAGTGAGAGGTTCATAATGAAATAATGAATATGTGAAATGAAACAGGTGGAAGCATATATTGAGAAAAGAGATAATATCACTAATAATAAGTCCAGATAGTATAAATAAAAAATTCGATAGTATTGAGAGAATGTTTGCATGAAGGGCATAAATTATGACGGATAGTAGTAATAATAATTTTAATAATAATATTTGTAATGATAAGCAAAGGAAAAAAAACCAAGAGGGTTAAGGGGAAGGAGCACTCTTGGTGAGAAGAAGAATCATCAATCCAGTTTGCCACGGTAGGAACAGCGTCTGAACGTGTTCTTTATGGATACAAAGTTCCGGTTTAGTTGATCTTATTGCAGCAGCTTCAGCTATGTGTAGGAGACGTAAGCGAACTATACGTGATAACGACTTCAGAATTCGGTATATAACCCTGAAAGCGATGTTGACATCGATATGATGTCCAGTATCAACCAAGTTTGACAGGATCGAGCTTTTTATGCTCTTAATTTCCCCCCTGCTGAACCAAGCTGGTAAGTGTTCTCGAACCCGTAGAAATTTGCTACATTTATGGTGTGGATGTTTGTTAAAGTTAAATACCTTGGAAACAATTATTTTTTTTCGTCTGTTTGCATTCCGAGTAGAACATAGGGCTTCAAACGTGAGCTCCTCAGTTTTCAGTAGCAATAGTGTTGTCTTCTACAAGGTGATAGAGCTAGACTCACGCTCAACCTCCCCTCTCCTTTCTGGGCTTTTCACCTGTTACACAAAGTTTAGGACCATGCGGGTCGCAAGTTGAACCTGGAAACTTCTGTGTGGCTGGTTAACATCCTGTCACTGAACCACCAACTAACGGAAACAGTTATACTGTCAATTAAACATTTTTCTTGAATATAATTTAACCTATATTTGAGCAAGCAGCGAGAAAAATTATTCCATTTTAGTTGTATTTTGTGAATTATCAGTCGACTAGTTGCAGAAACAACTACCGACAAATTCAAAGCGATGAATCTCCCAATGGATTATATTTTGATTCATCGTGTTATACTAGAAATTGTTTGTTAAACTGTTCACTTTCCATTCAACCACGCATATTTTTGATGTAAATGGCATGATCAGCTTCCCATCATTCAGTAGATGAATGAAACATACATTTGTATGTTTCAATTTTTTTTTATAGTATCGCTTTTTCTTCTCAAAACAATCATTAGTCGTTTTTAGCTCAACTGTCAACATAATTATTTCACAACACTTACCTATTAATCTGTCGCTTCATTTTTTCGACTTAGAAAATAGATGACAAAAAAATTACAGTTGTTTTCTTTGTTCTTGTCGGCTTTCTCCTGTTTTCTTTTATTCTGGTGTGTCTAAGCGTCATTATATCTGATGGCTTCAAATATGCACTACTAAACGAAATTAAATTACTTCACTATATGCTGAATCAATTTAGGTCTTCAATTATTTTTGGTTGAAATCAAAACAGGGAACAAAAGGCGATCAGTTTTTTTCTTGATTCTTCTCTTGTTGGAAATAATTAGGGAAGTGTGAGTGTGGGTGTGCTGGTGTGTGCGAAAGTTATGAACAAAAAGGCAGTGCTATTTCCACCTCAAGACAGTATGTCTAAAAATAAGTGATTAAACATATACTACAAACAAATATAAAACAGGAAAACTGTATTATTTATTGGATGACGACGTTTCGAACAAAATTTATTGTTCATTATCATATCAATTATAACCAAGCAACTTAAAAACTTTCGTTTAATAGTTTCCTTTATTCTTTCCTATTTGATTGCATGGAGTATTTCATCATGAGCTGACATCCCTTAGAGAGCCACTGGAAAACCTGGAAGTACTGGACAGCTGTTTCGTCCCAGTTTGTGGCTCTTCATCAGTACGCACCCACCGGGGTTCGAAACAAGGACCTTCTGGTTACAAGGCAAGCTCGCGGACGATTAAGCCACTGGGACCCGATCCAATGGTCCATGAATTCTAACTTCTGCCAATTCACGATATAGCCAGACCATTTCGCAATATCTTCTTCGATGAGTTACTGACTTCATCTTTCCTATTCGTCGTAGAGGTAGTAGAATTTTCCAGATGTCTGGGGCAGGTGTTGTATCATTCGTATTCCACGTATTTGCAGTTGATTTGATAAAGGAAGCTTTATTTGTCAATACTTCAGATACGTAGAGGACGCATTCATTGTATGCAATGATTTGAATCACGGTTCTTCTCTTTTGGGCTTATTCAACAATGTACATTAGAATATCACTTTCACTAAGGAGCACAAAGACGCTGATATAAACTTGGAGAGAAAATTGGATGGGACATTCGAGAGACAAATGGAGCGGTCTCTACTTAAACTTCAACAACCTCTGCCCAGTCAGTTAAAAATGAACGATGGTGAAAACGCTTTTCTTCAGAGCGAAAAGAAAATGTTCACTTGATAAGTTAGTGAACTAATGTTGCTTGAGAATTGCTTGAAAGAAAATGGTTATCTACAAAGTTGCATTGACATATATGGTAAAAATGAACTTAAGTAACCTGGTGAACCTGTGGTCAGCAAGAAGCCATTTTTCACCAAAATTGACTTCAAAGGTGATGATACTATGAGAATCATAAATAAATGATCAAGCGTAGCCCTGTTCAGGATGTATCCTGTAGCAAAACTAGTCCCTTTGCTCCGAACATCTTCCTCTTTGGTGCAGTCAAACATCGACAATTACCCCTCATATGTTACCTCCAGTTGTATATACCAATTCACATGTATTTGTGGGAGAAGTTACATTGAAAGAATAGAACATGCACCAAGGAGCTTGCGGCTGAAGAGGCCAAGTAGTTTAAACTCCTCCATTACCAAACACCTGATAGACACTGGACACCGAGTAGACGTACTGGCATCATTCAAAATAATTAACAGACAAAACAGCTCATTTCTTCTCCAGTTTGATGAGGCTATCGCAATAAAACGGCTGAAACCTGACCTATATGTTCAAAATGAATCTGTCGTTGGACTCCAGTTACTCTGGTGACTCGTCCCTTAATAACTCTTGGTCTTCTAACTTCATTAGCTTATCTTTCCCACGCCCCACCTCGTTTCTTCTGTTTGACTTCCATAAGAGATCATTTTTCTTGACCTTATGAGTTCTACTCACTGTATTACATTTTAACGTTTTCATCTGACCTCTAGCACAACAAATTTTGATCTTCTCTTATCTAACTATGTAACTGTTGCTAATTTTTTGTTACCCCCGTAACAACAAAGATGTCAATTAGAAAAATACTCTCTAACAAGATAAATATATATATATATATTTACTTATACCTTAGCTACCTTGTCGTACCGATGTTTTACCTCACCATGACACTTAAAATATGCATGTTGACGACAAAAGTATGCTAAATTTTACGCTGACTTTTATTTAATAAAGACTATGGGATGTATGTAGCTGATGAGAACCAACAAAATAAAATGAATCCTTGTTATTCTGCACTAATGTGTTTTTTTTCTTTACTCAAATAAAGAAGACTATAAAAAGAGAGTTTCGAAGTTGTGTGGTTATAATTGATGAAATGATTATGAACAATAAACTGTGTTCGAAACGTTGTCATCCAGTAAATAATACTGTTTCACTATGTGATATATCTAATAAACAAATTAATAAGGAATTACATACTCCCACATTGCTGATGTTTTGCATATATAGTAGAAGAGAAAAAATGAGCTTGAAATAATAATTTAATCTCCTTAAAACTGTTTTAATCTTTGCTCCCTTAAGCTTCAAATAAAACCTAGGCCCACGGTTATTTTAGCAAAAGGATTTCTGTATACATTTGTACTAGCTTTAATTAAATAATGTATTCAAACGACAAATACATTTAAATATGATATTGTTTAGTAATTTCTTTATAATCTCATTACAAATAACATGGCTGACAAAAATCAAAATGTGTGATGACTAATTAACTGTATGAAAGTAAAGGACATAAACGGTTATATTATGATAGTTAAAGTAGCCCAGAGTAATTGAAGGTTGAAATCTACTGTCTTCTGTACGCATAATATTGGAGTTATATGATTAATCCATCAACTTTAATATCCCTAGATAAAGATTACGGGAAACAGTAGACAAATAGACATTAATATTGACTTTTTGATTAGATGTAAATAAAGCTTTTGTGAAAATATGATGCTAAGCTTTCATTCAAATCAAGCTATAATAGTTTATTATCGTTTAAATGAATATAAAACTTATAGTCAATAAGAATATATGGCAAGATGAGATTAGGTAACTGAGTGACATGTTAATGTATTTATAACTGACATAAGTAGAGATTTTTTGTGTAACCTTATAACCACTTAGGAGCATGTCCTTTCTGGCGACAATACAGAATTCTGTAGACTATCTATCTAAATGCAGGTGAACTTTAGAATACCATGTAAACTAGACCCAATAGACATTTGTTCTTTAATCGTGAGTACAAAAAAGGGAAATATTCGAGAAATGAGAAAACAGGATGCGGTGTAGAATGCGCGTTTGATACCTGACTGTAGCTTTTGAGCTGTTAATTGCATAAGTTGACCACTATTGAATAACATTTCAATAAAGACAGCTTTTTTCTCTCTCAGAATCTATCTTTTCAAGGAATAATTTCTCTAACTAGAGACAGTAAATGTGTGAACTGTAGTTCACTGAATAATGTATCATTCTTGCAGATTTACGGATCCTGGAAAAGAGATATTTCACTGGTGAACGTCTATACTAGATAGAAACAAAACTGCCTCAATGAAGACATGTAACATCTCATGTTTGCATGAGAAATATCTATGGCTTTAATGTTCTGCCTTGCCGTCTAGTCCTTAAAACGTCCAGGAAACTCAGTTTGCTTTTCAATACTAATTGTGGTGTTTTTAGAATATTTCGATGAATAAAACTAAATAACTGATAAAGTTGTGAACTCATTAATTATTATCTCCAATAACGAATGTTTGCGTAGAATAAAATTTGTCCTCATATGTTCTACTTCCTGCACCAATTTCCAAACAAACAATTCTACCATCAAGGATTTGATGCAACAAAATCGATTTGTCTGTACGCTTTCCCTTGGAGTTTATTATTATTTCCTTTAATTCCTAGGGGAACATAGGGCTTCAGCCGTGCGTCTCCATTGCGTTCGGTTCTCTGCTAGAGTCTTCACCTGGCTCAAAGTCTGCCCACACGCTTTCATCTCCTCTTCACTTGACCTCCTCCAAGTCACCCTTGCACTGACGACCAACTCGCCGCTTCCCTTTCGGGTTCCACTCGAGCAATGGCTTGTCTAGTGATGTCACTTGATGGTTTCTTCAGAGTATGGCCAATCCATCTCCATTTCTTCCTGCCTATTTGTTTCACAATCGGTTCCTGGTTGGTTCGCTCATTGCCAGAGATCTCTGTTGCTGATCTTTTCTGGCCGGCCATCTGATCTTGAGTATTGAGCGAAGACAACTGTTAATGAAGGTCTGTAGTTTGTTTGAGATGCTCTTTATGACGCGCAGTGCAAGTCTCTGATCCGTATAGTAGCGCTGACTTCACATTGGAGTTGAAAATCCGGATCTTATTTTCGATGCTGAGTGCTGTTGACCTCCACACAGACTTGAGAGTAGTGAAAGCTTGTCTTGCTTTCTCGATCCTTGCTTTGATATCCTCGTCAGTTCCGTCCGCCTGTAGTTGAAACGATGCTTCCCAGGTAGGTAAAAAGAGGTTGTTTCTTTCAGGTTCCTCCCATTTATGCTGATTGTTGTCTGTTGTTGTTGCTGTTGGTGGTGTTGCCAGGAATCTTCATCACCTCTGTTTTCTCTATGTTCACCTGAACTCCTTTCTATCTTTGATGCTTCTTCTTCCAACTTGTTGCTTTTCACTTGCATATCTTCCAGTTTGTGGGAAATCAGACATATATCATCGGCGAAGTCCAGATCCTCCAAGTTTTTTGTGTGAGTCCATTTTATGCCTGTTTCCTCATTGCCCGCTGTCTGTCGCATTATCCAATCTACTGCAATCAGGAAAACCATTGACGATAGTAGGCACCCTTGTCTTACTCCCGTCTTCACTTCGAAGAGTTCCGTAAGTTTCCCGTTGTGGATTACTTGGCATGCAGCACTGCCGTACAACTGCTGGATAAGATGTATTAGGTATCTGAACATTTACAACGCGATAGCTGTTTGATGTGCTCAAATTTGCTCAAGGAAGGTAAAGAATACGAAAAAGATAATATCACTGGTCGTACTATTTATGATGACATTATCCATCTTAGAAAAAACAGAATTTTATCCCGAAAATGTATGTGTGAAGATAAATATACTCATAGGTTTCACAAAACAAAATGCTATGTGAATGATTACGGTTTGATTCCATTTAGGACATTAGAAACAAGTGTACTTGAATATCAGTAATTAATGATGCTCTCATGGAGTCTCCAGTCCAGTGATTGTTTCAACAAATAAAAATCGTGACTAAATTCACTGCACAAAAACCAGTCTTTATACGTTCTATGCAAATCTCTATTCATTTTAGTGGTAGTCATCAAAAATATATTTCACTTTTGATTTGATGGAGTTCTCTGAGCTGATTGACTTAACTGCGAAGTTATTATTGCCCTTTTAGACAACTTATGTGAATTCTCTATGAGCAATATAATTGTTTGGAGGATTTCATCATGAGCTGACATCAGTTAGAGAACCACTGGAAACCCTGGGAGTACTGGACAGCTGTTTCGTCCTAGTTTGGGACTCCTCATCACTACGCACCCACCGGGGTTCGAACCCAGGACCTTCTGTTTACAAGGCGAGTTCATAGACCATTGAGCCACTGGGACTCGATCCAATGGTTCTTGAATTCCAACTTCTGCCAATTCACGATATAGCGCGACCATGATATAATTGTATCTCCTCATCACCCTTTGTTATGATCGGCTTTTGTGATTCACCCCTGAGTACATTGTTCTTTTGAGAAGATAAATAAATCTTTGAGTGAATAAGAGTTTCTTTACATATCTTACATTTGTTATCCTTATTTCTGCATTTAAAGTTAGATCACAATATTTATAATCATGTCTCAATGGCAATCATTTACTTACTTTTCACATGCTCAAAATACTATTTCATTTTAGAAATTATAATAAACTTCTAAGCACTTGATTCCCTTCATAAAATTTTGATAAAATTGTAAATTCTTAAAGTTATCAATGCATGTTGTCACTAATTGCTGTTTGACAGATTCGAACTTCATCTCCAGTTAATCTGTTAAGTTATTTTTGCAAACTATTCAATAAAAACAAATCAACGATTAAATGCGTAATTCACGTTTCGTTCATGCATTGAGTTTGAAATGCTGTTTGCTGAAGAACAAGTGTCACTTGCCTCCACTGTTGTCCGCTGGTTAATATGATGTATATATGTAAACAAGATAAAAGCGCAGTTCCTTGTAGTTTAAATGTATTTTACACAAGTCCTGAAGATAAAACCCATGTTCATCTGATGAACCCATTCTAACTAGAAATGAACATCCTTAAGCATAAGTCATTTCCATAAATTCCTATAATTTGGCGTATCAGCAAAGAGAATGCATATTTAAGTGTTGATCTGTAGGGATTTGGTTAGTTTCAGGATTTCATCATGAGCTGACATTAGTTAGAGAACCATTGGAAAAACTGGGAGTACTGGACAGCTGTTTCGTCCTAGCTCTTTAAGATTCTTCATCAGTACGCAACCACCGGGATTCGAACCCAGGTGCTTCTGGTTACAAGGCGAGTTCGTATACCATTAAGCCACTGTGACCCGATCCAGTGGCCCATGAATTTTAACTTCTGTCCAGCACTCCCTGCAGGCTTTCCAATGGTTCTCTAACTAATGTCAGCTCAGAATGCATATTTATCTGATAACTAGTGCATGAAGCGATTATCGCACTTAAAATTACACTTAATAAAGAAGACGTAGTTGTATTCTATTCACTTGAAAATTGATTACCTCCTTATTTTAGGTTGATAAATGCTTTCTTACCAACTGACATCAATGAAGCTACTATAAGCCGATCAAATTCACGCAACTACAGTGTTTCAATGCACTATTCTGTTCTAGCTAGTGAAAACAGGCTCACAAATAATAATAGAACATGACAAATGTCTTTATGAAAAGAAACTACACTCAACATGTGTATAACCATGTTTTTTTCAATTTATCTGTGCAAGAACAGTAGGAGATGAATTAACAAATGTACACAGAAACTGCAAAGTAGCAAAATATATACATGAGTATTATTATTCAGTCAGACAAACGTTTTCGGCATAAATTTAAAAAAACAAACAGCAAATGTTTTTCTCCCTTTCCAAATTTATTGCGTGACAGGACATTGTTATGTTGTTGTTTTTTTATTCGTGTCTTCTACTGTCTCTTGAACAAAACACCGTCTTTACTGAAAACATGAAAACATGAATAATTTAAGACAGTTTTTAAGCTTATCTAAGGCAAATGAATATAACGATTAATAAGTCCTCTGTAATTTCTAACTATTACATGTTTTTTCGAACTCTTTGTCTCTTCGTCTTTACATATATATGTGGAGCGAGAGAGACATATATGTTTTTCTGTACGGTCTCACTTCCTTTCACTGTTTTGATCAGCATGATACGATAGATGTCATATGCGCAAACTGTTTCATTGAGTCTCTTATAAATGTTGTATTTCTATAGACAAATTTTGTCTGTCTAGTTGGCATACATTATTAATAAAGTTATCTATCATCACAGAAATAAGTATTATCTCGAATTTTCAAAACATTATACTGCATTCATGTTTTGTTACACGAATTGGCAGAAGTTAGAACTCATCGGCCACTTCATTCATAGCAAATGACCAGTTAGGCATGAGCTTGATGGTGATACAGTGAAGATTGTGTGAGGATGACATAAGAGCTTATAGAAGATCTCTGAGCCAATTGAAAATGATTGCAGGGAACAAAAAGAAATGAAGGTGCTCTGTTGAAGCCTTATATTACACTCGAAAGTTAAGAGAATATTAATAATAATAACATAATAATTTAATATACATATGTCTACGTTTCTTTTACTTAACAATGAGAACTAAGTTGTTCTAATTTTTTCGCATAGCTTCATTTTTATCATAGCAATCTTTTCTATTCCGCTTTTACTAAAAATTCAAATATGTCACCAGTGGTTATCTATTAGAGTTTTCTTTAGAACATCAGATACTCTACGAAACAACCTTGTCCATATAAAAGACCAGTTACCTAAAGATTCTCTATCTAATTGTGTCTACAAAATAAAATGCTTGGAATGTGATGCGATATACATCGGACAAACATCTCGAGAAATCAAAATCAGAAGAAATGAACACCGTAGAGCATCTGTTCGACCACCGAGAAATCCAATTGAACTAGAAAAACTTGAAAAATCATCAGCCACGCTATAGAATCAGGCCACAAAATTGATTTTGACAATATTGAAATAATCCAGAAAAACTTCAGAAATCATAAAGAACGTCTAATATCAGAAGCACTTCATATCAAGTGGAATCCAAACTGCTTGAATAGGAATGATGGACTAAAACAGAATCTGACCTGGTTACAACACCTCCCTCCCCCATGAATTGACAAAATCAACACGAATGTGATAAGCAACTTCACTATGTAAGCACACACTGCCTTTATAATTTTAAACACTGATCAAATCCAACAATCTACACTTGATTTTGTTATCTTTACCAAATGATCAACTTGACAACGAAAAATGACCCCAAGCTAACGAACGATGATCAAGTTAGTAAACTTTGTTTTGATACCATAACAGATGCACTATTACCTTTCTTATTTGGTTTAGTGATCTTCATTGGTATTTTAACTCTTAATATGTCCTTTTAACTTGACCTAAGTCTATTTCAATTCATGGATAATCCCCATCCAGGCATTAATGAAAACAAAACACGTAGATCAGCGAAGAGTCTCTTTTCGGCGAATTCATCTTCTTAGCTGTACAGTCGCAAATATATATGCATTGTTTTGTATGTATGTGTACATTAAGTTTGTCAAACAATTCTAAGTCTATTTTCTCACTCTTTGTTTTATAAATACTGAGATTTTGTAAATTCCGGTTTAATAATACTTTGATATACCTATTAGCATTAAATAGCGAAACGTCAGTAAAAACAATATCGTTTTGTTTTTCACTCATTGGGAAATACAAAAACCTTTATTATAATGAATATCATTTACCCAATGCCCAAATTTTTTCAAACTGTTAAAAGTGAACTTGGTTTGGACATATATAGATGGTTATCTATGTTAATCTAACTTCTATATTGATTTTTCAAAGCACTATCAAGAAGCAATTGAATTCAGCATTATTCGCAGTTGTACTAACCGATTGCCAGTATCATAAAACTATTATCACTGTCATAGATGTAACAATACAAAAAGACTTGCATCTAATTTATTTTTATAATTCCCTATGGTTCCGAGAAGTAAGTAGCTCGTCAGCAGCACATCTCCATTTCATTCGCTTCTATGCAGTACTTTTTAGTTGACCCCAACATTGCTCATAAGTATTCATCTCGTCCTCACATGATCTCCTCCATGTCACCTTTGGAAGTCCAAGTCATTGTTTCCCATTCCGGTTCCACTTGGGGGCCTGGAGCGTGATGTCACTCTATGGTCATGCATAACATTTAGAACCAGTGTAATTGTTAGCGTGAAAAGCTAATTTTATAGTAAATCAGAAAAACAGAATAAAACAGGATTTCAAATAAACAGTGATTTGAGATAAACTACCCGTAAATTATTATTATTATAAAGTCTATTCAGAATTTAGTTTCTAGTAAATTAGTCTTGAAAATGATGCCCAGAATTTACCCTGCATCCTCAAGGTGTAAAAATACGGACTGTAGCTATTTATTGCTCACCTAGCTGAACAGATTAAATCTGATCATGAAAAATTATTTAATTTGGTTGCTTTCAAAAGAAAATCCCAGGGATCATTGTAGTGTAGTGTACATTGAACCTTTGAACTTTTGTTTAAACGCACTCATCCACTTTTGGCACTTCTTTTTCTTTTGATTTGTGACTCTCTTGTACATACTTGGTTCGCTCTCTCGTTGTGCTTTGATTCAGCGCACTCGAGTCTGCCAACAGTCTAAGCAGCAGATAAGTTGCATAACACCTTTATTTATTAAATTTGGTATTTCATTTGTGTAAAAATACAACCCCATCCCAGACACACTTCCATCTCAAGTCTTTTTACTTGGATCCTGTTCGTCAGTACTTACACGTTAGGCAGAGTATTGCTAAGGTTATAAAGTGGTGAAGTTTTTGTAAGTGTGGTTAGTTTGCGGTCCACCTTAAGTCTAGTCTAACACTTACAGTAGGATGTAAATGATTCAATGTGTGTGAACAAATACTGACACAGAATAATTTCCTTGACTGTATCTAAAAAAAGATCTGATGGGAATAATGATATCAGCGTAGACAAAATCCTGCAACAACTAGATTTTATCTTTTGATTGCTTCTTTGTACATTTCTTTGAATGCAGGGTTATGCATATCTCTGTATTAATTCTCTTCCTTGCAAATTTAGGTACTAAATGTTTGTTAGGTAAACACATATTCAGGAATTATTCTTTCCCTTATATTTAAATCTGATAGAATTGCAATCTCATCCTCCCCCTCCCCTACAAACACAATGTCATTAAATTACTTTTTAGTGCATATGTGGCAATAACTAGTGCTCTATATATCATCTATGGTATAGTGACCGATACTAGTAGAGGCCTGCTTAAACCACAGGGCTATAGAAATGGCTTTCCACCAGAATGCTTAATTTCATGTGGATTTATCAATTCATCAAAACAGATCTGATCCTCACAAACCAAATATTGCAAATTAATCTGATGCTGGATAGTGACTTGCTACAGAACGGAGGTTCCTGGAGTTCTAGAGAGAAGTCATGACCAGTGAGGTCCATCCAGTCGGGAGGGAGGATGGATTTCATACCGATGATATTGGTTGATGGTCGCATTAAATCCAGAAATGGTAGAAGTTAGAATTCATGCACTGGCCATTGAATCGGGTCCCATTGGCTGAATGGTATACGAGCTTGTCCTGTAACTGGAAGGTCTCGGGTTCGAATCCTGGCAGTGGGTTCGTACTGTGGATGATTCCCGAACTAGGATGAAACTGCTGTCCAGTACTACCTGATGGTTTTCAATGCTTCTATAACTGATATCAATCCGTGATCAACTCGTCAAAACAAATCTAATCCTTACAAACCGACCATTGAAAATTGTTTTAATCGTCCAGTTATATCAAATGACCACCTATTCATAAACTTGTGCTCTGATTTAACTTGCTTTCCAGTAAATGCTGTGCAATTCTTCAAAGAAATGAAGGTACAGTTTAGATGATTACTTTACATGTAAATCCTGTACGAGGAAAAAGTGTTTTGGAACTAGACACGCTGAAAATTATTGTACCATATGCTCGCATACTGTCTCAAATAAAGCTTTATTATTATTATTAAAAAATTCCGTATTTAATAAACGTTTACGCTATGATAAATTACACTGCTATAATTGAATTCTGTTAAATGAATATTATTTAGCCATATTCTAAATGCATATCAACAAGCTACTCTAAACTTTTGAGCTGAATATTTATCAGGAATATAGTGAAGTAATAAGTGTGATGAAAGCAGGAAAAGAAATTATAAGAACTGACCCTTTGCAGTAAAAACTTGCTACTGCATGATTATTACACATTCACACAACAGACCTACACGCGATAAACGACAAAGTCGCTTTACTTAATAATAATAATAATTTGCTTTATTCCAAAACAGTACTTGTGATACAGAATGGAATTTTCGGCATTTTAATACAGTATTGCATCCAGTTAGTACATTAACAATAAATAAAATTCTACAAAGATTAAAAAAGAGAGAGGAAAAAAGGAAAAGAAAGAAAAACGTTGTACATATAAATGATATGAGTTGGAATGACGATATCCACTTGTTCTACTGACTATTTAATGAATTATAGGTGTCACGCCTAATGCTTTCTTTATCGCACAGAACACGAGCTAAGTAGGGTATGGTTGAATTTTTTTACTTGCTAGTGCGAGCATATAGTTTTCTATATAGGCTTCTGGTTCTGCCTGATGAGATACAAGAGGAGAGTTGTGAGTGAAGAGGGTGATGTGAGTTAGATAAAATGGATTCAGCCCATTTTTCACATGAGTCCAAGTGCCTGTTGACCAGAATATTAACAAGCTTGTTAAGTGGCACGTTGCTTATCCTGCTGACAACCTTTAATATCCTGCGTAATAAGGAATAGTCTTTCTTCAGTAGCCCTGGAAAAACTAAGGGAAACAATAGAGAATAATAGGCAGGATACAAGAGTTAACGAATCGCAGGAGTAAGGGTTGGGTTATTCTAGAATGTCTTAACGTCTTGATGTAAAAAATAAGACAGAATATTTCCTTAGAAATCATCAAGATATGAGACGACCAGGGAAGATCAGCAGATAGAATGACACCAAGATATTTAATTTCCAACTTGGTCTCTATTTCACTGTCCTCTATGTTGCACACTTCGTGAGTGCTAACCAGTTTATTTAGGTCAGATTTATGCCTAAAGTTGAAATTGACAGTTTGACATTTAGAGGGATTTAAGGTTAGACCATTTCCCTTCGACCACTGGCTGATTTCTGATAAAAAGCCATTTAGTTTGGAGCAGTCACTTTGACATTTGACAGGCAAAGATACAGTCAGATCGTCAGCATATTTAATGCCATTTGAAGATGGTAAGTCATGTAGAAAGAAAGGAAAGAGAAGTGGGGAGAGTACAGCACCTTGGGGGACACCAGCTCCAGTGAAGACAGCAGAGGAGGATTTACCTTTGTATACAGTGTATTGCATTCTGTTTGAGAAGTAGTTTGGGGCTTCATACACACCTTTTGAGACAGACAGTAACAATACTCCTTTATGAAATAAGCATAATGGAGAAGGCTTTCACTTGTGTAATTGTCATTTAAATTTAACGAATATTTTATGAATTAAAGTTCTTAAACATGGAATGGTTGGTTGATGTTTTTTTAATTATTTTACTCCTTTGCTTTTCCATTGGAACATAAAGATTCAAGCTTGAGCTTTGAAGTTTCAGTAGCAGTGGTGTTTGTCGGGTTTCCAACCTTCCAGGGGGTATGGGTGTGCGCCTGCCGGGAATCCGACCCCTAACCACGTACATTGTTGCGAACATTGTACCACTGAACCACCAACGCAGTACGCTTGGTCAGTAAGTCTTGTATAATCTAGCAATTCAATCTGAACTTTAAACACAGCATGGTGGTACTGTATTGCTTCCTGAGAATAAATTAATCTTTGCTGTCTGTTAGTTTAGTGCACTAAATATCTGCTTGTTTTAGAATTATGACTTTGCTTTTTTATTAAATTTTCAGACGCTTCATCTCCAGAATCCTTGGTTTAACTTTTTTGTTCATTAATTCGATTAAGTAATATCAGATCCCTTGATTATACTGTTAACTTTTGTTATTCTTCATATCGTAGGGGAATAAAATGTAAGCCAAAAAAATGAACACATTTCCATTTGGCTATAAATTAGCTTTCCTACAAAATATTCCAACCATTTTAATTTTGTTCAAACCAATTTTTAATATTCTAGGACGCATGGTTTACGTAAATATCCTTCAAATTTTTGCCAACATTAAATGAAAGGTGGCTTTTTTAAACTGTCATTTCTTCCGTCCAGCGAAAAAAATAGGAATATTGGCAGAAAAAGTAATCTTTGAAAATTCCGTCTGATTTCCTTTATGCCTTTTATTAAAAAAAATTATTGCCCTGGAGATATGTTACAGCTTTCCAGCAAAATAGAATTCATAGCTAGCAAAATTATCTGTATCATACAGCTGTAATAAATATAGAGCAAATAATGTGTGAAGACATGCGAGCACTTGTCGGATCTCTTTGCCGCCACATGGTGAATTTTGTGTATATTTGATTGTCTCTAGGGTCTGGTAATTCAATATATGACAGTATTTTCACTAAATAGAAGTTAGTTGGTGGATGGTGACTAGCAATGGAATCCAAGATGGTCCTTTCGTCCTATTCAGGACTCTTCATCTGGGTGTGCCTACATTCCGCAGTGTGCGATGATTTTCCCACCGAGGCTCGAACCCAGTGCCCATAGTTTCAAACGCCAAAGCGTTATCCACTAGACTGATATGTCAGCCTGAGACCGAGCACTTCGGTCCAATCAGTTGACGGGAAAATCTAAAATTGAATTAAATAAGTATTTTCACTAAGTTTATTTCTCTATATTTCGACGTTATCCACGCAACGAAAGTTTGTATTAGTACTAGTTCTCACCTCCATACATTTGTCTATTACTAATTGCATCAGTTTCTAGGTCCGACATTTTTATCACTCGATTTCCCTAGTTCTTGTAGTATACATTTCTACTGGCAGTTAGTAGTTGTTTCATAAATAATAATGTACATCTAAAATGGTCGCTTTCATGAAATTCATTTCAGTAATTTAAGATTTTAGGATTTTAGACAAACTTTCATGAGTCCGTGTATATTCTACATCGTGACACTGTAGTCGAAAGTTATCTGTAGACTTTGGCAACTCTATTAGGCTGCTGAAATCCACTCATTTTATGACAGTCTTCAAAAATATTCTCAAATTTTCTGGATGTTGTTTTGATAAATATTTTCAGCTTCTCTTTAACAGTGCTTATAATGATTAATTTCGGAAATCTAAAATAAGTGAGAAGCATAATTACTGTTAATACAATAATCACCATAAATGCTCTTTTTCGACTAATTCCAGTGATTCCTTTTTGTCTTGGAGGATACTGCTGGTAGGCAGAAAACAAACCAACATAAATCAGATTTTTATAAGAAAATAAAATAAGTCACGTAGACTAAAGGACAACAGTCAGGTCAGCAAAATAATCAACACCAATAAAGGTGGGCAAGAGGGTGGTAAAATGCATCGGAATAGCCGAATACGTCACCCGGACAGATGATTAGTAAACTCATGGATAAACTAAAATCTCACTCGACATTAACGTCTGAACTGAAAATGTTGCCTAGAAAGACAATGAAGATGTAGTGAATGAGTAATATAATAAAGTAAACAAATTTAAAACAAATCACAGTGGGTAAAAAGCCAATCTACTTTCAGCTTGATTATAAAGGTGAAAACATTGCAGCGATGATCAACAGAAGGCTGGGTACATCACTAGCCATAGCCTATCCTGCAGCTAAGCTCGTTCCCGTCTATCGAACAACTTGCCCTTTGGTGCAGTGAAAAATCAATAGATATCCTTCTCATTTTGACTCCAACTGTATATATAAATTTACATGTATCTGCGGGAGCAGTTACATTGGAAGAACAGAAAGAAGAGCATATCTACGATTTTCTGAACATGTACCAAAAAGCTTATGTCTAAAGGGAACAAATGCTTTAAGCAGTTTTACGAGTTGATCACGGACTGATATCAGTTAGAGAACCATTGAAAACCAGGGATTACTGGACAGCTGCTGTTTCATCCTAGTTTGGGAATCATCCACAGTACGCACCCACTGGGATTCGAACCCAGGACCTTTCGGTTACAAGGCAAGCTCGTATACCATTCAGCCACTGGGACCCGATTCAATGGCTCATGAATTCTAACTTCTACCAATTCGTGATTTTTTAGCGCGACCCCAACTATTGTCGTTGGTGGGACATCCATCCACACACGTGACTTCTAATTGAACCTCACTATAGTTCTTGCTTTGTTCAAATTCATTAAGGGGAATAAATGTATGAAATGTATGGAACAAAATACAGTTAAACCAAACAGTTAACAAAACGACTCAGTTTGATTTATTGTGAGTATAGAATGACTAAAACTACTTTACATACTCAGGATTTTCTTGACAATTTCTAGATGCATTCTTTACATTCCCTGATACATAAAGCGTCGTAGTCCTAGTGTTATTTAGTAAAATTTCTTAGTCAAAGTATGTCACTTATTTACATGCAGTCATATAAAAAAATTATTTCTAATTGATAAAATGCTCAAAAGTAGTCTTAAAACAACTGATTAACTGCTCTAATTATTCCTTAAAAATATCAACCAAGTTTGCGGAAAGTGATCAAACAATACCTGAAACTATTTAATTGAATTTTAGATTTTCCCGTCGATTGATTGGACCGAAGTGCTCGATCTCAGGTTGACATGTCGGCTTCTTGTGCAGATGCTTCGACGATGTCAGAGCATGTAATTAGAAGTTAATTGGTGTATGGTGACTAGCTATGTCCCCACCGAGGCTCGAACCTAAAAAGGACGAAATGCGCATCCTGGATTCCACTGTTAGTCACCATCCACCAATTAAATTCTAATTACATGCCCAAATATCGTCGAAGCATCTGCACAAGAAGCCGACATGTACAAATGAGACCAAGCACTTCGGTCCAATCAATCGACGGGAAAATCTAAAATTCAATTATATAATTAATATGACCCGTCGCACAAGAGGTGGCTCTCGTGGCTCAAGTGGTATAGTGGATAACGCTTTGGCGTTTGAAACCAGGGGCACTGGGTTCGAGGCTCAGTGTGAACATCATCATCACTCACTGGTGAATGCAAGTACATTCAGATGATGAGTCCCAAATAGGACGAAATGCGCATCCTGGATCCCACTGCTAGTCACCATCCACCAGTTAAAATCTGAAACTATTATAACCGTCATGAAAATTAACGGCTTTGTGCTTATTATAGTATAGGAAACGAGCACTCTGAGTCAAGACTATGTGTATATATTCCAAATGCTGGTTGCAGGTTGCATTGGTTACAGTTTTGATCACAGGTAGGCATTAGTTAGAGGACCAATGAAGATTTGGGAGCAATGGACAGCTATTCTACCCTTGTTCGGTACTTTCCAGCAGCATGCACCCATAAACACATAAAGGGTCGGACTCAGGGCCTTCATGTTTTAAGCCATAAATTTCAAATGTCTGGTTTTCCAGTGATTCTCCAACCCAGATATGACTAACCAGTTTCTAGGGATTACAGAATGTTATGGGGATCACATTTTGAACTCAATCATTCTTTTGTGTAAGTAAATGTTTACTGGTAGCCTCTTAAATCTGTTATATATATATATATATGTGTGAAAACTTACACTATATATCATTATTTATGTGACACTCTGTTTTTGTTCATTAATTGTATTAGTAGACAAAAATAATTCATCATTAATAATTCCTGTGAAAACAAAATTTCTCGGTGTAAAATGTTATGAGTTTTGATGAATTAATTTATGAATACTGAATGAAAGAAAAATATATGCGATTTTACACGAGCACTCCTGCAAACGTCAATCAGAATTTTATGATGGGGAAACAGACAAAGAAGAATTTACCTAAAAACAAGATCTTTGAAGCGTTTAGACTGTCGATATTTCAGAAAGAGAGAGAGTAAAGAAAAGCCTGACCAATACAACAGAGAAATAAATTGTTTTCCGAAATATTTGTTTTGCTATATGAAAGTGTTTTCAATGAAACATATTTAGTCTCCTGAATTGACTTGTACTTTTACAATGAATATATGTCCTTTCCCAGAAGACTGTATACTTCTAATTTCATTTTCTAACTTCCTTATCCATTCTTCTGCTTTTTTTTAATAATCGCTTTTACGGCTTCATGAATACACCACTATTATTCTATAGTCTGTTAGAAACATCTTCCCAACTGTTTTATTTTTATCCTCTTGATTTATGTAAGTTTGTGAGTGAATGAGTGAGTGAGTGAGTGATTGAATAACTTATTTATACATCGCTTGAGAGAATAAGTTTGATGTTTTGAAAGAATGGTGATTAATCATACACAGGGTAAACAACATAGTCAGTAGATGGCTTGTTAGAAGGCTAAAGTGAATGAATTAAACGAAAAATGATTACCAACTGAATAAATGATTAACTAACATAAATAAATAAGAGATTTTTGCTGATGCTGATCTCAGTGTGATGTGTGCTACTGATAAGACTTATCAGTAGTATATAAATAGACGTTCACGGCACAAAAATATCAACTAGCAGGGAGATAAATTTGACGTCAAAAAAAGCAAATGATTTAGCACTGCAGCAAAACATTGCAGAAGTAGAATGGAAGACAAAGAAACACAATACGAAGGAGAGAAGTAGCAGAGCATGGAAGATCTGTGCAGATGATGATTCTGAGTTAAGGTGTACGTAATTTTGCAATGTAGAGATAACAAATCCCAAATAAACATACCTTTACTAAGTTTATTGTCTTCTGCCATTACATTGGTAAGAATAAGTAACAATAGTGATGATTTTGAATAAAGCAAAAACCAACGGTTTGTTGAGAATTCGAAGTTATCATCGTTTATTTCATTGGCTTCTCATCGTCTGCGTACAGCCTAATTAACTTAAGTTTATGTGCAGAACAGTTTTAACGTACTCGCAAATGTGATAGCATGTCAGTTGACATACGACTCCAAAATTAATAAACAGTATTCAAAAATTATACTTGTTTATACACAGAAGATTCAAGTTTAAGCAAAACAAAACAGTAAGTCTTTCCACTAGTTCCTATACATTATACACGAGCTTATTGATTAGTCATTATCTCACACTTATTACGTCATACCAACTTCTATCTCCTTTCCAACTTACAATTAGTCATCCATTCTTACACCTTACATTATATAATAGAATTTTTCAAAGACAAAGTTTACCAGTATCTGATTAGTCTAAAGATTTCTTTGTTAATTATAATTACAGTTGTACAGCTCATGAAAATGAATCGTCGAAAAGAAAATTTTCTTCGCTGTTTGTGCCTTTTTCTTATGATTCAATATGGGAATATTTCGTTCATTGAAAAACAGTAAGTGTTTGGATAGAGCGGGAAAGGAGTTGCGTAATTAAGACAAGATATAGATGAGATGAATAACTGGTGGTCTGAGCAATAATGTGGTCACAAGCAAAATCACATTATAGCGAAATGATTAGGGGTTAGGGCCAAATATAACGTAACCGAACGAAGGGGAGGCCAAAGACATCAAGTTACCAGGGGGGGAATAGACTGATAATTACTATCTGAGCATTTAAATTGGGTTATAGAAGTCAGATAGTAATTGTCCCGTCAAACTTGAGATAATAATAATAGTAATAATAACTAAACTGTTCTGTCTGTTGATAGTTTCAAAAGATTTCAAGGGTCCCAAACAGCAAAAAGTTCTATTTCACGTCTGCTCGTAACAGCATACAACTGGGGACATGAATGCAACTGGACATTTTTGGGTAGTTGAAAGAGGATGTTTAGAAGTCTGGTATTCAGTTCGGTAAGCAGTCACTAGGTGTGTTGACGACAACATAATTTATTTTTTTTAAACAACACAAAATAAGTCTACAAGAGGTTACAACATAACTGTATTAATGCCAGAGGTTAGCAAAATAAGCTATCAACTTAAGTGCATAGAAATTCGGATTACTAGCATCTTCCTAAAGTTAGTCCTGATGATGTTTTGAATAACAGTGTGGACTCTGTTATCAAACTATGTGTTCTGCAGTTACCATGAAACTAGGAAATCATCTGACTTTTGCATTTCTTCCACATGAAAAACAAAGTTTCACTCTTACTTGACTAATTAACTTACTACTAAGTTATAGATAAGTGTGTCGGTGGCATAGCGGTTAGGACGCTCGCCGACCATGCACATGGTCCGGGGTTCGATTCCCGGCCACTGGACGCACTTCTTTACCTCGCTAAGCCAGAAATAATGCTGGTGAAGAGGAAAGGTTGGACATGAGGCTAGCAACATGAGGCTACCCCATCCTGTAAAATAAACACTGCTACAGAAACTTCAAGCCACTAGCTTGAAGCCCTATGTTCCACTGGGGAACGTGAAGGGAAAAAAAAGTTATAAATAAACGTAATACGCTTAGTTAGTATCTGCATATTGTTGAACAACAACCGTTAAACCCTTCTCAACGTTTGAGTACTCAAAAACATTTATTTTTATCTCTAATAAACATCCGTGTGTGTGTGGACAAAACTTCAGCACTAGTAGTAGTTTTCTTTCTTCCTCTGCGTGAAAATTTACCTTTGGGAAATGTATTTATTTGTTTATTTTTGTTTTGTTTGTATGACAGAATTTACCTTCCAAAAAGGGGAATAGTAACATCCATATAGTTAATTAGGTCAAATAAAAACAATTACATTCATTTATATAAGGAACGCTCAGAAGACGAGTAATTAACAGAAAGATTTGCAGGAAAGGAGGAGAATGCAGTAGAGCAAGTTACAATCATATTTTCTTCATTTGTTATCTGCAGAATTAACACTATCTGAACAATCCTTGTGGACATAAATAAAGTGACACGGTTTAATGAACCCCTCAAAGCAGAAATAATAACAATAATAATAATAGATAGGGTAAACAAATCCTTGAATATTTTCAAGTATTGGTTTTGTAGGGATTTTGTTTGATTGGTTGTAGGATTTCAACATAAGCTGATATCAGTTAGAGAACCATTGGAAAACCTGCAGGGAGTACTGGACTACTGTATCGCCCTATTTTGGTGGCGTACTGTGAACAATCCAGGACGAAAGAGCTGTGCAGTACTCCCTGCAGGTTTACCAATGTTTCTCTAACTGATGTCAGCTCATAATGAAACCCGACAACCAAATCCTTGAATAAACCAACAGCTAAAAATTCCAAGTTTTTTGTTTATGAAAACAATTTTACGAATTAAGATAAATAATTATGAAACCATGGATACACTGAATTAGAAAGGATTTCTAATGAAATACCATTTGACGATCCAATTTAAAGATCTAAGATATATTTGCACAGATGCTGTGAGACTGATGATACAGAAGTTCAAGTGAAACTTCTTGGTTATGTAAACTCATGAAGCATCACATTTTTTAATTCTCCTGAAGTTAGGAAATGTAACTAAACCAACAAAACTTTACAATGGTTAGGACAGCTGTATACAACTAATATACTACTAGATGGTTGAGATGAGTAGTTTGATATCACTCACATCAAAATGTTGTGTTTGCTAGGTGAATTGAAGTGATCTAAACACTGGACGGTCGTTTCGCTGGCCAAGGTCATCAGAGGTGTATCTGGTTTGACACAGCTCTTTGAGTTGAATCAGTTCAAACCACTTGAATTCTCGGCTAGATAATTGGGGCGAACTAGTGACACTATAAATCACAGCTGCGATTTGCAAATCAGTTCGTGGTTTTGAAAATTAGTTCACTTCAATCTAGTTAGCAAGTACTGCTGGTTGAAGCAAGCAGTACACAACTACTCATCTCAATCAATCAGTAGTATATGATTATATGTATTTATGCTTGATTCCATGATTAAAACTGTCGATCGCAAATTATCTCCTGAATAGTTACGTTTCTAAATGAAACAGTGGTGAAATCTCACTTCGAACTGTGTACATTGAGAATAAATTTGCAAATTACAAATCTCACTTAAGACTACAGAAACCTTTCGTCTTATACAAAATAACTAGAATTAAGGGTGAATTCCATAAGAACAGTCACATAAATATAATTGGTCTATGGTGACTAGCAGTAGAATCCAGGACAAGGCGCATTTCGTCCGATTTGTGACTCGTCATCTGGATGTGCCTGCATTCACCAGTAAGTGATGATGATGTTCCCACCGAGGCTCAAACCCAGTGTCCATAGTTTCAAACGCCAAAGTGTTATCCACTAGACCACTTGGGCCACGAGAGCCACCTCTTGTGCAACAGGTCATATTAATTATTTAATTGAATTTTAGATTTTCTCGTCGATTGTTTGGCCCGAAGTGCTCGGTCTCAGGTTGACACGTCGGCTTCTTGTGAAGATGCTTCGACGATGTCTAGGCATGTAATCAGAATTTAATTGGTGTATGGTGACTAGCAGTGGAATCCAGGATGCGTATTTCGTCCTCTTTGGCCCAAGTGGTCCAGTGAATAACCCTTTGGCGTTTGAAACTATGGGCACTGGGTTCGAGCCTCGATGGGAACATCATCATCACTCACTGGCGAATGGCAGTACATTTATATGACGAGTTCCAAATAGGACGAAATGCGCATCCTGGATTCCACTGCTAGTCACCATCCACCAATTAAATTCTAATTACATGCCCAGACATCGTCGAAGCATCTGCACAAGAAGCCGACATGTCAACCTGAGACCGAGTACTTCGGTCCAGTCAATCGACGGGAAATTATAAAATTCAATTAAATAAAGTGACTTTAATAAACCGAAGTATCCTAGTAATAAGTTAGAATAAGACTAACTAATTCCTAGTCAGTTATTTATAGCCTAGGAACATCTTTTCAACATGTAATACTGAATCCGTTATATTTACCTTCATTTAACCCATATCTAGGAAACTATTATATAAGTAAATTACTTTTTCCGGTAGTAGAACCGGAAACATCAAATATGTCAAGAATGCTTAATGCGTGAAATAAGAAAGTTTAAATCATTAACATAAAAAACAAAATCAGATTTTGGCTTTTTAATACCTGCGAATCTACTTCCAACCATTTCTACTAAGTATTAAAGAATAGTTTTGTGGTATTCAGCTTGAAATTTGACAACTCGAATGTCTTTTTTCAGTTACACGGTTCAAATCAAAAGGGGACTGTATTCCTTCTACACTTTTGAAACAGAAAATCATGAATAGTATCCATGGCAGTATAAGTTCGGGTTGGCAATTTAGTCAACTTTGCTTTGTAACCGCAAGTAAAAGGGTCACAGTCTATAGGTCATAAATGAGGTCATATATTTCAGTATTCTCAGTGTATATACGTCTAATATAGGTTCACTGGATATATTATTATTGTTGTGGAACAAAATGAATAACAGAAAGGGAAAACATGCACTTCAGCTCATACTGATGCACTCAAATTTCCTTTGTATATAAAAACCAACTATGCTTTATTAAAGAATAATACGATACTTCAAAACAGGATTCCAAATTTATCAGCATATTTAACTGAACTAAAAGATGCATTGTTACTTATCATAATTATTTGCGTACTTATGAATTAAAACGCTTCTTTTGTAGCCATGTGTGTCCAGTGCACAACGTTCATTTTCGAATACATTGTGGAAAAAGTCATATCTTGTGAGATGTGTTAAGTAGTTGGAGCTACTGAGGTGACACCATTTTAATGAGTTCTTAAGCCAAATGCAGTTCAATGTACAAATAAAAAGATAGGGTAATTAAATGTGAAACTAGGTTTTATGCTGTCACTACTTCTTACTTTCGAATAAATATGAAAAAAATAATTATCTAAGCATCAACCACTATCAACAGAAGAAATTCCGACGAGTTCACTTCTTTCACTTATTTGAGCAGCATCCTTTCAGCTACAAGCGGCACAGATGAAGATGTTAAAGCCACACAGGACAGAACAAACAAGACATCCATTAATCGGAAATCAGTGTGGAAATCTGCTCCAATCAGCATTAAGAACAAGATTCTGATTTTCAACACTCATGTCAATTCAGTGCCTCCAAATGGTCCAGACACTTGGCGCATCAACTAAAGCATCTCCAACATCATGCTGCAGAATTTCATCAGCAGCCATCTTCGCCGGTTCCAAAGTGATGATTAGATGGGGAGAAAGGGTAAACAGCGTGGAAGTTTGGGAACAGACCAACGGGAAGACAATTGCCCAACAAATATACCGAAGGAAATGGAGATGGGTCGGACACACACTGAGGAGACTGTTGAGTGGCATCACCGCTAGGCAGGCCCTCGAATGGAACCCGAGTGGGAAACGACGAGTTGGACGTGAGTCAGAGAGTGACATAGGTAATATGATGTAAATGGGAGGAAATAAAAGCGTATGAGTATTCGTCGAGCCCGCTAAAGGGAACTACAGAGAACACGATGAAATTCAAATGTACTGTTGAAGCTCTAGGTTCCACTCTAAACCCAAGGTAATAATAAGTAATAACAATTACCTGTCTCAGTGCAACGTGTCATCTCTAATTTACTCTGATCCCTGTGTTCCGACAGCCCCACCGATGCTTATTAGATAGCTTAATGTATGCATTTTGTGATATAGTCTATGCACGATATTTAGTAGACCACATTTCCTTTTCTCGAAGAGTTATCAGGAAACGTTTGTAAACAAAGTTCAAACCATGTTTGCTTTTAATTCAATTTTGTTTTCTTATTGGTTGATTTGGCCAAAATGTTGACATTTAACCTCCTCGTACAGATGGTTCGACGATGTCTGAGGATTAACTTGAAGTAATTTGATGGGTGGTGACTAGCAGTGGAATACAGGAAGCGCATTTCGTCTTGTTCTCGGAACTCGTCAGACGTATATGCCTGCATTCCTCAGTGAGTGATAGTTTTCCCATTGAGACTTCTCCAAACAGTAAAGCCTTATCCATTAGACCACCTAGGGCACCAGAGGATGGACATTTCGGACAAACCAATCAACGGGAAAATCGAATTCGAATTAAAAACAAATAATAACTGACACATTTTCACTTACTCAAACGCTTATTGAGTATACGTCAAATAGTGTGGGCTGGGAGTTACTGCAGCTTAAATATCTATTGAAATGCATTGATCCATTGCAAATACTACTATTGAAACAATCATTCTATCTTCAGTTAATCTTGCAATCTAACATTGTTGATGAACATTATCCTAGTTACTATTTACTGAAATTTGTGAATTTCTCTTTGTTTGTTTTACTGTACCAAAATAATGGGGTCTTTTGTTAAATTTAGCAGTCCAGAACTGATTGTGTCTGCATCCCGTTAACTGGTAGTAAATCGACCATGACTTAATAAAAAAAATTATTAGTACCTGGAATGCAGGGGCATTCAGCTTATTGATCCTAAATATGTTTAAACGGTCTACAGACTTTGATGCTAGCCACCACTCAGAAAATAACATTATCTTTTTTGGCTGAAGGCAATTGAACACTGGACGACAAAGTCATCTATTTGCGAACATCTAGTGGATTCAGGTGATTTTGTTTCACTTGATTAGTGTTTTAATATGATTTAAGCGGCCAAATTAAGAAAAAGCCTCTTAAGCCTACATTTTGTCGCTAAAAATGGCTTCGAGAAACCCATTTATTTTTCTCCCTCCCCCCTTTTGAGAATGACTTTCTTCCGCTTAATATCGTTACTTTCGACATTATTACTTTCAGTACAGTAATTTTTTACAACACCACTTGACCTAATTTATATCTTTTGTAATCAAGTATTTTCAATCGTCATTATTCTTATATAAGAAGCACTTCGATATCTCTCCTTCCTTTTATCAAATCATAAAAATATAAATACAATTGTACAGTTTAATGATAAAGCACTTCAGAGGTTATAGACAATTAAATTCTCATTTTTATTGATAAAGTAGTGAGTATATTTCGTGAGTTTGAATATCCACAGTTCAGTTAGTTTTACTACGTAATGAGAATTGTTTTCAAAGCAGTCAGTATATTGTTGATATTTTAAGAAAGCTGTGTGGTTAAAATGAAATAAGAACTTGCTAAACAGTTCGGTGTGGCGTCTCACTCAACAGAGATACAGACCACGAATTTAGAACTTACTGGCCAACAGACTTTTTATCAGTTTCACCTTTAAAAACAGACTACAAAACATGATGACTGCAAGTAGAGAGATTTTATTCATTCTAACTGACCCTCTATTAGATTCCGAAAGAACTACCATTTCCAAGTGTTGGTTTACAGGGATATAATTGATTTTAAGGTTGATCAGGAACTGACTTCACTTAGAGAACCACTGAAAACCTGGAGTTACTATACAACTATTTCGTCTTTATTTGTGACTCTTCGACAAGAGTCAAAGCTAGGGCCTTCAGGTTACGAGGCGTGCTCGTTGACCATCCAGCGACTGGGACGAAATCCAGGTTGAAGTTGCTTGTGATTCTGGTTGGAGGTCGTGGTCAGCGGGGTCCACCAACCTGAGCATCAGGAAAAATAATCCCAGACAATATTACCTCTTGGTTGCGCTATATGTCTCGAAATGACAGAATCTGGAATCGATGGAACACTGAACTCCATCCCGTTGGCTGAATAGTTGACGAACTCACCTCATGACCTGAAGGTTGGAGGTTCTATATCTGATGGGGAGAATGGGTGCGTACTTCTGAAGAGTCTCAGAAAAGGGTGAGACAGCTGTCCACTACTTCCAGGTTTCCAAATATTCTCTAACAAAACTGCCACTGATCACAACGAACAAATGTTTAAATATTTGAAATAAGACCATTGTAAATAGCTTAATTAGCACATGACATCAAATGCTTCCGATGAATGATCTAATACTCGGTTACTTTATTCTTTCAGGCTACATGTTATTTCAAGTTTATTATTCCCGTAATATTAAAGTAAAATAACAAATTTCCAGTGAACACACTCTCATACTTTTTATGCGATAACATCACTGGTATCTGTTATTGAAACAACACTGAATGCCAATAAGAATAACTCAGTTGAAATATCAATACTATAACCATTTTCAGAATAATCTATTATGCAACTTTAGGTAGATAGGCTCCCTCCAGTATAGATATGTGTAATAGTCTTTCTTATCAAGATAAAGTTCTAGGAATGTATATTCAGAGGATAATGTTCAATACTTTCTTCCTCAGGCTATAATCCTTTGCGTTTAATTAACGTTTTCTTTTTATCCAGAAAGATTTGTGAGTGTCACTAGTTAATAATCTATCTGCGTAAACTCAACAGTGAACATGGCTGGTTAATGCAATATTAATATATACACCAATAATCTCTTAATCTTATTTTACTATCCTATGCTTTAGCCTATGTAAACACTGATTATCCTTGTTAATGCATATAACTGCTGGTTAGTCAGTCACACGGCGACTTTTAGGGTTTACAAGGGTATAGATTTTAATAGTGAAATAGGCTGTAGAATGGCAGCTCCTTATTTTTCGTGTAGACGAATTCAATACTTATAAGGCTTGTGATAATTCGTTCATCCCTTTAACCTGATAAACACTTTGATGAAACATTGACTTCATCATAAAATAAGAAAATTACAACAAAAAATATACTTTGTGAATATCACTGAAATATACGCTCATTCTCAGTGGCGTAGCCCGCATGATTCAAAATCGACAAATTTTAGTAGACTGTTGTGCGTCGTTGTCAATGGAGAATGATGACTGTTTTTGTGACACCCGCATCCGCACTCAGCAGGTATCAAAGATAACATAAAACATTTCGAAATTCCAAAGCCTGAAATAACTTCTGTGTTATGTTGTGAACTTGGAAATTTCATAGAGTCAGCTATATGATGACTTGTTATTCTGCCAATGGATCTGTAAACAGAGACCATCTCATTTGGATGAATTTTGTGTTGTAAAAGCTTTTAATTCCCACTTCTAGTGAATCAAGTGAAGATTGCTGAGTGCCTTGAGAACAATAGACTGTGATTCTTATCCAGCGCTGTGATCCACCGAGGATTAAGATTTCCAATTCACTGTAGATAAATTGATGCTTATCATCTGCGAATTACGCATCCGTTTTATAGTCCTCATTTCTGTTTTCTTCTTGTTATTCACTAATTTTCTGTTAGCTCTTCTTGAATAAGAGTAAATATGATGAACTAAGATAATTTACCCCGATACAAATTGTTACTTCTTTAGTTAATTCTAATTTTCGGTATATCGACCAAACAACTAGAAACTCAATGAAGTGTGCAAAACAATTTGTTCAGTAGTAAAACAGAGACAGAATGTTAGCCTAACATTTCCTTGAGGCAGATTTTGATATAACTGACGTCATCTATGGTCCACTAAAAACTGTTAGAGTACTGGACACCAGTCCACACCTGCTTGAACATCTAGATAACATGGTAAGCATGTCACCAGACCGTCTCAACCTAATGAACCATGAATACCGGCTTCTGTCAACTGAAGATGTGGCGTCAACCGTATTCGATATCCCCAGTGCACATCTGTCTCAATCCTGACTAAATAGTATTTATCAGCCATGGTTTGTTTAATGAAGGCTTCAGGAAGTCAGTCATGAGGTTAGTCACCAGTAAGTAGTTTATTGACGTTCTGAAATCATGGCATGAGAAAGATTTCAATAATTTCATGGTAAATAATTGATTTCGATTCGTGACGGGGTCTAATGAAAAAATCAAACACAGCCACAAACTCAACATAAGAAAAATCTTCATGGCTTTACTATTCTCATTCCCATGGGTTACTAGTGGAACATACTACTTCAACAGAACATCGCAATTTCATCTTGTCCTCTGCAGTTGTCTTTAGATGGTCACGTGGCTGACCGTAATCTCTAATCTCCTCCATGTCACCACCGGAAGCCAAATTTATCGTGTCCCATTCGAGCTCCACTCGAGGGTATGGTGCATTTTAACGGCCTCCTCAGGATGTGTCTGTTCCATCTTCATTTCTTTTAGCATACTTTCCAAGCAACAGATTCTTGTTTGGTCTACTGCCAGAATACCTTGCTGCTAATCCTTACTGGTCATGAGATCTTCAGTATGGAGGCAGCGAAAACAGCTGTTGATGAAAGTTTGCAGCCTGTTGGAAAGGCTTCTCGTGACTCTCCAATTCTCTATACCACGTAAAAGATGTAACTAGACATTCGTGTCGAAAATCCGAATTTCGTTCTTGATGCTGGTTACAGCAGATTTCCAGACTTTTTCCAGATTAGTGAAGATCTGTATTACTGACTTCGACATCTTCATCCCAGCTGGCTTTAGTTTCTACCATGGCACCCAATTAAGTGAAACAAGTGACTTCTTTCAAATCTCTCTTGATCGTGGTGTTTGATTCTCCCTGTTGTTATTGGTGGTGACCGAATTTCTTCGTCGTCTCTGCCTCCTCTATGTCCGCTTGAAGTTCTGTCCTGCCTGTCCGCCTCGTTTTGTCAACCTGTTGGCTTTCGCTTGTAGATCTTCGAGATTCTGTGGCATTAGAACTTAATTCCAAATATCCTAGTCTCTTCTTGTTGACCAAACGTATGCCAGTCCCCTCACTCTCCACAGTCTTCCACATAATCCAGTCTACCACAGTTAGCAGTATCATCGGCGATAGCAGGCAGCCCAGTACTAACCCTATCTTCACATCAAAGAAATGGCTGAGTTTTCCTTTGTGAATCACTTGACATGTGGCAATGTCATATAATTGTTGATAAAGGCTTGGAATCCTCCGTTGTGTAGTAGCAGTTTCCGCATTAATGACAGCGAATTCATGTCACTTCCTCCCTCATGATAGCGGTTTTCATAAAAATGCGCTGTAATTGCTGACTGAAAGTAAACGATTGAAAATCAGTACAAGCAATCAAAACAATCTACAGCAGTGGATTAAATAAGGCGAAAATCATAATAAAATCACACAGCTTCAGAAAAATATGCTCTATCAATATTTGGTAATTTTATACTTGTGGCTAAATTTACATCAACATTTGTCTTTCTTAGTCTTCTCACACTGTGAAATTTTCCAAAACATTCGGAAAAACCAATGTTATTTAAGATATCTATTCGATTTCATGCCTATAATAGTGTAGCTATTTTTGTATAGAAATATGCCGTTTTGCTCTCTTCATGTGTTATGCTTTACTTCGTCATTGTCCACGTTACTTGCCGACCAGTTTTCAGGAAAATTTACAGGAAAGCTCTGTTTTCAGTCCAATTGCATTAATAATCTATTGCAAAGACATACATTTGAACTAAAGACTATGTTTTCAGTCAATATTGCGTTTTGATGTCTGGTTATGTTTAATATCATTCCGACGAAACTTGTTCTGCTGTTCTACTTTTCGTAACTCTTTCAACTCACCGTTACATAGAAAAGAAAATTCATATTAGATATTGACTACTTTCGGTTTGACACAGTTTGTAGTAACTTTCTGTGTTACGTGAAGTTTCAGCTAATTGATTTTGACAAACACATCCCATTTTGATTGATTTTCGTTGTTTTCTATTTTCTGTGTTACATTACTTACGTTACAGGTTATTCGACCTATGGAAGACTGCAGATACCGCACAGCATAAAAGAAGGCAAAATTACTCTATTTCTGGTATACTTCACTACCAAATGGTTTCAGGTGCTCATTGTGAGAATCCATCAAGTTGAGGCTCACTTTGGTCATGTATAAGGCTATCCAGGAATACCGCATACTCAAAGATTACAGTGAATTCGCCTCTTCCTGAGGCATCACTGAAGCTTATGCATAAAATAAGTGGAAAGCTCTTTGATCAAGACAAACAGACTCACTGAGCAAGCCGGCTACCATTACGTTCACATTCACAATCACTCCATCATTGTGATTCCACTTAGATACTTGAAAGTGTATATGTCATGCCTTAACCAACATCTTAGGTTGACGTAAAATGTTTTGGGAGTTAGTGACTGTTGTGGGAGAAATCTATTGCTGAATTGGGTACAGCACAATCAACTTAAATAGCCATGACAATTTTTTTAATCCACGTATTCGAGTGAAGCCAACATGTCTACATGCATCTTAAGCAGATGAGAAAGTCAAACTCCTTTTATTCACATGTACCTAAGCAGTGAAATAACAAGTCAACTCTACCATATATCATCTAGTTATAAGGATGTCTGTCATATATACAACACAGACTGTTTCATGGCGTAATTTTCAATGAAATGTGAACAAAACTATAAAATCTACTCGCTAGATCTTCATATGGACACAAGATCGAGGAGAGGAGCAGATGTGGGTTCAGACCACTATCTAGTACAAGGGACTTTCAAGGTGAAGCTGAAAGCCTCGAGGATACCTGGGGATAGGCCACAATGCAAGTTCAACACTCAAACACTGAAAGACACAACCACAAAGGACACTTTCACTGCAACTGTCAGAGCAAAGCAGGAAACACTACGTGGCACCACTGAGGAATCATCCGTGGAAGACCATTGGAACTCTCTGAAGGTAATTTTCAACGAAACGTGCTCAACGGTTTTAGGAAGAAAGAAGAAACAAGACAAGGAATGGCTCTCAACAGACACTTGGAAACTAATAGAGGAGAGGAGAAAGGTGAAAGAAAAAATGATTCAATGTAAAGATGGACAAGAGAAAGAGACGCTGAGCTCAACTTACAGAGCACTGGACAAAGAAGTGAAGAAGAGTGCCAGGAAGGACAAAAGACAATTCTACGACAACCTGGCTACTGAAGCTGAGAAGGCAGCAGGCAAAAGGGACCTGAGGACACTATATCAGATAACCAAGTCTCTATCCGGGAAGAGATCAACACAAGTGAAACCTATAAAAGACAGCCAAGGGAACCCAATTACCAAAGAAGAAAGACAGATTAAACAATGGGCGGACCACTTCAAAGGACTCTTGAACCGACCACCACCTACAACCCGTCCAGAAATACCAACAACAGCACGTACACAACTGCAAGTTGACACCAATCCTCCAACGAAAACTGAAGTCATGAATGCAGTCAAGCTTCTGAAAACTGGAAAAGCAGCTGGACCAGATGGAATATCCCCGGAAGCACTGAAAGCGGACCCAGAAACGACGGAGATATGCTGACTCCATTATTGCAAAAGATCTGGAAAGAGGGAAAGGTGCCTACTGACTGGAGGAAAGGTTACCTGGTGAAACTACCAAAGAAGGGCGACCTGGGACTCTGCAAGAACTGGCGGGGAATCATGCTCCTGTCGACGCCAAGTAAAATCCTGAGTCGCATCATCCTGGAGAGAATCAAGGACGCACTGGATACAGAACTCCGACCAGAACAAGCTGGATTCAGGAAAGGCAAATCATGTTCTGACCAAATTGCAACTCTACGCATCATCATCGAACAAAGCATGGAATGGCAATCAAATCTCTACCTCAACTTCCTTCATAGACTTTGAGAAGGCCTTCGACAGCGTTGACCGCGAAGTAATTTGGAAACTACTCGAGCACTACGGTGTACCCCAAATATTCATCAACCTTATTCAACAACTGTACGACAACGGCACATGTCAAGTGATCCACAACGGAAAACTCAGCGAAGCGTTTGGAGTAAACACAGGAGTCAGACAAGGGTGCTTATTATCACCAATGATACTCCTAATTGTGGTGGACTGGATTACGCGTCAGACAGTGGGAAACGAGAAGACAGGGATATCCTGGACCGACATGAAGAACCTAGAAGACCTGGATTTCGCGCGTGGATGATTTATGTTTGATGTCACACAAAATCGAAGACTTACAAGCGAAAACCGACAAACTGGTCGAAGAAGCAGCAAAGACAGGACTCCAGGTGAACATAGACAAGACGAAGGTTATCAAAATAACCAGCCAACAACAACAACAGCAGCAACATCCAGCGCCAATCACCATCAACGAAAGGGATTTGAAAGAGGTTACTTCATTCACCTATCTAGGAAGCATTGTCTCAACTACAGGAGGAACGGACGAGGATGTCAAATGGAGAATCGGGAAGGCGAGAAACACATTCATCAACCTGAAACCAATTTGGAAATAAGTCTTCGTCACTCAGCGTCAACAACAAAATTCGGATTTTCAATACAAACGTCAAGTCAGTTTTTCTATACGGATCAGAAACGAAAGGGAAGCGGCGAGTGGGACGTCCAAGGGTGACATGGAGGAGATCGTGTGAGGAGGAGATGAAACAGTATGGAATAACATGGACGCAAGTGAAAAGTACAGCAGAAGACAGAAGCAAGTGGAGAAGTGCAGTTGAAGCCCTATGTTCCACTAGGAACCCAAGGGAACAATAATATAATAATAATAGATCTTCATATAAAAATGCATATGAAAATACTGTCCTAGCGATACAGAATATTACCTCAGAAGATGGTAGTAACTGAAATTCGTATGCCAATCAAAACGTTTAATTTAGATTGATGCTGGATTGTATGTCTGAATGTCTTCAGACACAACTAGAGTTGCGACAACATCTGATGGCCTGATTAAATAACATGGTTACCAAATATTTTTTGCCATCCATCGAAATGCATCATATATACTGAATTTCATATTCTTCTGACTATCCAACTACCTTCATGAATCGTAACCTACACTCATGCAGACTTTCAAACGGATATCAACCTACTGTTACGAATGTTTCGAAGAGAAACTTGGCGCAGTAATGCATCATGTTTGGATGGAACAATATTGTTTCTTGTAGTGCATTATCGACTATAATATTACTTGAAGATCTTGTACAAGACGTAAATACATTGCAGAAAAACAAGCTGAAAATTCTTTATTGTGTTGGAAACGACCTTTTAAAAACAAAGCTGTTACTATTATTGGATAATGGAAATAACGACCCAATATGAGAATACTTCACACTCTGTGTTAATTCTTTGGTAAAACAATTTAAATATTACCATAATGATAATTACAGAACACAGTTTAAGCAAATACGTATTTCTGGTAAACGCTCATCAGGTTTTACAGTTACATCATGAAATATTAGTCATAGGCATTTGAATTAGTGTGGTTAGTAAAATAGAGGATCGCAGTTCAGGGATGCGAATTAATGCATAAGAATCGAAGTGAATACAATGACAATGTTATTAATAATAATGAATAGGATAAATTCATTCAAGTGTTTATATACTCTAGGTAATGGTGACTGTGTAGCTAGAGTGTGTATACTAGTAAAGGTAGAGGTGAAAATAACTACTGTCACATAGTGACTAGACAATATGGTAATAATAAGTTGTGAAACTGAGATTAAAACATACACCTACAGCACAACATGATATTGAGGGTACAGTTAGCATTACAAATAAAGTAATAAGGTAACATTTACAGTAATGCAGTGTCACTGGAAGAGATAACTGTTTTAGTTTAAGAGTGAAGGTCAGTGGAGGGAAAGAGATTGAACAAAGTTTACCTGAACACAGATACGCCCCAGCTCCCCTCAGCAAACGGAGACGTACCAACCTAGGGAGTTGAGGTGACACCTTGTATAGAATTGCAAAAGCTGAATTTTTGTCAATCTTGTGACCTGTATCCACTGGGTATGCCAGTGTAGAACTTCTGATTGATTTTATGACTGCTTTACCTAACCACTCCGGACAATGCTCCACAAGACCACGGTAGCTTTGCCGAGTCGTTCTACCTACCTGTATCCACGTGAACAGTCAAATTTATAAATGCACATTCAAGTGGCCAGACTCGGTAGCTTATCCTTCACCTGGGTTGGAATTGTACAACGCCTGGCTAACTTTAAACACGATGTCACGTGAAAGAATGTTTTAGCCAGTATTTTTCGAAGTTCCTTTGGTAAAAACATAAGTAATGTGTAGTTCCATGTAAAAAAGGCAGCAAAAGGTATGTAGATGGTGAACTTCTGTCAT
Organism: Trichobilharzia szidati; assembly: GCA_944472155.2. NCBI lineage: Eukaryota > Metazoa > Platyhelminthes > Trematoda > Strigeidida > Schistosomatidae > Trichobilharzia > Trichobilharzia szidati. The sequence goes on along the minus strand of OX235271.1, from coordinate 94,680,404 downwards.
AGAATTTAAAATAGGGGGAGAACACATGGTCTTGTTTACAGATGAAATGTGGTGAGAAAATATTCCCTTATGAAAAAAGTACACTTTATGCTTAAATTTGCTTAAATTACACTTATTGCTTTCAATAACCTGCTTATTTTTCTATCCGACTGTTTGAAGTGTACATATACTACTTTCAATTTATGTAGGTCAGCTTTATTTGCTTTTATATTAATAGCTGGTGAAATCACACTTGAAACAAAGTGTTGTGTCATTCATACGGTAGTTATTAAGGCATATTTTATGCAATAACGCAGTTACATTTTAAGTATAAACACTATTGATGACGAAGGTATGTTCGCACTCCATTTGTCTTGAAGATTTACTACGCTTCACAGAAATGCTGATGTCTTAAGAAATAAAATAATCTCAAGGGAAAAGGAATATCTCTGCATCTTAAGAGGTTTGTTTTAATGAGACTGTCATTTATGCATTACTTGGGGTATTGGTAGTAAGTGTGTTTCCACACTCGCCGACAAAATAAAGAAAAGGGGCAGAGCCGACGTTTAGTAATCAAGAGTGTTATAGAATTACATTTTCTGATTAGGTGACTAGTGAGATTTACGTTTAATCGAAAAATGTTAAAATCTTCTTTCAACTGTCTAAAAATGGAGCTGTTTCTCGGATGTTATTCAACTATGCGGAAAGGTCTGTGTATTAGGAGAAGGACAAGAACTAGTGTAAAGACCCAACCGTAGCACAATCTGCGTTTTTAAATTCTCCGTATTCTCTGCCATGAATGCCTAATTCATTGTTATAAGCCACATTTGCGTTGTCTCTACCTAACCGATTTTTATAAGCTGACAGTCTTGAATGATCATCAATGAAATGCTTAGCTTCCTGTGACCAATATTTTGGTGATGTCTGTGTTAAGTGTATGTAAAAACTACTTAAGAGATTTTAGAACGGTTGAGAAAGCGTGAGAACAAGCCATTCTGCTCAAGATTCGAAGCATACATTTCATAACATTTACTGATATATTAGTGTGAATACACTTTTTATTATGTTGCGTTTGCCAGTTGGTACAAATGATGACAAATATTATATAATAATACTTTATTCCTGAATATATATATATATCACTTCTTTATCACGGACTGATATCAGGAAGTACTGGACAGCTGTTTCTTCCTCCTTTGGGACTGATCGGCAGTATTCACCCAGACAGGACTTTCCAGGTACAAACCAAGCTCATTGTCCATTCAGCTACTGGGATTTGATTCAATGGTTCATGAATTCCAGATTCTTCCAATTCCTGATTTCATCGCTGCCATCACTCAGTGTCACCGGCACGTATTTCCTCTTAGTTTTGACCTGGTGGACCCCACTCGTCACGACTCCTCACTAGAACTCCAGGCAAATTCGCCCTCTATCCTGTTTCCAGATAGCACCAGAATAATTTTCAAGAGTTATTTTGCAGGTATTTCATATGTTTCAAGTTTAATCACAGACTGACAGCTTCCACTCCAACCCTGGTGCGCGCTGATACTAAGGAGTCTCAAACTAAGAAGAGCCAGTCCTTCAGTAATCCCTAGTTTTCAATGACCGTCTAGGCGAAATCAATTCCTGATCAAACTTAAAAGCAATTAGATCACTACAAACTAACTCTAGAAAAAAATATATATACATGTGTCAGTGAGAATGTAAATGTCGTACTTACAATGAAGCATCTCAGTACAAAATGAGATTATTTTTCTCAATAGTCCAACAAATACTCGCCAAAGACATTGGCTAGTGGTCGCGTTATGTCATGAATTGGCAGAAGTTAGAATTCATGGACCATTGGACCGGGTCCCAGTGTCTTAATGATCTACGAGCTCGCCTTGTAACCAGAAGGTCCTGAGTTCGAATCCCGGTGGTTGCATACTGCTGAAGAGTCCCAAAGAGCTAGGACAAAACAGCTGTCCAGTACTCCGAGGTTTTCCAATGATTCTTTATACAGTGTCAGCTCATGATGAAATCCTGTAACCAATCCATCGAATCCCTACAAACCAACACCTGATTATCATTATTATTGCTTATTGTGATTCAGGTTTTTCCCAGTAGACTTATTCCTGTCCACACCTTTCTATCTATCTCGCCCAGAGCAAATTGAAGATTGACGAACTATCAATAGATACTATGGGGATTTCATGCAAGGCAGAATTCGCGTGACATACTTTCATCTGTGGGCTTTATGTAGAGAAAAAGTAGTATAAATGCTTGTCTTTTGCATCGAAAAACGAAGCCTGTTTCATGTGATTACTACATATGGATGTTTTTGTTTCTATTGATATTACAAAGTGACCAAATGTAGTGGACATGTTGGTTAATACAAGGATATAAAGATACTGAAATGCAGAACGGAACACGACTGTTCTAGATAAAAACGCGTTATCTACAGGGGTCAAGGAACACCATTCCCCACGGCGACAGAAAGGTCGAAATGGGCCAAACCGAAGTGCTGTAACTGGATACATACTTATTACCTGGCACTCAATATGCAAGGAAAATTCATTCCAGTGTCAAAAGAACCCTCTCCAAAATCGTACTGATCCGTATAATTCACATAGATGAGGTCTTTGTCTTTTGTATGAAAAACCCTGATTTATCCGTACAGAAGAAGCTTCTCCACTATCTCCTACCTTGTGTGTATAAGCTCAATTGTTATCATTATTTTCCTATTATTAGTGGTTTCAGTTTTGACCGCATATCCTCAAATTTTTACCATAATTTTTCCTTCAACTGGTTTGCCTAAACTGATAACTAATCTGGTTAACTCTGTATTTCCCCACAATTCATCCCCGCTATAGCCCTACAAGCCAACAAAAATATTTAAGTTGTACGGAAACTTTGATGAATTCAATTTGTGTGCTTAATTTACCATGTGGGTCAGTCAACTAACATCATTTGCCTCTTCAATAAAATGTAAGGAAAAAAGCGAATTTGTGGCTTTGGATTCGCTTCACAGCATTCCATGTATCTCTCTCATATGCAGCATTCGTTTTTATTAACTTTCAACCAGCTAACTGCTGTTACTTAATCTTTGCAATTATTCGCGTTAGCCAAGGGTGAAAGCAAGCTATTGCATTTTCACAACACAAAGTTAAATCTACGAGTCTTGATGTTAAAGTTAGTGCTTTGTAGCCTTAGCCATATCTGAAATCATCAAAAATCTATGGGCTTGCTGTTAACTCTGAATTCCTAGTATGGCAGCTGTAGAGAATCATCATAAAAGAAGCTTGTGATCGACTGGATTTAAAAACAAGATGGTTCGTGAAATAGGTGGCAAATACTCTGATAACAAAGAGTTCTGTAGGTTGAGATGATTGTCAACTTCACTGACAACTCAATACAACTTGATATTTGAACGAGTTTTGAAACGGCGAACAATTCGTTTTACGTTGACTCGTAACCAGAAATTGGTGAAAATAACCATTTGCAAAATCTAATAGTTCGGTCAAATATTCAGATAACGTGAACAACTGCCCAATACACTTTGAGAGCATATTAATAATTAAGGGATGAAGTTAATATCGATCACTTGACTTTGTTCGTTAGAAGAGCATGATTAATGGGAGAATCTGCTTGTTTACAGTAAAATGCCGAAGATGGTCTCTCCTTCAAATAATTTTTAATCTCTGTAACACTGACATATTTACGCAGATATTGAAATGAAGATTATTCAATCTATCTGGTAAATCACGAACAGTTCCAAATTTTAAAACAAAGCAGAATGTATATATATATCGACGTTTTAGTCTCCATTAAACCTCTCAGAGGTCTGTATTGTATGTTTTTATGTTTAGGAGACAGAGAAAATCTCCATCCCACGTATGTTTGCGGAATGGCAGAGCACTCACTACATTAGATTGATCACTCACATTTTGAGTATTTCTCCTCCTCATGCTTCGTGAAACTTTATGAAAAGTGGTTTTCACGCCTTACTGAGGATGCACTTCCATAAGTGGCTTTACTATAGGTGATCATCAGGCTAGGTGGCTAACTGTAATCCAATTAAATCGGAAGGTACAACTTGCTGGTTTCATTTTATACCTCTACAATACAAGTTAAATATTTTTTCTTATTCCTTGGTACAATACAATATATCTATGTACTTGTTCAGTATATATAGTAGTAAGTAGAAGAAATTTAAAAGCTTTCTAAAATTAGACTGAAATAGTAGTGAGAAAATAAACAAAATGTTTTTTAATTATAGAAATATTTGGGTGGTAAACTTACATTTTTTATCAGTGTTTTGCAGGAAGAAAGACACTAGTAACGCCGCAATACTTCAACCGTGATATGATGAATTACCTGTTTCCTAAATAGATGAGAACAACTTATCGACTAAGGCAGTTATGATTTCTAACTTCTTTCCTCATTCGTCGCAATCACTGATTTTTGAATGAAGAGCTGCGACTTTTCATACAGCTATACTTTTTCCCCTAGTACTTTTAAGTTTTTTCAGGTTTTGAAATTTCTTCATGCCTTTCTAATCAGAATGCTAAGCCATTAAGCAGAAATTAAAGTCATCTCCTCCAGATCCTTTTCAACAAATATACCTGAATATATCGTTTTCTATTTGTACTTCTATCCGCATTGGTTTAATTAGCATATTCATTCAACTTTCAAATGTGCTATTAAAAGTAGGTGTTCTTTGGTCTGTAATTAACGATTTGGTGTTCAATACACAGATTTACATTCGGTGCAAAAATTGGACAACAATTCACTTGATATGACGCAGACTTTCTCTGGAAAGAGACTTTTCGCTGAACTCTTCGTTCTTATTTCGATGTCCGGATGGGTGTTTTTCGTCAACTAAATGTTTTGTTTAAAATAAGGCTGACAAAGAGAGATGATCAGAGATTCGTGCATTCCTCAAATTATTTCCACTCTTCCTCAACTGTCTTAAGTGACATCAGTTGCTTGTATTGTGAACCAATCAACAAAAATAGAAGACAGAGAAATTTGAGGTCTCTTTTTCCTAAAATTAATACGTTTTCCTCATCTTATTGCGTTCCACGTGGAACATAATGCTTCAAGTTTTAACTCTGAAATTTCAATGTTGTGGTGATGCGTTATTTTTGTATGGTGTGGTGTTGCTTACCGCCCTCCCAACCTTCTTTCTCTACCCTGACTACCACTAGCTAGGCGTCCGCCGGGAGTTGAGTCCTGGACCACATGCGTGGTTGATGAGCATTTTACCCCTGAAATACATTAACGAACGTCTGAGGTAGTTGAGGACGCCTGCAGCGACTGTCTGATGTGTAGACTTACTGCACATAGGACGTCTGGAAATCAGTCTCTGTACCGAACGCTTACCTCCTTATTAATTCTGTACTTTACACTTATTGGTGAATGATGATCTCATCGACATACCTCTGACCAATGGTTGCTGAGTGTTATTGTTGTTTCATTTTCAAAGGACAAATAAGACTGGAGATCTGACGAAGTGGATGTTGTGTAAGAGGTGAGTGGTGAAGTGCAATTGGTGTCTTTATGAAATGGTTTGCTGGTTGTTGTTCTGCTCGTGATTATCGCTGCAGCCTACAGAAAGCAACCTGAGTTGACGATGAGGCCTGATGGCCCGAGTGGTCTAGTTCACCTGGAGGAAGTCGTGTAGAGTTTTTCAGAGGGTAGTGAGGGTTGTGTGTCGGAAGTTTGTTTCTCTCCTTAGTCAACCAAGTGTGGTTGTTGGATGTGGGTGAAATGTTATTTCGCTGGTGAGATTGAGATGAGTGTGTGTATCGTGAGGGATGGACGGGGTGGCCGAGTGGTTAAGGCGATGGACTGCTTATCCATTGGGATTTCCCCGCGTGGGTTCGAATCCCATCCCCGTCGGGATTTTGATGTCACTCGCCAACACACAATGATACACTCACAAGGCGTTTTCGAAACCCACAAATTGCCAACACAATACACAGAATTCCTTGGGCACTGATCGGTGTTGGCGCGTTCCCGGCTAGAAATAATTGTCCAACACATCCAATGGACTGTTGTCTCCCAGTCGGGTGGAGGCAGTCACACTGCGAGAGTGATGACAACACTGTCATCGATCTCTTCACTGATTGGCGAAATCAGTCGTGTGGATTGACATGTTGGATCGATCAGGGCAGGAAGGAATTCTGTTGGATATTTCACACCGACCGAGATATCATTGAAGGCTTGAGGTTGTGAAGGCAGTGTGGCTGTGTGGTGTACAAAATTCGCTTGAAACTTCTTCAATGGAATTTCACTCATACACCTGGAAATCACCACCACATGGGCACACATGTACACATTGATCTCGGAAGCTTCGAATCACCATTCCAGATAGGCCAGAATATCTTCGTCAGTCAAGATCACCGTCTCGTCTGTGTATATATCGCAGGTCAACTAGACGTCTATCCTCCGAAAAACAAATACACACTCGTTAATTATATTCCCATGGACGGACACACGCACACACGCAAAAACATCTCACTGGGTGTGCTGTCACATACAGTCTCTCGTTGACGGTGTTAACGTGCCTTCCACAAATGTAAGATCAACACATAACATTCCATCAAAAAACTATTGTATGTCTGTCACCATTATGCTTGTTAAATACACCTTTATGAATGATACTGAAGTTTGAGAGCGACTGCCTTGTTATGACAGGATTTTCTTCCTTGGTTTCATAGTCTGAAAAATTATTATTATTATTATTAAAGTAGATTATCAGCTATGATATCTAATTAAACTTAAGAATGAATGCGTTAATAAACAGCTGAATAGATACAGAAAAAGATGTAAATGTTACAATCGCAAATCACACCCAGAAAAACTGTCTACTGAATAAAATACCAAGTAGTTGAGTTTGCACTCACAAATAATATATAACTGTACGCTTTTGAAGACTAAAGATCATACAAACGGTTCCCTAGTAATTTCATTGTATAGAAAACAGTGAAACAGATTCGTTTAAAGAAAACAGTTCGTAAGTTAGTATTAGGTCGTCTGAAATCACTAAGCAATGACTTCTTAAGTACGCTACTAATATGCTGAAAATGTAGGTAGTGTAATTTGATCAACCTACCCTCCTGTGGCACGACGGCGGTCTGCAGAGACTTTAAGACCTGTGAGAAAGCTAATCATAGAGCGTATATCTTAAGAGATATCTTTGAATTCATGGATTTGACAGAGTAACTGAATGCGTGTGGATCGACTGTGAATTCAGTGGACACCGTTTTCCTTAACCGAAGGTATATGCAGCCTATGTGTGTTTACTGGCCCAAATAACCTGAATGTTGGAATACCCACTAAGTAAATCAAAGACATAATACTGAGATACACACCAAGAGTCTAATTTGTAGTTGACAGCTGAATATACTGACAGAAGGATGGAGTAGCAGTGGATTCTCCGCTAGTTCCATTACTCGCTGGTTTCTTCATGGCCTACTGTAGCTGTAATAGCTTCCAGTCAACCATCAACAACTTCGGAGTTTACAGGCTGCACACAGATGATATCTTCACCACTACTGAAAAAAATACTGAGCTAATTAAAATCCTGGGAATCTATTACAATGCTCATTGATCATTCGAATTTAAAATTGAAGTAAAATCAGGAGATAAATTATTCATTTCAGAAGTCTAGCTTTCAAGACGAACAGATGGAACTCTAAAAAGACCAACTTACCAAAAGCCGAAATGGAATGGGTGGCTGACAAACTTTCACAGTTTTGTCCCTATACGCAGAAAAATGGATCTCTGTTGTGACGAGAATCTAGCTCATATGTACTGAAATATGTTGAGTAGAGAATTGGAATCCATCAGGAACACTCGAATCAAAATTGGATATCAAACCTTCCTCATCGATTAACATCTGAAGAGAAACACTATTGTCCCGCTAAATCCAAATGTGCTGAATAAAAGACTTATTTTTAACTCTGAAGTTCAAGGGATATACAAATGCACAAAGGCGTAGACAGCGAAGAAGGTTTTCTTCTAGACGATTCATTTTCAAGAGCTGTACAATTGAATTTATATATTGATCAAAGAATTCACAAGACCAATCGGATACTGGTAAGTTTGTTCTATACAACGTGTTACACAATGTAAAGTGTAATCTAGAAGGGGATGACTAGTTGGAGATTAGAAAAGAGATGAGAAGCTGGGATGATGTAATACGTGTGAAAAATGACTAGTCAATTTAATTGCATAAAGTGGACACGGAGTAGTGTAAAGACAGTAGAGTATTTATGTGAAACCTGTATGAAAATGCCAAGTTATTAAAAAAAGTAACAGAGTGACAATAAAATAGGTCAAATGAAAATATACAATTAGCGAAATTCTCCGAAGTTGTTTGTTGAGAGCAGTTCAAAGAATGTTCTCTTAATGTATCACTACTTCTCAACTTCTCCACACCTGCTGTTCTCCCACCCCTCAAAACATCAGTGACAATATCCCGCTGTTGGCAACTTCAGTATGGATTTACTTCTTCACTTGCTTCTGTGGAGTGAAGCACTCGAAACCGTACCAGTTGGACATTGTGTAGACGCACTCATGACCCCTCACATACATGACTGTCAGAAGGATAATACAGAGCAGCCAACAATCCAATAATGGAGCGCGTTATTACTTCTGGTCACTCAGTATTAGCAAAGAGTTCATTCAGAATCATATACAAAGTACCACTGAGCCCTTCAAAATGATTTCGCCCACATATTCTTCATGAAACTGAAGCGGTAGCAATCTATATGGAAAAACCTGGACTTTGTGCTCACAAAAGTGGTCTTATTTCTGCTTTTATCTCCCTGGATTGTTTTGTAATCAGCCCTATCTAGTCCTTTTATTTTTCTATTTTTGTAATCCATCTTCAATCGTTTTATTTCTATCAGTTATTTCCAAATGAGTATTCATCACTTAACTGATTAGTTGTCAACCATCTCAATCACAGATCGCTATCACTCATACACTTTGACCTCTGTTGTCAATTAACATTGTGAATCACTGTACAGCACTAAAGTTAAGTTACAAAAAGCGACGGTTTTGCTGACCTACGTGTTCTTAATAACATCACATGGGGATTCGATCATAAAAAGTGAAAAAATCCTGGAGATATGCATGTAAATGAGTTTCTTCATACATAAGGAGGCCAAGGAAATAAAAGTTGATAAACCTAGCTGATAGTCGTATCGTACTGTCAAGAATCCTTATCCATTTAGTGTAAACATTTCATGACATTATCATGAGTGTCCTAATTGCTTCTTTAATGATGAAAGTAATTTTTAAACCTGTTTCCTGTTGTTGTTTATATTTCATGAGAATTTATTTAAATCACCTGACAATTTTCGAGTCATACTCTACGATAGGTTCACCTGATATTAAATATGGATATTCTTCAGCGATATTCCTCCTTTGTCTAAATAATAAGTCAAAGTTTATCAGAAATATAATACCAATAAATTGATCTTTCTAAGCCAGCAACTTGAAACCTGTAGAAAGACTGTTCAACAAGTGAAGCTACACAAGCGCATATTCTCTGTGTCAGTGTCCTGAAAAGTTATAAGTTATTATTGAAAAAATTGTCTAGAATAATTTAGGAATCTATCCATTATCTTCCAGCATTTATTGTTATTTGTAAGAAAGAGAGGATTTCTAGGAATCCAAAATGAAAGATACCTCAGAATCCATCAAGCATCTTTCCAGTTATCTATTTGCTGTCAGTGTTTATAGACGAATGAAATAATTAACTTCAGGTGCATAACTATTCTTATTTATTTATCTATCGGTTTATTTCGGTTTTATTGCACTTCATATCAGCATCTAGCAGGGTCTAAATATACTCTAAGCAATACAATACTTAACTTATGACGCATTACTTGACAGAAATGGCAAGTTTATATTCAAAGAGTTTCAGGCTTCTTAATTAGAGTTTCAAGAAAAGCACTTCCATCAGCCTGCTTTAGACTTCCATCAACAGTCACTGTCGATCCGAACTGAAAATCAGATAGACAGAAAGGGTAAGTAATAAGCAACTCCGGCAATGAACCAAACAAGGACTTATCGCCTAACGAATATGAGGAAACAGATGGAGATGGATTGGATATACGCCGAGGGGGACTGCTAAGTGACACCAAATGCCACGCTTTATGTCCCACTTAGAACCCAAATGAAATAACAATAATAATAAAAAAAGGATATTAATGAACACAGGAGACGATCCCCTAGACTTCTGTCCCGTTCAATTCATCAGCCGACTTATATTAAGAAATATTTCTACGTAAAATCAGGAATGAGTAACATTTATACTAAACTTTCATGTCTTCTTTTAGTATCACATCCAAATGATGGATGTCGATTATTCTAGGTCTAAAATGTCTGACTGAAATAGCTAACTAACGGATAATGCTATCAGTACAGACTCCGTGAGGAAGAGAAGTAAATCAGCTGTGCATGGGTATCAATAATATAGTACTTCATTTGAGTATAAACGGCCTAAATGTTATGCTTGTCAATTAAAAATTAACCTCAGAAGGCAATCTGGCATAAAAACACTCACATCCAGTGCTGCATACATTCTCCATCAGATAGTTTAGTCTATTAACGAAATTCAAAATCAGGTACAAAGGGAAATATGATAATTTGCAAAGTAATTCAAACTGTCCAACTGTTGTTTCCAGTTTCTACTGTGTCATGTTAACTTCTTTATTAAATTTGCCTTGTCAATATTGTTGACAAGACATAAAAGATTTATTGATGAATTCTTAATAAGTTGAAATAAACAAGTGAGTCAACTCTGAGTCACAGTAACACTCCAAACACCACTACTCACTTCGAATGCAGGTATTTACAGTTGATGAGTTAAAAAATAAGACAAAACTAGTGTCCCAGTGTTGCCTATCATCGGTCAAGTGACATTCATAGATGAAATCTTCAGTTTGTCTGGTTCATAAATGTATCACGTTATTAGAAGAGCAATTAGTTATTGGTTAACTCCCCAGCCCTTTTTTTTCCACTGGTGATTACATACACTTTGCAAAATAGTGGTCATAGGCTTTCTAAGGTCATTTGAAGAAATTATTTTTCTAAAAAACAATTAAAAGACGAAGTATTTAGGAATTTCACTATCTTCACGAAATAATTTCACCTTACATCCTCACCAGATTTTTTCTTCTTTTCCTGCCTCGGGCACATGATTATACACTCTGTCGTTTTATTCTGAAGAAGTCAAATTCGATTGGACTCTAGTAACTAGTGTAATGTGTCTAGTCCTTTGTTTGGTGCAGACTGAATTCTATCAGTCAGGTTTGCAATGTGGCCACCACTCTAGGTAGCTCACCATCACGGTGCACATTGATTTGATGATATTAGATGGTTGGAGACAATCTGCAGGAAGCCTTGGACCTAGGTTTCGTGCTAGTTGGCACTCGTCAGGGCGTATCTACAGCCTGACGAGTGCCAACTAGCACGAAACCTAGGTCCAAGGCTTCCTTCAGATTGTCTCCAACCATCTAATATCATCAAGTCAAACTCCCCCAAAGTTTTTTATTATTAAGTTTTCTGTTGATCATACAGTCGACCTAGAAATGAATTTCTGTATTGATTAGTGAAAATAGAAAGTGTCTGATTCAAATTCATCACATGTGCTTATCAGTTATATAAAGTTTTCCAGCCTTTTAGTATTATTATTATTATTCTGTGACAGATGAACTCTATATTGTTATATTTACAAATAAAATTCCATCAAATCTTATTTAATTACTAATATCGCATAATATACTAGGGGATAGTTTCAAAAATTGGAATTTTTCTCTTGTTTTTAATTCTGAAAAGAGAAAGAAAACTTTCAAACTAGTTTGAAACATCTGTTGACCAAAAACTGCTTTCTAATTTCACTGTATTTATTGACTGCCTAGCCTTTTTTTCTTTTTTTGTTCTCTTCCTATGAAAGAAGTTAATCAGAAAATTCTAGGGCCATAATTTCTGTGTATAAATCATTAATTACCTTTTACTTTTTAATAATCCACTTGATTAATCAACATTATTTAATTATTTATTTATTTATTTATTGTGACAGTTTAGTGAAGCAATATTATTTCGTTCAATGTGGACTTTGTGCATAAACAACCAATTGTATTATGCAGCTGTACTCCAGGTAAGCTTGTACGTGTGTGCATTTATACCATATATAGTGAGAGAGAGACAATATAGTTTTGTTTGAATAGATTTGTACAAGCTAGTTTATTTTCGAATTCTCTATGCACAAACACCTATGCAGATATGTGTGTATAAGTGCAGCCATCGAGATATTGCATCTTTATATAGAATAATTATGCAAGTTTAGATACTCGAATGCATAAACAAACATTGCATAGGTTGAATTTTGAAGCCAAGCTACTAATGTCTTTGTTGTTGTTTGTTTTTCTTCATTAAGGTCACACAAACAATATCGACTCAATTCATCCTATAAATAGTGTCACAAAAAATAGGAAGGTATCCATACAACTGGAGACCAACGGAAGAATTACCTACTTGTGATTAAGTGACTTTTCTAGATATGACTGAAAATAAGGCTGTTATTAAAAATGCTGATATGACAGAGGATATGCAACAAGATGCTGTCGACTGTTGTACACAAGCCATGGAGAAATACAATATTGAAAAAGATATTGCAGCCTATGTGAAAAAAGAATTCGACAAGAAGTACAATCCTACATGGCATTGTATTGTTGGTAGAAATTTTGGAAGGTGAGTGAATTGTTTCGCCTTTTTCTTGTTTCAGACACTTAAATATTTCACATAATTAATTATTTGAGATGACCTCAATATAATCATTAGTTAGTAGAAGAAGAGATTAATATGAGTCATTTTTTCAAGTGCTAGTTTGTAGGGATTTGGTTTGGTTCAAATTTGATCACGGACTGATACGAGTTAGGGGACCATTGAAAAGCAGTCCTACTTTGGGACTCAGACCTACGCATAACCATGATCCCATCAGTGATCGAACTCAGAGCCTTCGATTTGACCATTGGTTCACTTATTCAAACTTTTGACCGTTGGCCATTTTTAGCGCCACCACTAACCAATGTCATCAGCAATTACTTGTTCTCATAGCCTACTTAACAAACTCCTCTGATCACGAACTCGCACTGGGACTGCAGGAAACTTCTACCTGTAGTCAGTCACTAGTGAGCATCAGATTAATTCTGACGTGTTAGTGTTATCGATGAAACTTTTAAGAGAGGTGGCTTCATGGAAATAATTCTCTAGGAAGGTTAAAAAACAAGCGACTCGAAATCCATCCCCTCATGAAAAGATTACAGGTGGCCAGCTATTCGGCGTCGACTGGAACCAATATCAAAATACTTCCCCCTAATTTGCAACTACTCTACAGAATAAGTAGTGCAACACTCGGGATGTCGTAGGTATGACAAAATGCTACATAACCACCCTCTTGGTTTTACACTGTCACATAATTTGAGGACAATGCATAATTATTGTCTGTTCCATCTACATTTTATGTTCTTTTTAAAACTGAATAACTAGAAATTCCTTAATCAATGTTTTTAGTAAAGCACATTTTGATTAACTGAAAGTGTATAATTTGCTTAATACTCACAGAGCAAAGACTGGTGAAACACACTTAGGCTGTAATATTCCTGAAATAATCTATCTCTCAGATGATGGCTTTGGACTCGATACAATTATATAGTGTGAATACGACAAATGTGCAGTAGTAGTTATATGCACATTATTTTAGATAGTTTAAGTGGAAGTTGTTAATTCGCCATGAGTAATCTCATCTCAGTAATTATTGGATGGATATGATCACAATTCAAGTGTTCATTTCATTCATCATTCATTTAAGATAGATATCGTATTACTCTACTAACGATCCGTTTTATTTCTGACACCTTAGTACTTATTCTCTAAACATTGGATTTCCTAACTGGAAATTTACATATGAGTTTCTTATATATACACACTATTAAAGTGCACCTTCAATCAAATGACTTCATTTGAAACCCACGTGATGGAATCACAAATTCTGAGGTAAAAAAGAAATATCTACCCATTGTACAAGTAATCTGCAGCTGCACTATGTATGCTTATTTCTGCTGGACAATAGGACAGTAATGGGCTTAATTTTAAGTTATCTAATGGATCTACTGACCTACTGATAAATCACTCAATTGTCACACTACAAGGTGGCAGTGAATAAGGAAGTCAGTCTGAGTAGATTCGAAAGAAACTTCTCTAATTACCCAAGTGAATCGTAACAACTATATGAAGATATTACAGTTCTAAAAGTGATGCAATATCCTATTTTGGTTATTGAGAGTATCAAACGATAGGTTATGTAAAACTGTATTTCTTACTGAAAACTAACCTCAGGTATTCATCGACAAATTTCATCCTGTATACTTCTCAGTATTGTACAATACAACTAATAGAGTCAATTAGACTAAAAGCATTCCACTAAACAGAGTTTTTGGATAATTCTCCTATGGCGGTAATTTTAATGTGACTTTTTCGAATTAATTTGCATAAATCAACTGTTATCTCGTATTTTTCTCAGACCAATTCTTATCCCCACCCCATCTTTTCCTCGTCTTTTTTAAAATTTCAGCTATGTGACGCATGAAACCAAACACTTCATCTATTTGTATCTGGGACAGTTAGCATTCCTACTGTACAAGTCTGGTTAGATGGATGTTAGTCAACAGACAGGATATGAAGAAACCAATGGACATCGTTTCACACAGACACACACACAAACACCACGTATCAAAATTTCCAGACACCAAAATATCCCCAACTTATCAGTTACCTTTTTCTTCTTCGCTCAACAGTTTTCATTTTTTGTATTCAACTTTTGTCTTTGTAACTTTATTTTAGTTAAAAGTTGAAAATAAACTTTGGATAAATAATAAACAGTGAGAGAAAAGAGAGGATCACCAAGAGAGAGAGAGGGAGGGAGACTGCAGCAACACTGGGACGAGTTTGTTTCTTTCTTTTTCTAAATGATTATGTATGCACTCATGAATTGGTCTGGATTTATTTTTGTATACGTGTGTCTGACTCTTTTAATATCCCTCCTACTTATTCTGGACATTGAAATATGACGAACTTCTAACTTTAGATACTTGTTGTGGGTGTTTCGCCTCCTTCTGATAAGAAAAACCAAACCAAAACAACTACTGCAAAAGTAGATAATAAAAATTATTTACAGATTTAAATAAATAAAATATACTGTCGTGTTTTTGATCATTTTTAACTCATTAACTAGAGTTTAGCTTTTCCCTTCATTGATGATTGATGAGGTTTCGTAGACAATTTTCGATATAATGACCTAATGGGTTTAGTTGGAAAGTAACCCTGACTCGTGGTTGGATACAAAGTATTCACCTTCAGAATAAAAGTTTATTGCCTCCCAGTGTTTATCTCCTAAAACACAGACCTGAATATAGACCGTGGTATGTAATGAATATATATGGAAATATTAAGCATGTAGTTCTTGTCTCCGGTGAGATTTCGGTAGAATCTTGAGATGTAAGTCTTCAGCATACGTTAACTTAACAGATTTACCAGCCATTTTGTATATATCCTCTCACTGTGTGCATGTAAACACTTGAATGACATTCTTAAGTCTTAAACTTGATAATCGTTTACAAACTGCATAGCTCGTGGTGGGGAATCACTTCATTTTCTTCAGGAAACCGAAAATAACATTTGATCTGCTTGGTACTATGAATGGCAATGAAGAAAGCAAACAAAACAGCATGATATCATATTCTATTGATTGATACAACTCACGTCAGACAGTAATGCTTGCCAGCCACATCTAACTGATGTAAACACTGGTCGGTCGTTTCGTTTGTCGTTTGAGGTCACACTCATGAGCTTCGAACCTGGTGTCATTTCAACCAAGTGTATATAACACCACGGTGAATTGGGGAGATTAGCTACACTCTAGCAAATCACACGGGGTTCCAAAAATACATCTATGTACTCGAAGAGTGTATATTTCTTTGTCTTGAAGATCAGTTATCGTTAACGAGAATAACAGTCATCGAGTTAAATGCATAAGCTGCAAGAACTGCTGAAGTATATAATGCCTTTTTCTCTCACAGTGAAGCTTTTTAACAAAATGTACATAAACTAGGTGTTTTGGAAGAAAAGCCGGTGTACGTAGGGTAGGGCAGCAACAACAATAACAGAATGTTGAAATTAAAATGGACTATGATATGTGAAAAGAAAATCAATCATCAATAATGATCTAACAATACAGATAAGTCATCTTAGCAGGTTCAGCGCACCTATTGCACAAAATCACCGTCTTTTGTGTTTGTATGAAGTGTTCGTCAGTGAAATTCATATTCGCGACATGATTAGTGTTAAATCTTATTATAACAAGTATAGAATTCAGGAGGATTTAGTCCAAGAAGTATCACTTCAGACATGAAATATGTACACATATGAATATAACCTCACTACCTTGATAGTTTTGCATGCATGTATATGATGTACAGAAAGGAAGGAAATAATTATTGAGAAGTAGAGAGCATTCTACAGTTGAGTAAATTACATCTGGGCAACCTATTAGAATACAACCCCAGTAAGGTATGCTTTCTTTGTATTTTGCAATCGTTATATATTTCTTCGAGCTGGAAATCTTGTAGTTAACAATCTGTACTCATGGAACTCCATTATCTGGCAATGTTAACTTTGCCGTTGAGTAGTTTTCCTGATTTCTCGCCAATTTTGTGAACTGATAGTAAGACAAATATAACGAACATTTGATAGTGACCCCCTATATTATGTTCATTTGGATTCGGTCATTAGTTTTGATTTTACCATGAATCAGAAACTATGCTGCAGACAGAGATATAATTCTTTTGAAGTACTGTCTTATCTTACTAAGCTTTGTTTATTTCAATGACACGTGTATGATAAGTTAGCAGTTTCAGTCCTTATGTGTTTCGCTTTAATGTTCGTCATCACTTGGACGTAATTGCTTTACATTTTTTGAAGTAATATTCTCTTGTGCTTTCACAGGATGTTACATCAGTTTCAGCCTACTTATTCACACTATTTGGATTGAAACTGCATGTTAGCTTCACTGTTGGACGACATTTCCCTCCGGGGATTTTAAGTAATAACTGGTTCACTCTAGAATCATCTTTTCCCCGATGACCGGTGGCTTGATTTAAGACAGCTGTTTGTAAAAACCTGTACTGTTTCCTTTAAATTTCCACTGTTTCAAACTAGTGGCGATAATAGGTGTATATGCATAGCTGAGTGCTATCATTTAAATACTTCACTAAAACAAAAACCTGGAAGCTTTATACTTTTGAAACTACAACTACCCATCTCCTACTGGTCGTTTGCTTTTCTGATGTTGTGTGTTACAAGTTAATTTTCATTATTCACTACTAGTTTCGTCACAATAACGTAAAATTAATAAACTGAATGGAGTACTAAAAAATTTTTCCCTTCGTCTGTGACGCATCAGCTTCTCATAAGCGAGACAGAAATTTTTTCGAATAGATTATAACCAACGAATCGAAAAAGTACAATCCACTTTGATAAAATGAATCTGAAACTGTTTATAAGGTAATTTTTTTAATGTCAAAAACGTTACACTTTAAGTAAAAGGAATATGCAAGTCTAGCGTGTTATATGATAAAACAATTAACAAAACTGACAGTAGTTAGTATAAGAATACAGTAATATAACGAAACATTCAGTTTGCGAGTTTAAGCCGTGAATGGACGGTACCAAGATCAGGCTAGATTTCAAAGAGACCAAGAGGTGAAATATTTAAGTTGTGTTTCATTTAGAAGATATATTTAACTGTGCTGGGCCTAAAAGCAAAAGTATGTGTAAAATTATTGTCAGTCATTCCATTTCAGCAAACTGCATTCTGTTTAAACATTTGTGATACCTGAATTTCCATCCAGTGTGATTCATCCACGTTTCTCCATTTCTTGTGGTTTTAATCTTCCAACCATCTCTTTGGATCACAACATGAGTTGACGCAAATTTTCAAATGACTTCCAACCCACCAACGTGCACTTCAAGAAGCAAATGATGGAAAAATGTCGTGTAGAATTAAGTCTTGTTTTGGGTAAAATGACACTGCGTCCTACGATGTACTGTCGATGAATATTCTATTTTAAAAATCCTATACGGGGAGTAAATGTTTTGCAAGAAATTACGTTGAGAATTCTATATTGTGTGTGGACGTAATTTCGAGAATAAAACTGTTACTATTTTTCCCAAGACAATGACAGGTTAGTGCATCTACTCTGTCTGTATTATGCACATCTGAATCATTCACAAAAAGTACCCATCCAGACTTAGAGAGAAGAACAAATAGTTCAGAGAAGAGTCTCCATTCGGCGAATTCATTCACTTAGCTGTACAAACGCATCTATATATAATCAATTCCCTATGTGTGGCTGTGTGTGTGTACATTCAGTTTGTCAGACAAGAATACAAATTTGTCTGGAGTATTGCTTACGTCATCAAAATACATGAAAATCAAATTGTAGCTATGGGGCAAAGATGAGTTAGTCTACACTAAGGCTGAGTAATATGAAAAACATTCAGAAGGAATTGGATTTTAATGAAAGAGCATGAAGACATGTCAAAATAAATTATGTAGCAGGTAAAGAGAGTGAACAGAAGGTTAGTTAAGAGAATGATACTAAAAATATCATACTAAGAAAATGTTGATAACAGTTGAGCTTGGAGTTATACCAGAGGTAGATGAGTATGGAGGAGTTTCTTCTGTGTACATAAATCATGGCTTTCCATTCGAATCGCTAAGGCTTCTGCAGTACAGATTGTACTGAGGCATGCCGCTTTCAGGAGACTTCTTTTAATTTTGTAGATAGCTTTGAAGGAATTTTCCTTGTATATTATGTAACCAGTGTTGAATATACGTCCAATTTCAGCGCTCCCTACTGATCCACCGTGACCTTGTTGTAGCCGAGGATTGAAAGACCAATATATCTCACTCTATAGGAGCAGGTCAACTGGTAGATACACATAGATGCATATACCGAGGTTTATCTTTAAAGTTATCAAAGGACACTGAGTGGCAGAAGAATACCAATCTTAATATAGCATGTTCTGTTTAGGGTATTTGGTTTTCCCTTCATTAGAGTGTAGGACAGGAGGTCACCTCTGAATGCCATATTCAAATATAGTACCTTCGGCATAGAGATGAGGCCTTCTTTTTTGGCTTTGGGTATGAATCAGATGAAAGGGCAGAATTCATTAAAATATAAGTTACTGAATTAAGACTTCGTGAAACATAAATGGACTGACCATCAGTTTACAAGGTCATTCAGATAAATTACATCTACTTATGTCTCATCAGAAGTAATGAAGGAAAGTAAATGTTTACTGTGTTTTCGGTTTTCAACTAGTTCATCTATTTTTCGAAGTCAAAACCTGATAAGATGGACTTCATCCTATGATTCATGGATAATATTTCGCACCATACATTTATTAAAGCAACTATGGAGAGACATCTCTTGCATGTTCTTAAACCTTCTTTGAAATCTTTTAATGACCCAAAGCAGTTTGCTTACAAATGCTGTAGGAGCACATTCGATGCTGTTGTTGTACTCCACCACATTATTGTTTCAAGTCTTGATAAAGGCGTAAAGTTTGTTCGAGCCTCCTTTTTAGACTACACTGCGCTTTTGACTATTTTCCTAAGGCACTTTTACTAAGCAAGCTGATTTCAGCAAACACTAACTCCTGGGTCACAAGGTGGCTGTCTTCTTATTTTTCCGGTAGAAAGCAAACTGTTTTGAGTGGAAAGCGCTCCACTTCGTTGCTGATGGAAACTGGTGGGCCTCAAGGCGCTGTACTCTCTGCATTCCTTTTTGTTTCTTTTTGCATGACCCTCCTTATTTTTCCAAAGCTAACTTCATTAAATATGCTGATGATCTAATCACTTCTGTCGCAGTAGTTTCTGCTTTGGATTGTTCTTCTATGAATAGATTCTTGTCTGAAGTTAACAAATGATCTTACCTAAATGGTTTTAAATCCATCTAATTCAATATTAGATAGGTTTATTTTAATAATCACACAGTGATGCAGTATTAACAACTGGATCAGGGTCAAATAGATAATCGGAACATAAAAATTTAGCTAGACGTAGAATAATTGACACTGCTAAGTTAAATGACCTAAAGGAAAGCTCAGTCATTGTACTGTATTCACTTGCATGTGATCACAAAATAGGGTGGGTGGGACAGGGCGGGAGTATTAAAAAGTAACATATTTAGTTGGAGAGATAGGTTAATCACTGACACCATGTTTATCGATTCATTACCGTACATGTGTAGTCAGTATGACGGAACGCCTATACCGGAGATATAGAAAGTGGCAACAAAAACAAAGTGAAGTTGGAGAGACAGAAAGAGAGAAGAAAAAATATATAAGACAAATTGTTAAACCGCGTGACTAAACTGATATGATAATGAGCAGTAATGTTTGCTCGAAACGTCATCCACGTACTTTCATTGGACACTATTAACTAGTGTAATGTATCTAGACCTTTGTTTAGTCAGATTTGCAAACCTGACTGACAGAATTCAGTGATAACGTTTCTGACTGCAGTACTCACTTGATGACGCGGGTTCGAATCTCAAAAGGGATATGAATTCCTTCACGGCTGCAGATACGCATTGCTGACTGGTGAGTGCCAACTAGCAACAAACTTAGGTCCAAGGCTTCCTGCCAATTGCTCCCAACCATCTAACAACGTCATCCAGTTGCTAATGCGGCATCACTATGTGATTAATGAAATAAACTTATCTAATATGGAATTACATTCTACAATAGTATCCAAGTTCTACACTTACATTAATTCCATCTAAATGTCATATTGTTGATTTTAGTTTCAGGTGCGAACAAGACTTGCATGGACTGATTCAGTCGCATGATACAGCATGCAATGATACAGTGTCAATAACACTTGTCGAATATGGAGTATCATTCTATCAAGCGCCTAAATCCTGCCTCTACATGAATTTGACCTCTCTTGAGTTTTGATGTTCGCACCGGAACTGCTGTGAACTTTCGCATTGCAGTCATCAAATTTGCCCATATTTCATTTGTCTTGAACAATCTAAATTCTGCTGTACATATGTGTATCATGTGTGAATAACAAACATTTTATAACTCAGCGGGGAAGACTGATCATAATGTATTCAAGCTGGTATTTATGTATAAACATGCGCATGCACACGCATAGTTGCTTACTAGGGCTGAATATTCTGTGAAACGTGATTAAAACCCCTAGAAACAGAATTCCAGGGACATGAATAAAGGTCATTCCGTGCCTGCTGTTAGTTGTTGCCTCAGGCTATTTCGAAACTTCGATGGTAAAAACTACTGGTGATTTGTACGTTATTATTTTTTACAGTACGATATGGGCGAACTGTTGAATGTGACTGATAAAAAGCACTTGATATTAGCCTTGCTAATTAAAACAAACTAAATCACTGAGCTACTCAGTCTTACATGCAACACAATGCATCAAGTGTACGCCATTCCATATTGTTCTAGTCATTTGATTATATCCTTCAATTGCAATCTGATTATATTGTTATTATTATCACTCCCTTGAGTTCTGAGTGCAACAAATAGCTTTGACAGAACATCGCCACTTCATCCTGTTCACTAAAGTCCTTTATAGATGGCTTCAATATTGCCGACAAGCCCTCATTTACTCCTCACACAACCTCCTTTCTGGCACACTCGGACCCACACGAGACTCATCGTTTCCCATCAAGGTTCCACCTGACAGCATGTCTGGAACGTGATGTCATTCAGTAGTCTTATCAGAGAGTGTCCACTCCATCTCCATTTTCTCTTCCATATTTGCTGGGAAACCGGTTCGTGGTTGACTCGTTTCCGCAGTTCATTGTCAGCGAAGGTGGTTGTTGGTGAAATTCTGCAGCTTGGTAGAAATTCCTTTCATTACACACCCATCAAGTCTCTAAACTCAATCGACATTAGTGCTGAAATTTCGAATCCTTTTCCTTAATCTGACAATACAGTCGATTTCTACACTGAGTTCAGAGTAATGACGGTCTGTCTTGATTTACTGATCCTACTTGGTTCTCATGTGTACCACCTGTAGGTGAGAAGATGCTGCCAGGATAGGTGGAAGAAGTGACCTCTTTCGAATCTCTCCTGTTCATAGTGATTGAGGTCTGCTGCTGTTGTTGGTTATCAGGTATCTTAATCACATCTATCTTCATCATTTGAATTCCTGTCTTAGCTTCCAGCATCTACCAATTCGTTGATTGTCGTCTATAAATCTTCAATTTTGTATTACATTAGACATAAATCATCCGCGAAGTCCAAATCCTCTAAAGTCCTCTTCTTAGTTCAACGAATGCAATCTGAACTCATACTAATTTTGAAGTGTATTTTAATCTACTGTGGATTCTTCAAACCAAATGCATGAAAATACCATGTTAGGTAACAGTATGCTTTAGATAGAATCATGATACGTCAAACGAGATGCTTTCGATTTTTATTCAACTCGAATATTCTATGTATGATGGGAGTAAAGATAATTTTTATGAGGAAG
Organism: Trichobilharzia szidati; assembly: GCA_944472155.2. Lineage (NCBI taxonomy): Eukaryota > Metazoa > Platyhelminthes > Trematoda > Strigeidida > Schistosomatidae > Trichobilharzia > Trichobilharzia szidati. Next base: position 94,657,792 of record OX235271.1, on the reverse strand, counting down.
GTGCAGATATATATTTCTATGTCCAGCAGTTATTGATTACCATAGGAAGAGTCTCTTGAAAATTCGACAGAAGTTATTATTCTTCCCCATTTTTATAAGCTACCTTATCCACTATTTGGTCATTTGTATTCAAACTCCTCTGACTATTTCATTTCTAAGTGTCCAATCAAATTTGATCAAATGTTCATGACAAATTCATCTGTAATCAGGCTATCTGAAATATGCTCCAAATAAATCAATACTTACACACCAGTGTGTAGGAATACACAGTGAAAAGCACAAAGCTTCAAAATATTTTGATTGCTGTTTACTCAATTCATACATGTTGGTTGATACTGGTAACTTAGTACTAATCAGTCACTAAGCCACATTCAGTTTTGTATGAAAGATCAGTTGATAGAGGTCAGTGATGAAAGAGAAATTGTAGCTTCTAGCACAAATTGTTTAAACATTCAAAAATGACTTGATCAGGTAGTATCATTGATCCACTATCAGTATTACACCATTCATTTGGAGAGAAAGAAACAAAATATCAAAATCACACTTCTAAAACACTATGAGAAATACTGAGGAGACTCATTCGAGTTAGACTGTGTGATAATCAGCTGTTTAAACCATTGAAGTGATGGCGCTGCATTCAAGAACAGATTCAAACCACTGTATGAGAAGCCTGTAAATTCAGTAGAAAAACGGACAACAGATTTCCAACATTATACGAGCATTTTACTTGATGAGACTTTTTAAAATGTTGAATTTCTGTCTTTTAATGAAAAAAATTCAATCCGATTCGATATAGTCTAAGAAGTGTCTATTTCAGACAAGTCATACAGAAATTATAAGCAAAGATTAACTTCGAACTCAGCCTTTACTTGCAGATTTGTTTATCTGCTTTTAAACATATTTTCTAAACATCAACTATATCATAGTTACAATCGCCATGTTTTCAAAGTTTGATGAAGTGTAAACAGACTAATGAAATGCATGACTCATTTGCACCCTGAATAATGACCCAATTCACACAGGACAAATTATGCGCGTGCACACTTTTTGTCTTCAAACCATCTCATCCACATGAATTTGAATATATTAGCACTTATTTCGGCTTATAAAGTTTATATATATATATATATTTGTGTAAATGCATAAATTGAAAACTTAAACAACAGTAAACGCGAAGATTAAAAGAAAATAGAAAATAAATATGAGAATTAATCACGTCTGAAAAGTTTTCCATGTTATCTCCAATCAGCATGATGTCCAGAACCTAAGTCTCCTATTCATTTAGTGGTTGGTATATTTTTCATCTTAGTAACATTAAGAACACAATATTCAGCGAAGAGACTCTTTTCAACGAATTTATTATCAAGCTGTACAATCGTATATTTGGTTTTTTTTTTTAAAATTATATCCGGTGAGGGAATTAGGTCAAAGGTGTGAATACATGAAATAATAATAGTATGAAATGCAATTATAATATTTGTGATTATAATCATAGTTTAATGTCAAGTAGCAAAATAATTAATGTCATATATATAATAATACATAAGGTGTATAGATTTTGGAAAGGGGTACATAATTATAAGATTAGTAGACGAATATAAAATGTTACATAACATGGTGTGAAATTTGATAAGATAGAATTCAATATTGTAAAAATAAAAATATAAAAATTAATAATTTCGGGTTTAAAATGTCAAGTGGGTCAAGTGGAAAAGATTCAGAGTGAGAATAATAATAATCGTAGTAATAAGGGAAAAGTACATAGAATAACTAAATAAACAAAATAAATAAATGTCTATCCCTCTACGGCCAAGGCAGAAGTAGGGATTGTACATACTTCTTTTGTACACAAAGGTCTGGCTTAAAGTCATGAATTGCCAAGTCCTCAGCTGTCTTTAGAAGTCTGTAACAAAGAAAACGCGGAAAGTTAGCATGGATTCTATATATTATCTTAAAATCATGGTCAGGGTTGACAAAGTGACAGAAGTCGATCATGTGTTCCAAAATAGAGCTTCTCACACACTTCCTTTCTCCCTTATAAAACCATGCTGGAATATGTTCTCGTATCCGTGTGGAAAGCGTTCTCTGACTACAGCCAATGTACCTTGCTGCACAAGAGCAGGTGAACTGATAGATGCACATGGAGGAGCTTATCTTTTACAGAGGTAGAGAACAGCTTGTGGCTAGTGAACGTCATATGTAATTTTGCTGCATAGAACGTCTTACTGACTGATTTAGAGAGACGGCTTTTGAGCATATCTGAAGCTTGATCACCTTTGAATTCCAAGTTCATGAATAAGGTTTTCTTTGAAACTGTGTCGGTGACCAGTTTAGACTGCTTATCTTTCATGTTGTTGTCAATAAATCGGTTAGGGTAACCGTTTTATGCTAGTGTGGCTTTTAAGAAGTCAAGTTCTGAGTCAACGCAATCAGAACTACAAATTTTCCTTATCCTAAAGCAGAGCGAATGAATTAAGTTCCTTTTCCTGGGAATAGGCACCCAACTGTAAAAATTAGTCAGCTGTCCGTTCCATGTACGTTTCCGGTAGATAGATCTTCTGAGACATCCGTCATTATGTCTGCTAAGGCACACATCAAGAAAGGGAATACTTAGTTCGGATTCCTTTTCTACGGTGAATTGTAAAGAAGGATGGCAGTTGTTGAAAGCAAACAAGACACCATCAAGGATTACATTTTTATCACAGATAACGAAAGTGTCGTCTACGTATCTTTTATAAATGTAAAAATGACCGATGGTTTCACTAAGTTGAGAATTTTCAAGCTGTGCCATAAAACAATCAGCCAACAAGGGACCCATTAGTGATCCCATGGCAATGCCGTCTCTCTGTCTAAAGATCTCATTATTGAAGGTGAACTGAACATTCAACGTGCATCTCAATAAAAGCTCTTTGAGGCAGATAGTCGGCAGAGATGGAAATTTTTGGTAGGACAAGTTTTAAGCAGGCAGCTAGTAACCACTAAAACCAAAAAAGCACTGGATAGCCGTTGTTTCTCAGTGTGTGTGTTTGTCTCGTCAGTACTGCATACTGATCACCACCTTATAATGAATTGAACTCATGTCTACGCTGCCTTGCATCAAGAAAGTCAGCACACATTCACTTAGCTGCAATGCAATACTTCATGTTTAATGTCTTCTCAAAATCAGATCTCATTGGCTGGTAAATATGCTCATATTAAAATCAACTCAACTCAACCAATTTGTTTTCCTAACTGCAACATCAGTAATTCATCGCACAACTAGTTTCAAATGAGTAGTAAATTCACATACAGTTGTTCAATTACCATTTCTCTGAAGTCTCCTTGAATATACGCTTCCATTTTCCACTCACTAATTCTTGTCAGTCAGCCTTATGTTATCATTTGCTCCGTAATAATTCACCTTGCCTATTCAGTCTGTTTGACTTCACACATTGCAGTATTGCCGAACAGTAACGTTCTGAAACAATGAAATGCATTATGTCATAAATAAACCTGTATTATAGTTTGGAAAGCCATCTCATCCAGGGGTGAAGGTATACGCATGAAAGTAGGGTAAATTCTTTATCGGTTACACTTCACTCTCTCCCTTTCCACCGACAAACAAATACACTCATTTTAACCTTAAAATATCTTCATGTTCAACGAGTGTCTCCGTATCTCCGTAGGCGCTCTGTACACACTAAAGAATAAAGTAACCAAAACAATCGAGAATTATCATTTATTCTTAAGCATTGTTAAGTTCTCCTTTTCATATCTTTTTCCGCCCCAATTCAAACTTCTTTTCTAGTCAGGAATAATTAAACACACTGAATTCTTAATTCTCTTTTATCAAAAAACAAAAGACAGCTGTGTCTCGAAATTTCATTCCACAGAAGTTGTTAGCCTATCTCCACTGTATGAACATTGTGACTACATATTTCCGTCTTGCTGAGGATTACAAAACAACTATTGAGGATTTCAAACAATTTATTCTTCTTCTTTTCTCACCTCCACTTTTTATCTTGTTAGCCATTAATTATTTCAGTGATAATAGAATTTATTACTGAAATTTAATTATTATTTTTTGGCTAGTCACAACAAAACTTCGCTGTGACGCAAATGACCAACTCTTTGGTGAATTGAACTTCATAAAGATGCAATAAAAACTATCAGTATCACCATTATTATTATTATTACGGATTTGACTGATGATTGCTTTCGGTTGAGTGACTTGCTGACAATATCATTAGCTGTGAATAAATTATCTAAGATAAATCAAAGTGAATTGTTTAATACATCTGTTTAAACTGAACACTTCAGATAGACTAAATTCGGTCATTCATAAAACATACGATGCAGTCCAGCTTATAATTATCGAGAAAGCCAAAAACAGTTAGCACTACAAACCTGAACAGTACATGAGTGATTGTTGTATGTTGCATCCGATACAGTGTACCAGTTTACATGTGTGTGGTCACAACTACATAGGAAGGAGTAATCGTGATTCGCATGTGACTGTCGGAAAGCATAAACCCAAATGACTAGAAGAACAGATGAATTCTACAACCTTGATAAACACAGGTGGCATAATATCAACTTTGTCTATGGAGAAACATTTAATTGATATGAATCACAAGACTGATATGAAAAAGGCTTTCAAGGTTGCCTATAAAACGGTCAAAGACACCTACTGAAATACACAGAGGCAACAGCCATTCATAAATGGAAACAATTTATTATTACCCTCAAACCTATCTCGGTAATCTTTAACTGATTATATTACCAAAAGTAGTGTTAACTACTGTCCTTATTCTGAAATCTGTTATCATTTTGCTTATTTTCATTGACCATTTGTTTCTCATAAAAACTGGCTTGACGCGTAAATATGTGATCCGACTGTCAGAAATGCAATGCCTAAATACATGACGTTTTTAGATTAACTCTATCTTCTGATAACTCTTTCCAAATTTATTCAAGGGACTAGTTGTTTTTGAGCACTTACTGCACTATGATAGACTTCATCAGTGGCAGTGTTATTTCAAGCTTATGGATGTTTTCTAACGATGTTCACAAAAACTGCAATCTTAATAGGAGCTATTTCACCTACTAAACGAATAAATTTTGTAAGGAGTTAACAGTCAGTATGTTATATGATACAACATAATATCTGGACACTGGAAATCAGTCGTCATTCAATTTATTATTATTTTATTCATTTACTTTCCGACTGGAATATCAGCTTTCAAGCTAGAGCTTTAAAGTTTCGGTAGCATTAGTTTTTATTTCTACCGGATGGGGTTGCTAGACTAAGGATCAACCTTTCATCTTTACAGGGAACTGCAGGCTTAGTAAGGTTTAGGAGTGCGTTGATTGATGATCGATTCCCGGACCACGTGTATGGTTGGCGAGAGTCTTACTTGTGAAAGACGAAAGGTGCACAACGACTAGCTGGATATTTTTCCCTGTCGCAAGGAGAATGGAATTCAGCTCACTTATTTATCAGGAATCGAATGCTCTGTCGTCACATCTCACAAATGACAAATGTTCTGCATTTAACTGTGTGATGTTCACGAACTGGTCGTTAGAATTCACTCCCAAATTTGAATTACTGATTAGAGTTCAAAAATTTGACTCCCAGTACAAGATGCTACACTTTGTAGTCGTAGAGTTAAACATATATGTCAATCGAATTGGTGCCAGTAAGCAATTAACTTAGACTCAACACTTTCCATTGACAGATTTCTAATGCCTTCGAAAATGTCTCAACGCTTTGTGATGTCACACTAATGATAAACCTGCATTGAAGCTTTTGTGCATCCCTACAAATCCGGAAGACAGAGGTTTAATTATATTATTTTTCGTACGAATAGTTTTGGGATGCATGTGATTAATCCAAACAGCCTGAATTACTTCTAACAATCATTTAAGGTCATGGTATTTCCGATGACACTGGAACATTGTTCGGTTCCAGCTATTTATGTAGAGCGAATTCCAAAGGATTTCATCCTTTAATTGTAGACACAAGAATTGGAAATGTTTGAGGTGTGAAGAAAAGGATTTAGCTTAGAATGTGCGCTTGATATCTGATGAAATGCTTTGAGCTATCAGTGTCATGGTCTGATAACCCCTGAATGGTGTTTTATTGAAGACGGCTTTCTTTGGTACGAAAATTGTCTTTTCAAGGTGCAGTCTCTCTTTACTGTGACATAAAATGAAGTTCTCACGATATCCATTAGCCTAACATGAACCACTTGACCTACTAAAATAATATGACTGATTAGAACCTATAAACTTCATCTCAATCATACTTCAAATTATCCTCGAATAATTGCTTCAATCTCAGCCTTTTCGTTTTCAAATATACTAATTATGTTTGTCCTCTTTCCAATTCACAAAGCCTCATGAACTCGTTGTACAGATGCAGTCAACTTTTGTGTATTATCAGCTTCAATGCTTCAATGACTTGTGGACAACTAGAAATCAATGTACACACACTGGATATGATCTCTATTATTATCATTACTGTGAATTTCTATTGGTCTACAGTTCATTAAAATAAGTCATTGTCCTGATGAGTATTTAAACCATTTCACAAGTGATATATATATGTCTCAGACTAAGGTGGGCGATTCCAAGTCACCAACATAGGCGAACAGTAGTGGTTAAATTATTTCTAATACAGCAAACGGAATTCCTCTCCCAATAGATTAAAATTGAATTCGTTAAAACAAAACAAAAATCAGGAAAATTATTTTCAAAAAAGGAAGTGAAAGAACTTTTATTTATCAAAATAGAATATGCGAATTTATGAAGCAGAATTTAGTACATTTTAAGATATATCTCTTATTTTCTTAAAAATAAATATTCCAATGACAATAGAAAGCGACATTCATTACCTGAGCATTGTTTTGTTACTATTATTATTATTATTATTCTACTTTGTCTCAGCTATTCTATTGACAATATAACAAACAGGATGAGAGGGAAAAACAAAGATGAGGAAAAGAGACACTTTGTCTTCATTTAGCAATTCCCAGATGTTTGCATCATACAGCGACAGGGAGGAAGGGAGAGAGAGGGGCACAGGGAGAGAGTGACGGATGAGATCAACTGAAATCGAGGCTTACATTACATTAGACAAGCTCACATGTACACATAGAGGAATGCATACACCTACGAGATACAATCATATGCAGAAATGTCTATTCTCGAAATAATAATAACAATAATAGTAATATTCATTCATACAAAATGGTTACATTTGTTAAGTCGATTTGATTAGATGAAACTCTACTCTCTTCATCCGCTTTTGTCCACATTGTCCACAGATTCAAAAAACCATTTCGAAGAAAAACCTGTTCAAAAGTAGAAAGTGATAAATCAACAGCACATACACACACACACAAAACTTGTGAATTTTGGTGGCGAAGGCAAGAGAAAACATACAATCCCTCCACACAAAAAGATAATCACAAAAACGCCAAGAATATTCATTCATGTTATATTTTTGTAGATTTCAGTTTCAATCCTACGAAATACACCACCACAATCATCATTATCATCATGATCGTGTGAATGAAAAAGCTAATGAAGTTTCGTTACATTTCATCAATTAAAAACAGAAACTATATCAAAAAGACGAATTTGAATTTTTTATGTCCGCATTTAGATGAAGTGAAGTTTTTTCGGTCATGTAGTGTATAGTTAACTTACGGTATAATGTATGCTACAAGTTATGGATGAAATCTTCAGTCCATATGAATATCTTGAAGAATAGGTCACTGCTTTGACTGTGTTCGAAAGTCCTTGGCATTGATGTCCGATAAACTATCAATTTTTATGGTAGAAATATTCTAGTTCGACATTTATTCTAATGATATTTCGGGGTAATTGTAGAAAGTCTACTTAAATGTTTCATAATTTGTTTGACCATATTTACTTACTCCATACACACTTATTTCTCTTCAAGAATTTGAATAAAGTGAAAACAACGGTCTATGCAGAATAAAATCCTTTTGTTTTTATTCCTTTACGTTCCCAGTGGAACATAAGGCTTCAAGCTAGAGGCTTGAAGTTTCGGTAGCAGTGGTGTTTATTTTTACGGAATGGGGTTGTTAGCATCATGTCCAAGCTTCCTCTTTACCAGTCTGATTACTGGCTTAGTGAGGTATAGGAGTGCGTTGACCGGGAATCGAACCCCGGACCACCTACATGGTTGGTGAGCAATCTACCACTGTGCCACCGACGCACAAATAAAGTCGTACCATTATTTATTTCCCCGCCTTTTCACCAGCTGCCTACAACCTAATGAAATGAGTTCATGTACAGACGAATTTCAACCTACTAGCAAATGTGGCATAGTATCAGTTGGCAGGACACTCCAACACTAATAAACAGTGTTCAGAAATCACACTCAAATCGCTTATACACAGAAGGTTCAATTTCACATAAAACAAAGAATACACTCCTGTATGCAATGGATTCGATTTTATGAACATGAACCGAAACGCTTAAGTCTTAAGGGGACATACTCTATCACTGGTGTCATTGTCAGGCATCCTTTTAATTCGGATGATGAGGTGGACAGCCATCAGTCCTCTTAAATTATCAATAGGCAGTATGAATCAATTCTCCCCAGGTTCTCTGTAGCAATCGCTGTCAAACGCCTAAAACACAATTTATGTGTTCACAAGGAAGCAGTTATCAGTCTTTTCTTATCGCGGTAACTAGACGTCTCTACTCTTTACTTGATTTGGTCACTCAGTCTTTCGCCTTAACGTCTTCTCCTTCTTCTCAATGTAACTTTGTTTGTCTCTCGTTTCTATGATTGGAGTTGAACTGAACTACTATGCACTCCACCAGTTACTCATTATCTTATCCACCTCCTGTCTTTTCACACATCTCATTTGCCATTGTATCTGAGCATTCATTTTTGTTCAGACTTGAGCCTTCAGTGTGCAAATTCTATAAGTGTCATTTATGAGCAGTGTTTATTGATTTTGGAGTTTCGTGTCAGTTGACATCATGTCACACTTGCAATTAAGTTAAAATTGTTCTGTACATGTACCTAATAATTTTTTCAGGCTGCACTCAGCTGTTGAGCAGCCAAAGAAAAAAAAGATGGCACAATGTTATTCTGCACAAATCACGGTCTTTGGCTTACTTTAATTTCTTATGCTTGAACAGCTCTACTGGAGAAATTTGTGTTGATTGATTTCAGTCTTCGTAATCACAGAATACTTAATATTGCATAATATATTTTGTGATTATTGTTTGTCTGTTGTTTCTTCATCATAAGCTTTCATCTGTAGACCACCCAACAAATTGTTGATAAATTCGGTTCTGCGCTACCTGGTTTTCCTCCTCCCGAAAATGCCAGGTTATTTCCTGTTTTAGTGGTGATATTCGTGCGTTGTATGCTGATGCTGTTACTCTTTTAGTGTCATGCGAACTACTGCTGGCGTACTCTATTTTTACCTCATTGACCGATGATTGTTAGATATGGGCCAAACAGTGTTGAGGAGAATTTTCACTTCTCTATTCGCTCTACATTTACCTAAAAGTTATGGTGGTATAGCTCTCAGCTTCATTCATAATTTGCAAAGTTAAATTGTTACGTCAACCTCAGATTTAATCTAGAATTTGACAATTTTCATACTCTTTTCTATTTAAATATAAGTCAGTTCACGTAACCACGTATGATCAGAAAGTATTAAAAAACACATGCAACTGGAGTAGTAGTCTAAATGTAGCTAAACAAAATGCATCTTCACCAAAGTAAAATCTACGTATATTAGTGTGAAGTCACTTTAACGAAATTGTATGTTAGCAAAATGAAATTGTAGATATAGTGTCTTTGATCATGAGTAACAGTTAGAATGTTTGATTAGTAGATTGTTCACCGACCATACACCTGTTCCAGAGTTCGACTCTTGGCCAATACTCTCTCAAATCTCTTCAAGTTTAAAAGGTTGGAGTAACACTGAAAAAGAGGAAAGTTTTAGCGCGAGGCTAGCAACGAAAATTAGTAACACTAACACCAAAGCAAATGAAACTTCAAAGTTTGAATTCAAATGTCGCAATCGGACGGCAGAAGACCGACACAAAAGTGATCAATAAAATTTAGGAATAAGAGTCATTTCTGCAACTGAAGAGCTACATTTTACTAATAACGCTTATCTGTGAAGAACAACGCCTCATTATGTGTCTGCCTAATTGTCCAAACATCCTGAAACCAAAGCAATCCGAGGAAAGATGGGCCCTAAGGATTGAATTGTCACCTTTCAGTTCATCAACTATTAGTTTGGCATGTACAGAAAGGATTCGAAAAGATAACTAACTCATGATACAAATGGCAACCATCAAACAAAATTAACCTCACAATGACTAGTTCTACTGACTTGAAAACAAAAACAATCAGACAAATAGGTTCACTCAGCTTATACTAGGGCCAAGAAAACTGATAAAAAAGCATATATATATATATAAGTTGATTCATCATTATAACACCCTAGTAAGTGGTTCACCTCATGACTAATAAATAATGATAGAAACAATAAAGCACCAGTCACTAATGGTTACACAAATATATGTACATATATATATATATATATATATATTGTTTTGTTTAAACTAACAAAAGCCAATTGTTTGATTTATGAACTGAGTGCAAACTTTTTAAGACAGGAATTTAGACAAAATATTATTCTCGTTTAAGTTTGCCCGCAAAACTTCAGGACATTCTGTCACATACATTATTCACCATTATCTGACATTCTTGTGTTTTAATAAATTAAAACTAGCATCTTCACTGCACAAGATAAAGTAGTAGGCCTTATTGGTTTCAAGGTGTGAATAAATAGTTGTGATGTATATATGTATATATACATGTGTTACAACAAGCTTTAATGGTGTCTGTTGCCATGGTAAAATGTGAGGTTGTGCTAATTCAATATCTTCTGTCATAATAAACCAGTCTAATGGTATATGCAACAGGATGTGTACCTAATATTTATGCAAGTGCGTAAAATTAAAACAAACAACAAATAAACGCATCACCACTCACAGTTCAAAGTAGATTTATAAATTATTAAATAATATAGATATGAAATATGAAGGTTCCATCGGTCTCTGACTTCTGAAAAGGGTGGTTCCTGAGAAATATATATATTTATATATACTGACTGTATAAAGCTAAAGTTACTTGGATAATTAAACGTCTCAAGACTAAACGGTTCCAGTAATTTACCGAATAGCGTAACACATCCGTGTTCAGTATGATTATGTACATATGATGGTTTGCAGTAGTAGTATTAATAATAGCAACAATAATAGCGATTGTTATAACAGCTCCAGGACTAATCATATTTCCCCATGAGTTAATCTCACATTGTCGAATGTTAGCTGCAGTCAAACTAGGGTGAGACAAAGGTTAATCAGTGATTCTTTGTTCATTGGATCAACAGTCAACATATTGTAATGGAACTGACTCTATTAGGCGGTTGGAGGAAATCGGCAGGAAGCCTTGGACCTAAGTGTCATGTTAGTTGGCACTCGTCAGGAAGGCGTATCTGCAACCTTGAAGGAACTCATGTCCCTTCTGAGAGGTGAAACCCCTGTTATGATAATTAGCAACAATTTGCACACAAAATATCACCCAATCTGTAATAATACACCATGATATCTTCACGTTAAGTTAACTTGTTTATTATGGAATCATATTCTACTACAGAGTCTAATTTCTACCCTTAAAATAAATCATTAGAGATTTTACGTGTAGCACCATTTGATGTCTTCTTATAAACACCAACTGATGATACGAAAATCAGAGTGTGCATTTTCGACTATTTAAGTGTTATTGAAATAATTTTAAGTTATCCAGAGTATACAGATGATATATGAGTAACAGATAATGTATGGCCTTAATGCTTGTGGGTGACACACGGAACATATTTGTAAGTAATTTCGTAATCTGAAGGCGATAATCACATAACCGCCTATTCACTTATTGAGGTTGGCGTCCTTCCAGGCAGAGTACTTTCTTTTTTTCTGTTCCTTTGCTTCTTGAATGAATTATCTCACTGTGATGAAATGAAATTTTTTTAAGTATGTAAAATATCTGAATGTTTCAATGCCTGTTAACTCCCAGCTAGACTGAACTAAGATGAACAGCTTCCTATCAAGAGTCAGTTAATGGTCTTCGTCTAGTGGTCTTAAGCTAAATCCTTCCAAATGTCTGACTGTTAATTTCAGTTTCCGATGTAGAAGAAAGTTAAATGAAGCTGTTAACTCTCACGGCCGTTGCAAAGTTGGTGATACTGATATAGAAATCAAGTCTGACATTAAATATCTTGGACTGATTCTTTCTTCTCATCTATCCTCGTCTTCACACTTCTCAGCGATTTCTAAAGAAATATTTCGTCTGGCTTTTTACATTAGAACATTGCTTCAGGACGATCGGGCATAACTCAACTCCTCTTCTTACAATTCTTCAACTCCTGCATCTTGCCTATTCCTAATTACTGTTCACCTTTATTCTTTCCAGGGTTGCTTGAAAAAGACCATTGCATACTTCGAAGAACTCTGAAGTCTGTCAGTAGTACGAGTGGTATCACATTGGGCTATATCGTTGACATCGTCATTGACAGGCACTTGGTTTCATGCAACACATTCGCTGAGGGGATTTTGTCAGACTGTGAGCATCCACTGCAATACCCGCAACTTTCACCTTGTGTTTCCTCAGGTAAAACAAAAAGTCATTTCAAATGACCAAATGCACATCTGCCAATGTATAAACATTCCACAATACCATAATTGACACGCATTTCAAATGATGAAAATAGTATCAGGCACCAACTAACTAACTAACTAATCTTCTCACCACAGTAAATAAACAATTTTCTCCACCCGTATAACATCACGCTTTCCTGTTATTATTCTCCCTACATTTATAATCCTCTCATTTTTCGTTTATATTTATTTTTCTCATTAGTGTAAATATCATTTAAGCTCTGTTAAAATTGTTTTTCTTCGTTTTCCCATTATTATGATACATGAAGAGAACAATGTATTCGACACTCGATAACATGCTAAAATTCCCAACCTGACTGTGTCGACAATATTGTTTGAAACAAACCTATGGATGTTTTTGTTATTCTGATTGTTATTCTTACTGTGTATTTTGCACATTTTCTACTTTATTCCAACTGTAAATGTGGACGAATTCCTGTGATTGAATTTTATGTTTGTATTCAGAGTAAATTAGAAGGAATATTGTGATAAATGCAGAGAATTCTATGCTGTATTATAAGTACTGTTTTTGGAATAAAGCAGATCATAATTATCACTGTGAAAATTTGTCGAAAGCAAACCAAGACTATGTAGGTGTGCTGGATGATGTGAAGTAGTTAAGACAGTTGAGTGTAGCTCGACACTGACCAATCGAAATGACAAGGAGAGATATAATATAACAGTCACAGAGCTAAAGAAATAACTTTCAAACGGAAGACTTAAAGTCTTTTAAAATCTACTTTCACTGCAAATCCAATGACTGAACAAAAGTCCATTTCTGTGTGTGTGTCTGTGTAGATTTCTGGCTTTGAAATATTGACTGTCACAAACGTTTCACTATCAAGAAGCCTCATATCTTTTGAAGATGGTAGCCAGCACTGAAGGCGATATTGAAACTGTCCTCTGTTTCATCCTGATGATTAGGATTGCGATTTTCAGTTTCCTTTCTCCTGTGTCAAATCAGCATAATGTCCATTTGATTTTATGTTTGGAAGGTAAACTATGGTCATAGCTGATGTACACTAATCAACACGAGCAAGTGAACTGATGGACACATATTCTTAGAATATATTCGAAATACTTTTCTTTTCATTACCAAACTCGGATTCATCTACCAGGTGATTTATTGAAATGTTTGGAAATGACAGTTGTAGAACGATGAGATAAACTTTATTTGTCGAGCACCACATCACATATAGGCTTATTCTTGATTCGACTTACCTATGCTTCGAAGAAGAACTTGTGCATATTGGTTTGCTCACGTAGTATACAGACTGGTAAGTCGGAGTCGAAATTGGCATAGAGATACATAAGGTGAAACTGTCGTCATTCGAAAGTCCTAGGTGAAATGGAGAGAACAGGAATACAGTTTCGTTGAAATGATGAGAAATGTAGGAAAGAGAAAACAACTTAATGATGATGAGGAGTGTAAATGTTTAGAATCTGAAACATGACAAATGATGAATACATCTCTGCAATTGTGGACACCTTTGGATCAGTAAGCTAGGACACTCTAACTGTAATGCAGTTTTGTCATCCGGGTGGACTACAATCAGACAAATTGCACATGTTCACATTGTTGAGAAATGTAGTCAGTCAGATATTCGACGCATATCATGTACTGAAACTGTTTTCTAACCTACTTCTTCTTCGGTTACTTTTGGTGATTTACAGTACAGGAGCCTGGCAAGACGTTTCCGTGACTGTGTAAATCGTCTCTTCCGAAATATCGTTTATCTTGAACTGGTAGTATTTCATTTGACAAGTTGAAATTATAACCTAAGAATGTGTACAACACTCATTTTCATCTATTCCAATATGCGTTTCGAGTGGATTATACAGCTTCGAATCCTAGGCTTCGAAGTTGCAATAACATTAGTTTACTAGCTTCACGCTAAACATACCCTCTATACCTGCGTCACAACCAACTGAGGTTTAGGAATGCGTAGACGGAAGGATCCAACTCCGGACTACGTATGTGGTTGGTGAACATTCAACCGTTGAACCACAGACCCACCTCGAGCAGCATATACCAGATATCAGTTCACCTATTAACAATTCTCCATCTGTCTTCAGACAAACAAATGCTGGTGACAGGTTCTCGCTTCACATAGACAAAGTCTTTCTTGTTTAATTATAATCAAGCAGCATCATTCCACTGATGCATAAATCTCTTCCCGATAGAATGATAATGCTGAAGTATTCATTAGACTTCCTTTTTTGCATATCCACAATATTCTCAATGATATAGTATTGGATAGAAAAACATATTCCTGCAAATCTGTAATCCATTCTTCCTTCTACTGTGTGGATTTCAATTTCGAATTCAAAATTCTCAACTCGTCAATGTGGTATTGTTTGAAAAAGTCTAAAATTTTGAAAATGTTAATACTTTGATTCTCCTTTCTTTCTTTCACTCTCTGACTTATTCCCAACAGATTTTTCAGACGGATGATTCAAATTCAAGTGAACAGGTAATAGAGTAGAACTAATTCAGTGGCTTATTACTGTCTGTATTAGTTGACAGTAAACGAGCTTCTGTATCGAGGCATATAGAGACCATTTTGGAGGCTCATTCAGAATACTACCACCCATCAACCGTTATTTGGCTAAACATTGTCATGTTACACGAAAAGTAATTGACGCATTTCACTGTCACTTGTGCCTACACAACAACATTCAACTTCGATAAAACAGTAGAATATGTAAAAATTACACATGGTAATGTATTGAAACAATAAACTTGTGTTTATTTACTCAAAGTTACTGAACTATAGAAGCTTCAATCCATAAACTCTCACCTCCCAGTTCAAGACTTCTTTTATTTTGCAATCACCATGGTATTATTCACTCCTTGAGTTCTTAGTGGAATACAAGATTACAGCGACATATCTCCATTCTACCCTCTGGCATCATTTTCAGATGGCTCCAAGACAGTCCACAGGCTCTCACTTTCTCTTTGGATGATCCCTTCCATCTCGTTGTCGAAAATCAGACCTGTCGCTTCCCATCCGGTTTTAAACTGGTGACCTAGTATGTGGTGTCACCCAGCATTCTCCTCAGAGTGTATCTTATCCATCTTCATTTCCCTCTGCACATTTATTGAGCAGTCGGTTCTTGACTGGCTTGCTGTCATATCGCTTATACTTCTCCGTCGGCCGTCCGATTTTCAACATCGAACGAAGACAGATGTTCATTAAAGTTTGAAGCCTGTTAGAAATACTTTTATCAACGTGACAATCTGTGAAATTAGTGTTGACATTTTGGACCCTGCTCCCTGTGCCATGTTTTGTGAATATCCAGACTAATTTCAGAGTGATAAATACTTGTCCTGCCTCCCTGATATTCAGGAGCTTTGACCCCAACATCTGTGTGCATGTGGTTGACGCTATGCTGTTCAATTAAGTGAGACGGATGACTACCACTAGATTCCTCCTATTGATAAATGATGGTGTTTGTTGTTGGTGGTCGGATATGTTCTTCCTGTCCTGCCTTTGCTGCCTCTTTTCCAAGTTGTTGGATTTTATGTATACATCTTCAACTTTATTCGACATGTCACACAAGTCATCTATGAAATCCAGATCTTTTGTGATATTTCTGTCGACCAAAGAAATTCCTGTCTACCTTTCATTCATATTTCACGGTAAATACCATCTCATCATGCTGTAATAGTGAAGTATTACTACTTTAGTCTAATAACCCTACAGCTCTATATAAAGTGCAGTTTTCAGTGGCATTATTTTTCGTTGAACTAATAGAATTCGACTAACTTTCTGAGAAGTGCATCCTCATGTTTTTAGAGAAACAAAAACAGTATGCAATAACTGTGTGGTTAATTTTCTCACTTGATACAAATTTCCAGATAAACATAACAAAATAATACACTACTGTGCTACCTCTATGCAAGTTTATACTCAAGCCATCTACTTGTTTTTTGTAGTCCAAAGTGTAATTCAAGAAAATAATTGAAGGTATTATAAACATAATACCTTCATTTATTCAATAGTCATCTGACTGAGGTAAGTGAGAAAGGAGAAAATGAATACATTTCTCCAGAATTCAGAATGTCTTCTTTGTTGTTATTTGCAAACATTATTAAGTGTACAGTGCCTATTCAACCTTGTTAATCTTCATTGTTCCTTTTCCTTGTAAAGGTTATTGCTTTAATTAGGTGTTCAAAATTATTTTGTTGGTCTTTAAGCTCTAATCCTTCTGATTTGCTGCGCATGAGTGGTCCAATCTTACTTTGAACAGGTTGACAGAAGTTAAAACGACGCGGCATGTTACCGAATGTTGCAGGTTTCCAATAGGAAGCAAGCAACGAATTTCCAGATTTGGACAATTTGACCTCAGTTTTTGATCTTTAAGTTGAATCTCTCACAAGCAGGAATAGACACGATGAGTAAGTATGCTAAGCATGACACAAAATCGGAATGCTGGTGTAATATAACGCTTCACCCTACCCCACCCTAATGTGACAGTGGGATTAAATCTAGTCAATGCGGTCTCTCCTTATCTGTAAAGTTTGATAATTTCCTGTTCAATTTAGTCCCCACTCCCTTAGCCCTTCCTAATATGTCTGCTTTGCATTCTAAACATGAACTTCCTCATATTTCAAATTAAGTCCAATATTTGTTCGATGTAACACGAATTATATCAACACCATAACTTTCAAAAGCCTTACTGAGACACCATAACATACTAAAATCCCTTGATTGTCATTGCTTGTGTTATTTGATTGCACACAGTCGATTGATTCCACCTTTCGGAGTCAGCTGTTCTGATTTTTCTTGCTCCTTGCATTCTTATTCAATCACAGGGTGCAGGTAATCACGTTTCAGTAACAGTAGTGTTGTTTTAACTGGTTGAGATCGCTCAATTTAACCCCAGCCTTCTATCATTTCCACGCTTGCTAGCCGGCAATAAACTAAGCACGATTTAAGTGTGTGTTGTACGGCAGTCGGACTCAGATTTCCCGAGTGACATTTAACAAAGCCCCTAAAAGTGCGATGTTTTATAAAAGTCACTTGTGTGAAATAATCACTAGCCACTACATTATCCACAAGTGAACGTATACTGTTCTGCTTCTGTCTATTATTCCTGGATATTTGAAGTCAAGTCTCACAGTCTGTCAAATGTTGAACCGACATGTTTAAAATGGGTTTTCATATACTGCCCAGTGGTGAGCCAAGCAACCAAGCAAAGAAGCAACTGAGTGTTTACACCTCAAGATTTATCCTGCATTTCCAAGGACAGTAGGCATTCATAAGATTCCGGAAAAAACGAAATCCCCTCAGATTTATTTGTGAGATTAACGAAGTCAACCTGGGAAAATGGTAGTTTCTGGTAAGTTTGCCTTTTTAGCATAAATGACAGGTGGTGGAAAGCAATTGGACAGAGTTCCATCTAATACATCTGTTAATGATTGTGAACATTGAGTGGACGCTCAATGAACTTGTTTATTTGAACCACTTTCCTGTTCGTTGGAGGCGACAATCCCTGTCGTGGCCTAGACGTTCGCTCGTTGACAGAAAACAGGGGAAATACGACCAGAAACTCTTTTAGTTTATTGATAGTAACCAACTGCGAATCAAATTGTCAAGCTGCTGTGTAATTAACTTGCTATTTTTGCTTATACTTGGTTGATGCATAAATCTGCGTCTTTTAATACCACTTGAAGTGAAATCGAATTTGTTATTGGTAAAATAGTATTCTGTGTTCCGAAGAGTTGTCTTCTGGCTTCAGAAAATTTTCCCGATTCCATTAATGACAGGTTCTTATCTACTCATCTGGTGCTCTCGGGTCGCTGAGTTCCTGTTTCATTGGAACTGTTCGGTATTTCCTGGTCTTTTTTTCTGGATTAACTCGCTCAACGTTCTTCTTGTTTTGTAAGAAACTACTGGTAATTTCTTCTGGTTCCTTTGCATTCATTTACTTGGAAATTATCAGCATTCTGATTGCTTCATTAGTGGTCATCAACACTGTTTCCTTGGACAAGTAGTGTTTGGTATATACCTTTTGGTTCTCATTTTGTGACGCTCTGTAATGCCTTGGCCAAGGAAAGGGTGAGGCAGTCTGGACACAAGTACTAGGATAGGTGTTGATAGTGAAATACTTCATGCTGTTGATAATATGCCTGAGGACAGGGTCAATAAGTGTTGTGGAAATTGTTGGCTGAGGAACGAGTCGATTCAGTAAAGAGTAGCCTCTAAGTTACCTTAGTTTGAGACACGGCCATTCGTTGGGGATCCAGTAGACTACCTTCACTGTGTGAAGGAAATTGAAGTTATTTTGAGTGATAACAGACTAAATGATGAAATAAGGTTGATGTATTTATTGAGGCATTGTCCTAGTGCTGCTGCTAGTGCGATACAGTGCTGTAAGTTATTGCCACACGAGGGGGGTAATGCAGAGGTAAGGAGGATATTATGCCAGAGATTTGGAAAGTCATCCATAATTTCTGAGAGTGTATTTGAGTTTGTTAAAATTAATCGTCAGCAGTTAGGAGATGACTCCAAAGAAATTCACTTTTACGAGTTGATCACGGACTGATATCAGTTAGAGAACCATTGAAAACCAGGGAGTACTGGACAGCTGCTGTTTCATCCTAGTTTGGGAATCATCGGCAGTACGCACCCACTGGGATTCGAACCCAGGACTTTCCGGTTACAAGGCAAGCTCGTATACCACTCAGCCACTGGGACCCGATTCAATGGCTCATGAGTTCTAACTTCTACCAATTCGTGATTTTAGCGCGACCCCAACTATTGTCGTTGGTGGAAATCCATCCACACGTGACTTCTAATTGGACCTCACTGGTCACGACTTCTCACTAGAACTACAGGAAGCTCCAACCTGTAGCAAGTCACTCGTAAAACATAACTAATCCTTACAAACCAAACTATAGAAAATTATTCTGATGCTCGCTAGTGACTTGCTACAGGTTGGAGCTTCCTGTAGTTCTAGTGAGAAGTCGTGACCAGTGAGGTCCAATTAGAAGTCACGTGTGGATGGATTTCCACCAACGACAATAGTTGGGGTCGCGCTAAAATCACGAATTGGTAGAAGTTAGAACTCATGAGCCATTGAATCGGGTCCCAGTGGCTGAGTGGTATACGAGCTTGCCTTGTAACCGGAAAGTCCTGGGTTCGAATCCCAGTGGGTGCGTACTGCCGATGATTCCCAAACTAGGATGAAACAGCAGCTGTCCAGTACTCCCTGGTTTTCAATGGTTCTCTAACTGATATCAGTCCGTGATCAACTCGTAAAACATAACTAATTCTTACAAACCAAACTATAGAAATTCACTTTGTTTTTGGATAACTTGATAACTAACAAAAATACCCTGATATCTCTGAAGTACACGAACGATTTGAATTCGAGTTCTGAGATAATCCCCGGACCCACTCTATCACAGAGAAAATGGGTTAAGATCAGTCTCCAATTGGAGGAAGAGGATATTGACCCCAAATCTGATGACATTTCGAGGCTCTTCGAAGAAAGTGTGAGACAAATAAGTAAATTCGCTGGCATCTTGCACCTTAATACTGAAGCTGACAGATTCGTGAGTAGGAGGAAATCATTTATGATGCGCATTGTAAGACCAGAAACATGTATTGCTTGTGGTAATTTACACCCACTTCATAAATATGGGGGTTTTCTTAAAATGTCCCCCTAACAAGAGCGGAATCCGCGAAACAGAAACAGTTTTGTTTTGTTTCTCTGAAAGAAGGGCAGATGAAGTCGAATTGTAAAACAGATAATATGAATAGCCATAGCAAGATTGCACCCATTACTGAGAAAGATAGGAATCGTGTTGCTTCAGATAATAGAAATACTACCTGTGAGGCGCAGCTGCACTAGGACTATTTGCAAGTTTCAGGTTTGCATCTTCACAATGGCTTCTTCAAATTGCATTGATTTAATTCATAAAATTTCTCTGCTTGTCTTCTGATGGTTCCAACAAAGCAAGTTTTCTTAATGAAATGCTTCTTTCTATCTCTGGTTTTTGAGATTATATTCCATCAATCAAATTCAGATGACACTTATTCGGGTTTTTCTGCCACACCAGAGAAATACATATTTTTAACTACTGTAGTATATCGTTAACTCCTATCCGATTGCAAGTTTTGTCGTTGAGTCCCAAATTCTTTGACATTTCGACAGATTCGAGTGACGTGGATAAAAAATTCCAGTTTGAATCACTTATCCATAAGACAAGTGATCTTCTCCTAGTGTCAAACAAATCATATGAACAATTTAAGTCTACAGTATTGAATAACTGCCATCAGTATGTCAATACTAAACCAAATGTCAAACGATTGATCTCAACTGAACACAGAAAGTAACTACGTGAGATTTTAAGCAATAAAGACTTAGTGCTAATTCGTAACAATAAAGGTGCTGGTATCGTCATAATGAGTCGAAGAGACTACAAAGATAAAATGTTATCCATCATATAAAATGAAATCAAGTTTTCTAAAGAAAGTAACCAGAAAGACGAAACTGAGGAAATCGGAGGGAAGACGACACAAATGCTGAAAAAGATGAAGGACGAATCGATTATTAACTCTGAATTATTTAAGCAAATACGATCCTCGGGTTGTAAAATTCTTCAGTTACGTGGTCTGACGAAGGGACACAAAGACAACGTGCCACTAAGTTCAATCTTGGATATGACAAATTCACCACATCATGCTACTGCCAAATGGCTTGCAGACGTCATTCTACCTGTCAGAAATAATCTCTGTCAGTATAGTGTTTCAGATTCATTGGAATCCGTCGATTCAGTAAGTGATGCTAATGCATGTGTGAAGAAAGTGATATCTCTGGATGTGAAGTCTCTCTTCACTAATGTTCCTCTCACTGAAATTATTCGCTTCATATTCAAATTTATCGAGGTTACGAGTGTAGACGTGGGTGTTCCAATTCACTACTTAAATGAAATACTATTGACGTGTACTTTTAATGTGCAATTCAAACTCAATAACACGCCGTATAGACAAAGAGATGGAGTGGCAATGGGCTAACCAATGGGTTCTTTACTTACAGACTGCTTCTTGGCAAGTCTAGAGAGTAGTATTTTACGACTCACTATCGACAGTTTCCATATATACCAAAGATACATGGAGGATACTTTCAACATATGTGATGAGAATACCAACATCGAAATGATAACTAAGGAGTTCAGCAGCTGCCATCATCTCATACAGTTCACGTCGGAATCAGAGATGAACTTGGAATTTCATTTTTTGGATATTTTTTAAAAAGGAGATCTGATAGTTCTCTTCAAAGATTGATGTACAGGAAACCAATATGAAATGGTCAATACACGAATTTTCATAGTTGGATCCCTTTCAGAAGACAGGGAAATCTGACCCACTCCTTATCCTCAAGAAAAAGAAGGACATGTCCCAGTGATACAATCGATGGATATCCTTTAACATTCATCGAGAAAAACATGAAAGTAAAGCAAAAACCAGAGAGAAACCAGATAGTGCCGAAGAAACTGTTCTTCATGAAAGTTTAATTTAAAGGTGATACCGCAGATGAGATTTTGAAGAACCACTTATCCAGACACTTTTCGGCTGAGCTAAGGATCAATTACTGCAACTGACATATGATCAATGGATATGTGAAGGATTAACATTCGTTTTGGGCCTCTGTAATGTGTGTTTATAAATTCACTTGCTCCTGCAGTGCTAGTTACAGTGGCTGCACAAAGCATACACGTTCCAAATGTATCTCCGAACATTATCTGGCATGGTTAGCAAAAGGAAAATGCAAGACAGTTACTAGCTCAACTCTCGAACATATGGTGAACTCAAGCCACCTATCTACAAGCTGAGGCCAAATTGTACACAAGGTGTCAAGTTTCAGTATTTGTGTATGGTACAGACGTGAGCGAGTCGTCAGTACAACCCCAAACTCTGTAAACAGAAAAACTTTTTTAACCACTCTCTTGTTCTACTGTGATCTTAACTTCTTCAATGGTCACTAGCTGTTAATTTTTTTATTTTCAATGATTACTTTGCTTTTACTATAATAACTAATTCACTGTTATCACTGTCACAGGTTCTTTTCCTACGTTTTCTCACCCTCTTCAAAATTGTTAAGTTGACACTGAACTAACTTCATTCTCACTCAGTAAGAATTTTGGCCTTATCAAATTTCTAACCCTCCTTTGTGCCGTTGAGTATTAAGTAATTTTTCACTTTTATTTTTACTTTTCAAGCCACTTCTAGGTAGTTATATCACAAATATCACTAAGATTAATCACTAATGGACTGCTATACATATTCACCAAATGAAGAAACGACTGTTTAGACTCTGCAGATGATTTCATCGATAAAGAAAGCTTTCATCACTGAACTGTCTTTTATTCTCTTCCTGACTCCTCGTGTATTTTTGGTAATATGTTTATGGTGTCTTGAATTATTTTCTGGAATTACACTTTGGACTACAAAAACAGGTAGATGGCTTGAGTATAAACTCTCATAGAGAGGTAACACAGTAGTGTATTATGTTGTTACTTTTATCTGGAAATTTATATCAAGTGAGAAAATTAACCACACAATTATTGCATACTGTTTTTGTTTCTCTAAAAATATGAGGATGCACTTCTCAGAAAGTTAGTCGAATTCTATTAGTTCAACGAAAAATAATGCCACTGATAACTGCACTTTATAAAGAGACGTAGGGTTATTTGACATAAGTAATAATACTTCACTATTACTGCATGACGAGATGGTATTTGTTGTGTAATATGAATGAAAAGGTGGACAGGAATTTCTTCGGTCGATACAAATATCACAAAACATCTGGATTTCATAGATAACTTGTGTGACATGTCGAATAAAGTCGAAGATGTTTAAACAAAATCCAACAAGCTGACAAAAGAGGCAGCGAAAGCAGGACTTCAAGTGAATATGGAAAAGATATCCTACCAACAACAACAAACACCAGTCACCATCAATCGGAGGAATCTAGTGGAAGTCATCCGTCTCACTTAATTGAACAACATAGCGTCAACTACAGGCACACAGATGTTGGTGTCAAAGCTTCTGAATATCAGGGATGCAATAGAAGTATTTGTCACTCTGAAATTAGTCTGGATATTCACAAAACTCGACACAGGGAGCAGGGTCTAAAATGGGAACACTAATTTCACAGACTTGTCGTGTTGATGAAAGTATTTCTAAGAGGCTTCAAACTTTGACCATCATCTGTCTTCGTTCGATGTTGAAAATCGGACGTCCAACGGAAAAGTATAAGCGATATGACAGTAAGCCAGTGAAGAACCGACTGCTCAACAAATGTGCAGAGGGAAGTGAAGATGGGTTAGATACACTCTGAGGAGAATGCTGAGTGACACCACACACTGGATCACCCATTGAAAACAGGATGGGAAGCGACAGGTCTCATTTTCGAGAAGGATATGGAAGGGATCATCCAAAGAGAAAATGAGAGCTTGTGCACAGTCTTGGAACCATCTGAAAATGATGCCAGAGGGTAGAATGGAGATATGTCGCTGTAATCTTGTATTCCACTAAGAACTCAAGGAGTGAATAATACCACGGTGATTGCAAAATAAAAGAAGTCTCGAACTGGGAGGTGAGAGTTTATGGATTGAAACTCCTATAGTTTAGTAACTTTGAGTAAATAAACACAAGTTTATTGTTTCAATACATTACCATGTCTAACTTTTTCCATATTCTACTGTTTTATCGAAGTTGAATGTTGTTGTGTAGGCACAAGTGACAGTGAAATGCGTCAATTACTTTTCGTGTAACATGGCAATGTTTAGCCAAATAACGGTTGATGGGTGGTAGTATTCTGAATGAGCCTCCAAAATGGTCTCTATATGCCTCGATACAGAAGCTCGTTTACTGTCAACTAATACAGACAGTAATAAGCCACTGAATTAGTTCTACTCTATTACCTGTTCACTTCAATTTGAATTAGCTGTCTGAAAAATCTGTTGGGAATAAGTTAGAGAGTGAAAGAAAGAAAAGAGGATCAAAGTATTAACATTTTCAAAATATCAGGCTTTTTCAAACAATACCACATTGGTGAGTTGAGAATTATAAATTCGAAATTGAAATTCACACAGTAGAAGGAAGAATGAATTACAGATATGCAAGAATATATTTATTTTATCTAATACAATATCATTGAGAATATTGTGGATATGCAAAAAAAGGAAGTCTAATGAATACTTGAGCATTATCAATCTATCGCGAAGAGATTTATGCATCAGTGGAATGATGCTGCTTGATTATAATTAAACAAGAAGGACTATGTCTATGTGAAACAAAAACCTATTATCAGCATTTGTTTGTCTGAAGACAGATGTCGAATGGTTAGTAGGTGAACTGACGCCTGGTGTATGCTGCTCCAGTTGCGTCTGTGAATCAGCGGTTTAATGTTCGTCAACCACGCACGTAGTCCGGATTTGGATCCTCCCGCCTACGCATTCCTAAACCTCAGCTGGTCGTAACGGTGGTAAAGAGAGTAGGTTTGGCGTGAGGCTAGTAACGCTAATTCTATTGCAACTTCGAAGCCTAAGACTCGAAGCTGTATGTTCTACTCGAAACGCATATGGGATGAGATGAAAATGAATGTTGTACGCGATCCCAGGTTATAATGTCAACGTGTCAAATGAAATACTACCAGTTCAGGATAAACAATGTTTCGGAAGAGACGATTTACACAGTCACGGAAACGTTTTGCCAGGCCCCCACACTGTAAATCACCAGTGGTACCCGAAGGAGAAGTAGATGAGAAAACAGTTTCAGTACATGATATGCGTCGAATATCTGACTGACTACATTTCTCAACAATGTGAACATGTGCAATTTGTCTGATTGTAGTCCACCCGGATGACAAAACTGCATTACAATTAGAGTGTCCTAGCTTATTGATCCAAAGTTGTCCATAATTGCGGAGATATATTCATCATTTTTCATATTAGAGATTCTGAATACCTAGATTCATCATCATGAAGTTGTTTTCTGTTTCCCACATTTCTCACCATTTCAACGAAACTGTATTCCTGTTCTCTCCATTTCACCTAAGCCTTTCGAAATACGACAGTTTGACCTAATGCGTCTCAATGCAAATTTCGACTTTGACTTACCAGTCTGTATACAATGTCAGCAAACCAATATACACAAGTTCTACTTTGAAGCATAGGTAAGTCGTATCAAGAATAAGCGTATTTTTGATGTGGTGCTCGACAAATAAAGTTTATCTCATCGTTCTAAAACTGTCATTTTCGGACATTTAAATAAATCACCTGATAGATGAATCCGAGTTCGGTAATGAAAAGAAAAGAATTTCGAATATATTCTAGCAGTATGTGTCCATCAGTTCTTTTGCTCGTGTTTATTAGTGTGTATCAGCTATGACGAGAGTTTACCTTCCAAGCACAAAATCAGATGGACATCATCCTGATTTGACACGGGAGAGAGGAAACTGAAAATCGCAATCCAAATCATCAGGATGAATCAGGGAACAGTTTCAATATCGCCTACAGTGTAGGCTACCACCTTCAAAAGATCTGAGGCTTTTTGAATGTGTACAGGTTGTGGCAGTAAATATTTCAAAGCCAAAAATCTACACGGACACACACACAGAAATGAACATTTGTCCAGTTACTGGATTTGCAGTGAAAATAGACTTTAGAAGACTTTACGTTTTCCGTTTGAAAGTTATTTGTTTAGCTCTGTGACTGTTATATTATATCTCTCCTTGTCATCCATATGTGCCTTGTCATTTCGATTGGTCAGTGTCGAGCTACACTCAACTGTCCTAACTACTTCACACCATCTAGAATACTTACATAGTCTTCGTTTACTTTTGACAAATTTTTACAGTGATAATATTAATCTGCTTTATTCCAAAAACAGTTTTTATAATACAGCATGGAATTATCTGCATTTGTCACAGTACTGCGTGTGATTTACTCAAAACATAACAATAAAATTTAAGCACAGGAATTCGTCCACATTTACAGTTGGAATAAAGTCGAAAATGTGCAAAATAAACAGTAAGAATAACAATCAGAATACGAAAAGCATCCATAGGTTTGTTTCAAACAATATTGTCGATACAGTCAGGTTGGGAATATTAGCATGTTATCGAGTGTCGAATACATTGTTCTCTTCATGTATCATGATGATGGGAAAACGAAGAATAACAATTTTAACAGAGCTTAAATTATATTTACACTAATGAGAAAATAAATATAAACGAAAAATGAGAGAATTATAAATGTAGGAAGAATAATAACAGGAAAGCGTGGCGTTATAAGGGTTGAGAAAATTGTTTATTTATTATGGTAAGAACGTTAGTTAGTTAGTTAGTTGGTGCCTGACACTATTTTCATCACATGAAATACGTGTCAATTGTGGTATTGTGGAATGTTTATGCTTGGACGTGTGCGCATTAAACCATTTGAAATGACTCCTTGTTTTACCTGAGGAGACACAATGTGAAAGTTGTGGGGATTGCAGTGGATGCGCACAGTCTGACAAAATCCCCTCAGCGAATTTGTTGCATGAAATCAAGTGCCTGTCAATGACGATGTCAACGGTATAGCCTAATGTGTAACACTCACCCTACTGATAGTATTCAGAGTTCTGTGAAGTATGCAATGGTCTTTTTTAAGCAACCAAGGAAGGAATAAGGGTGAACAGTAAAGAAGAGTAGGCAAGATGCAGGAGTTGACGAACTGTAAGAAGTGGAGTTCGATTATGCTTAATCGCGCTGATTTAATGTTCTAATGTAAAAAGCCAGACGAAATATTTCTTTAGGAATCGCTGAGAAGTGGGAAGACCTGGATAGGTCAGAGGAAAGAATCGGTCCAAGATATTTAATGTTAGACTTTATTTCTATATCAGTATCATCAACTTTGCAACGACCGTGAGAGTTAAGAGCTTCACTTAACTTTCTTCTACATCGGAAACTGGAATTAACAGATTGACATTTGGAAGGATTTAGCCTGAGACCACTAGACGAAGATCATTAACTGACTCCTGATAGAAAGCTGTTCATCTTAGTACAATCTAACTGGGAGTTAACAGGCATTGAAACATTGAGATATTTCACATACTTAAAAAAATTTCGTTTCATCACAGTGAGATAATTCATACAAGAAGGAAAGGAACAGAAAAGAAGAAAGAACACTGCCTTGAAGCACGTCAAACTCAATAAGCGAATAGGTGGTTGTGTGATTATCGCCTTCAGATTAGGAAATTACTTACAAATATGTTCTGTGTGTCGCCCACAAAGCATTTAGGTTCTATATCATTATCTGTTACTCATATATCATCTGTATACTCTGGTTAATTTAAAATTATTTCAGTACCACTAAAATAGTCGAAAATACACACTCTGATCTTCGTATCATCAGTTGGTGTTTATAAGAAGACATCAAATGGTGCTACACGTAAAATCTCCAATGATTTATTTTAAAGGTAGAAATTAGGCTCTGTAGTAGAATATGATTCCATAATAAACAAGTTTACTTAACATGAAGATATCATGGTGTATTATTACAGATTGGGTGATATTTTGTGTGCAAATTGTCGCTAATTATCATAACAGGGGTTTCACCTCTCAGAAGGGACATTAGTTCCTTCAAGGTTGCAGATACGCCTTCCTGACGAGTGCCAACTAACATGACACTTAGGTCCAAGGCTTCCTGCCGATTTCCTCCAACCACATAATAGAGTCAGTTCCATTACAATATGTTGACTGTTTATTCAATGAACAAAGAATCCCTGATTAACCTTTGTCTCACCCTAGTTTGAATGCAGCTAACACTCGACAATGCGAGATTAAATCATGGGGAAATATGATTAGTCCTGAAGCTTTTATAACAATCTCTACTATTTCTGTTACTACTAAGACTACTTTTGCAAACCATCATATGTACATATTTATGCTGAACACAGGTGTGTTAAGCTCTTCGGTAAATTACTGGAACCGTTTTATCTTCGGACTTTTATTTATCCAAGTAACTTTAGCTTTATACAATCAGTATATATACATATGTATATATATATATTTCTCAGGAACCACCCTTTTGAGAAGTCGGAGACCCATGGAACCTTCATATTTCATATCTATATTATTTAGTAATTTATAAATCTACTTTGAACTGTGAGTGGTGATGCGTTTATTTGTTGTTTGTTTTAATATTACGCACTGAGAAAAATATGAGGTACACATCTTGTTGTATATACCATTAGACTGGTTTATTGTGACAGTTCACCATGGTAACAGACACCATTAAAAGTGGTGGTAACACATGTATATGTATACATAATCATCACAACAATTTATTCACACCTTGAAACCAATTAGGCTTACTACTTTATCTTGT
The DNA here is from genome assembly GCA_944472155.2 of Trichobilharzia szidati. NCBI lineage: Eukaryota > Metazoa > Platyhelminthes > Trematoda > Strigeidida > Schistosomatidae > Trichobilharzia > Trichobilharzia szidati. The sequence goes on along the minus strand of OX235271.1, from coordinate 94,628,634 downwards.
GCAGTGAAGATGCTAGTTTTAATTTATTAAAACACAAGAATGTCAGATAATGGTGAATAATTTATGTGACAGAATGTCTTGAAGTTTTGCACGTAAACTTAAACGAGAATAATATTTTGTCTAAATTCCTGTCTTGAGAAGTTTGCACTCAGTTCATAAATCAAACAATTGGCTTTTATTAGTTTAAACAAAACAAAATAAATATGCGTAACCATTGGTGACTGGTGTTTAATTGTTTCTACTATTATTTATTAGTCGTGGGGTGAACCATTTACTAGGGTGTTATAAAAATAAATCTACTCATATATATATATATATATAGTCAGTTTTCGTGAAGGAGGCGAACGCTGAGAAGATTACTTTGTCTGACTGTTAAGGTTTTCGAGTCAGTTGAACTGGTCATAGTGCGAGTAATTTTGTTTGATGGTTGCCATTAGCATCGTTATTTAGTTATGCTAGGGAATCGTTTCTCTACATTCCAGACTAGCAGTTTACATACTGAAAGGAGACACCTGAATCCTGAGTGCCCATTTTTTCTTCTGTTACTTTGGCTTCAGGATGTTTGGATACTTAGGCTAGACACATAATGAAGCTTTATACTTCATTTGCAGAAACGACTCATTTCTAAATTGTATTGATCACTTTTCAGTAGCTCTTCTGCGGTTCGAGTGGGACATATGACTTCAAGCTTTGAAGTTTCATTTGCTTTGGTGTTAGTTTTATGGAGTGACGTTGATAGTAAACGTTCAACCGATAGAGAAGCGAAAATTCTATTTAACACTGTATGGCTTCATTTTACAAGCAACAGTCAATCAGTTGAATATGGTGTACGGCAGCAGTAGTTTGCACGACACTAAAAGAGTAACCGGATCTGCACACAAGGCACGAATATCACCACTTAAACAGGAAACAACCTAACATTTTCAGGAGAAGGAAAACTAGATAGTATAGATCCGAATTTATCAACAATTTGTTGAGTGGTCTACAGATAAAAGCTCACAGTGAACAAACAACAGACAAACAATGATCACAAAATATATTATGTATTATTGGGTATTCTGTGATTACGAGGACTGAAATCAATCAAAACAGAATTCTCCGGCAGAGCTGTTCAAGTACATGAAATTAAAATGAAGTGAAGACCGCGATTTGTGCAGAATAACATTGTGCCATGGTTTATTTCTTCGGCTGTTCAACAGCTGCGTGCAGACTGAAGGAATTGTTAAGTTTATGCACAGAACAATTGTAACTTACTTGCAAGTGTGACGTGATGTCAATTGACAAGACACTCTAAAATCAATAAATACTGCTCATAAATTATACTTATGGAATTTGTACACAGAAGGCTCAAGTCTAAACATAATCGAATGCTCAGATACAATAGCGAATGATATGTGTGGAAAGACAGGGGGCGGATAAGATAATGAGTAAATAGTGGGGTGCGCAATGATGTTGTGATTTAAACTCCAATCATAGAAACGAGAGACAAACAAAGTTACACTGAGAGGAAGGAGAAGACGTTAAAGCGGAAGACTGAATCAAGGAAAGAGATGAGACATAGAGTTAATGCGGCAAGGAAAGACTGATAACTGTTTCCTTCGGAACACCTAAATTGGGTTTCAAGCGTTTGATAGGGACTTCTGCAGTTAACACGAGGAGAATTGAATAATACTATCTATTCATAATTAAAAGGACTGATGGCTGTCCACCTCATCATCCGAATTAAAAGGATGTTTGTCAAGGACACCAGTGATAGAGTTTGTTCCCTTAAGACTTGAGAGTTTCGGTTCATGTTCAGAAAATCGAATCCATTGCATACAGGAGTGTATTCTTTGTTTTATGTGAAATTGAGCCTTCTGTGTATAAGCGATCTGAGTGTGATTTCTGAACACTGTTTATTAGTGTTGGAGTGTCCTGTCAATTGATACTATGCCACATTTGCTAGTAGGTTGAAATCTGTCTGCATATAAACATATTCAATTAGTTTGTAGGCAGTCGATGAGAAGCTGAGGAAATAAATATAGTACTATTTAACTCGTTAATCGGGGACACAGGGGTAGAATGGTCGCCAACCATGTAGGTTGTCCGGGTTTCGATTCCCGGCCGACGCATTTCTCTACGTCGCTAAGCCAGTAATCAGACTGATAAAGAGGAAGCTTGAACATGATGCTAACAACCTTATTCCGTAAGAATAAACACCACTGCTACAGAAACTTCAATCTTCTGACTTGAAGCCTTATGTTCCACTGGGAACGTAAAGGAATGCAATCAAAAAGATTTTATTCTGCATAGACCGTTGTTTTCACTTTATTCAAATTCTTGAATAGAAATAAGTGTGTGTGAGGTATATGAATGTACTGTGACAAATTATGAAACATTTGAATAGATTTTCCATAATTATCCCCGTATATCACTAAAATAAATGCCGAACTAGAATATTTCTACCATAAAAATTCATCGTTTATCGGACGCCACTGCCAGATTCTTTCAAACACAGTCAAAGTAGTGACTAATTCTTTAAGATATTCATATGGAGTGGAGAATTTATTTATTACTTGTAGCATACATTGTACCGTAAGTTAACTATCGGTCGGTCGGTCGGTTTTCGACATAGACCTTTGCACCGATATGCGGCAGTTCAAGTCGCCACACTCCATGTAGCACACAAAGCAAGAGGAGAAAGTAGGAGAGATGCATATTAGAGACAGTAAACAGAGGTGTGAGACAAAGGAATAGTAATAACGGAGAACAAAACAGTTTAATTAGAAATCATGAGTCACAAGGAGTGGATGCATCTGCGCCACTGACAACGATTTTGAGCCATGTCACCAAGTGTTTCCAACCATTGGCTTTTACCGTCCCGGGGACCCCAACCAGGAAGTCTACATCTTCCTACGAGGCTTAAACTAACTGTCGTGGATTTCATTGACTGGTGCCATGTTTCCGTTTGACCGCCGCTAGCTCTTTTCCAGACTGACCCTATATCAGCTAACATTGCCCATTGTCGAGGAAGGCGATGACTAGGCATATGTAGCACATGTCCTAACCATCTCAGTCGATGTAATTTCACAGTTTCGTCGATTGACTCCAGAGACGGCGTAAACTGGCACATGCGAAACTAGCCCTCTGTATTCGTGCTGAGATTTCGTCGGAGATAAACCCGTTGGGGCTGATGGTACTTCCCAAGTAAGTGAAGCGGTCAACGTGCTCTACCACTTCACTTCCTATTTGTAATCATGGAGTCGGTGTAGTCCAATCCTGCAACATTATCTTACATTTTACAGGGGCGAATCGCATGCCAAAAGATTGATGCTCAAGGTGTTCAGAAGACTCTGCATTTTGTCAGAGTCCTCGCCTAGAAGGACTATATCGTCCGCATATTCTAAGTCAACGAGGTTCTTCCCTGGTAGCAAGTCAATCTCTGAGTCGCTGAAGTGTGTTAGAGTTAAGTCCATTAGTACGTCTATGATGAAGTTGAATAGGAATGGGGATAATGGGCATCCTTGACGGACGCCACTAGTCTTCACCACTTCAGATGACAACTCGCCATAAGCCCTCACTTGGCTGCATGAGTACGAGTAGAGTGCCTTGATCAGTGCAATGTATTTTCTTGGCATTCCCTTTACAGCCAAGCATCGCCAGAGAACCTCCCGGTCGACAGAATCGAATGCCGCCTTTAGGTCAAGAAATATAATGATTGTCAGACGCCGGTAGGAATGCCTATGTCCTAGAATCTGTCGAAGGGTGAAGATATGATCAATACACCCTCTACCTGGCCTAAAACCTGCCTGGTTTTCTCGTGTTTGTGTCTCCCGAGCACCACTTAGTCTACGCAGTTAACTATACACTGGATGACCGACAACACTTCACTTCATCTAAATGCAGACATTGAAAATTCAAATTCATCTTTTTGATATAATTTCTGTTTTTAAATATTGAAATGTAACGAAACTTCATTAGCTTTTTCATTCACACGATCATGATGATAATGATGATTGTGGTGGTGTATTTCGTAGGATTGAAACTGAAATCTACAAAAATATAACATGAATGAATATTCTTGGCGTTTTTGTGATTATCTTTTTGTGTGGAGGGATTGTATGTTTTCTTTTGCCTTCGACACCAGAATTCACAAGTTTTGTGTGTGTGTGTGTGTACTATTGATTTATCACTTTCTACTTTCGAGTTACTTTTTCTTCGAAATGATTTTTTGAATCTGTGAACAATGTGGACAGAAGCGGATGAAGAGAGTAGAGTTTCATCTTGTCGAATCGACTTAACAAATGTAACCATTTTGTATGAATGAATATTACCACCATTATTGTTATTATTATTTCGAGAAGAGACATTTCTGCATATGATTGTATCTCGTAGGTGTATGCATTCCTCTATGTGTACATGTGAGCTTGTTCTTATCTAATGTAAGCCTCGATTTCAGTTGATCTCATCCGTCACTCTCTCCCTGTCCCTCTCTCTCCGCCTCTTCCTCCCTGTCGCTGTATGATGCAAACATCTGGGAATTGCTAAATGAAGACAAAGGGTCTCTTCTCCTCATCTTTGTTTTTCCCTCTCATTCTGTTTGTTATATTGTCAATAGAATCGTTGAAACAAAGTAGAATAGTCATAATAATAATAGTAACGAAACAATGCTCAGGTAATGAATGTCGCTTTCTATTGTCATTGGAATATTTATCCTTAGGAGAATAAGAGATATATCTTCAAATGTACTAAATTCTGCTTCATAAATTCGCATATTCTATTTTCATAAATAAGAGTTCTTTCACTTCTTTAGAAAAAAATAATTTTCCTGATTTTTGTTTTGTTTTAACGAATTCAATTTTAATCTATTGGGAGAGGAATTCCGTTTGCTGTATTAGGAATAATTTAACCACTACTGTTCGCCTATGTTGGTGACTCGAAATCTCCCACCTTAGTCTGAGACATATTTATATATATCACTTGTGGAATGGTTTAAATACCCATCAGGACAATGACTTATTTTAATGAACTGTAGACCAATAGAAATTCGCAGTAATGATAAAAATAACAGCGATGCTATCCAGTGTGTACATTGATTTCTAGTTGTCCACAAGCCATTGAAGCACTGAAGCTGATAATACACAAACGTTGACTGCATCTGTACAACGAGTTCATGAGGCTTTGTGAATTGGAAAGAGGACAAACATAATTAGTATATTTGAAAATGAAATGGCTGAGATTGAAGCAATTGTTCGAGGATAATTTGGTGGATGATTGAGATGAAGTTTATAGGCTCTAATCAGTCATATTTTAGTGGGTCAAGTGGTTCATGTTATGCTAATGGATATCGTGAACACTTCATTTTATGCCTCAGTTAAGAGAGACTTAACCTTGAAAAGATGATCTCTTCATTAAATGGCTATTGAGGATTGACCATACCATGAGACTGACTGCCCAGAGGATTCGGTTAAGTATCAAATGCATATTCTACTCTGCATTCCTTTTCTTCACATCTCAAACATTTCCAGTTGTTGTGTATGCGACTAAAGAGTGAAATCCTTAGGGATCTTCTCTACATATGTAAGTGGAAGCAAATACGTGTTTCAACGTCATCGGAAATAGCATGACCATAATGGTTGTTGTTAGAAGTAATTTCAGGCTGTTTGGATTAATTACATACATCCTAAAGCTATTCGTACAAAAAATAATGGAATTAAACCTCTGCCTACCGGATTTGTAGGGATGAACAAAAGCTTCAATGTAAGTTTATCATTGGTGTGACATCAAAAAGCGTTAAGACATTTTAGAAGGCATTAGAAATCTGCCAATGGAAAGTGTTGAGTTTAAGTTAATTACCTACTGGTACCAATTCGATTGACATATATGTTTAACTCTACGACTGCCCAGTCAAGCATAGTAGACTGGAAGTCAAATTTTTACACTCTAACCAGTAATTCAAATTTGGAAGTGAATTCTAACGACCAGTTCGTGAACACCACACAGTTAAATGCAGAACAGTTGTCATTTGTGAGATGTGATGACAGAGCCGTTGATTTCTGATAAATAAGTGAACTGAATTCCATTCTCCTTTCAACAGTGAAAAATATCCGGCTAATCGTTATATGCCGTCCGTCTTTCAGTAGTAGATTGCTCGCCAACCAGGCATGTGGTCTGGGGTTTTATCGTCGGACGGCGCACTCCTAAACCTTACTGAGTCTGTATTTCCCTGTAAAGATGGAAGGTTGGGCCTTAAGCTAGCAACCCCATCCCGTGGAAATAAAAATTTTTGCTACCGTAAATTAGAAGCTTTGGCTTGAAAGCTGATGTTCCACTCGGAAAGTAAAGGAATAAAATAATAATAAATTAAATGAAGACTGACTCCCAGTGTCCAGATATCCCCTTGTATCATATAACTTGTTGACTGTTAACTCCTTAAAAAATTTATTCGTTCAGTAGATGAGATAGTTTCTGTTAAGATCGCAGTTTATGTGAACATCGTTTCAAAACATCCAATAGCTTAAAATAATACTACCACTGATAAAGTCTATCACAATTCAGTAAGTGCTCAAAACAACTAGCCCCTTATATTTAATTCGGATAGAGTTACCAGAAGACAAAGTTTATCTGAAAAATGTTATCTATTTGCTCATTCGAATTCTGAGAGCTGGACCACATATTTACGCGTCAAGCCAGTTTCTGTGACAAACGAAAGGTCAGTGAAAATAAACAAAAGAATAAGGATAGTAATTAACACTACTTTTGGTAATATAATCAGTTGAAGATTACGGAGATAGGTTTGAGGGTAATAATAAATTGTTCCCGTAAACACAGTGTTGGTGTTGGATGGAGGAGAAACCTAATTTTATGGATAGCTATCACCTCTGTGTATTTCAGTGGGCGTCTCTGACCTTGAAAGCTCTTTTCATATCAGTCTTGTGATTCATATCAATTAAATGTTTCTCTATAGACAAAGTTGATATTATGCCACCTGTGTTTATCAAGGTTGTAGAATTCATCTGTTCTTCTAGTCATTTGGGTATATGCTTTCCAACAGTCACATGTGAATCGCAATTACTCCTTCCGCATGTATTTGTGACCACACACATGTAAACTGGTACATTGTATCGGATGCAACATACAACAATCACTCATGTACTGTTCAGGCTTGTAGTGTTGAATGTTTCTGGCTTTCTCGATAATTATAAGCTGGACTGCATCGTATGTTTTATGAATAACAGAATTTAGTCCGTTTGAAGTGTTCATCTTAGATAATTTATTCACAGCTAATGAATGATATTGTCAGCAAGTCACTCAACCGAAAGCAATCATCAGTCAAATAATTAATAATAATAATAATAATAATAATAATGGTGATAATGATAGTTTTTATTGAATCTTGATGAAGTCCAATTCACCAAAGACTTGGTCATTTGCGTCAGAAGAAACATTTTGTTGTGACTAACCAAAAAATAATAATTAAATTTCAGTAATAAATTCTATTATCACTGAAATAATTAATGGCTAACAAGATAAAAAGTGGAGGTGAGAAAGGAAGAATAAATTGTTTGAAATCCTCAATAGTTGTTTTGTATTCCTTAGCAAGCAGAAATGTGTAGTCACAATGTTCATACAGTGGAGATAGTCTAACAACTTCTGTGGAATGAGATTTAAATAAACAGCTGTCTTTTGTTTTTTGATAAAAGAGAATTAAGAATTCAGTGTGTTTAATTATTCCTGACTAGAAAAGAAGTTTGAATTGAGGCGGAAAAATATATGAAAAGGAGAACTTCAGTCTGTTTAAGAATAGATGGTAATTCTCAGTTGTTTTGGTTACTTTATTTTTAGTGTGTACAGAGAGCCTTCGGATATGTACATTCCCTGGATATGGAGATATCTAAAGGTTAAAATGAATGGATTTGTTTGTCGTTGAAGAGAGAGAGAGAAATGTAGCACTTACTCTGGAGTAACAGATAAAGAATTTACCCTACTTTGATCCGTAGATCCATCCCGCTGGATGAGATGGCTCTCACAATTATCCATAATTAGATATTATTTTGTATAAAGAATAATAAAAGCTTCCGTTACACTAAGAATCTTTGAAAATGACTCTTTGATACATCTTGTCTGTCGACTTTGAAGTATTAATTCCATTCATAATGCAGGTTTATATATGACATGATACATTTGACTGTTTCAGAACATTACAGTTTGGCGATACTGTAATGTGTGAAGTCAAACAGACTGAAGGACCAGGTGAATAATTAGGAGCAAATGATACCATGAGACTGATTGACAGGAATTAGTGAGTGGAAAATGGAAGCGTATGTTCAAGTGGACTGCAGAGAAATGGTGATTGAACGACTATGTGTGAATTTACTATTCATTCGAAACTAGTTGTGCAATGAATTACTGATGTTGCAGTGAGGAAAACAAATTGGTTGGGTTGGGTTGATTTTCATATGAGCAAAGTTATCAGCCAATGAGATCTGATTGTAAGAATGGATTAAACATGAGGTTTTGCAATGCGGTAAAGTGAATGTGTGCTAACTTCCTTGCTGAAAAGCAGAGTAGACGTGAGTTCAATTCATTATCAAGTGATGATCTGTGGGCACCAATGGGCACCATATTGGGGAACAGCAGCTATCCAGTGCTGTTAATGTTTTTATGTTTAGTATTTAAATTACGACTAATGATGAAAACTGCCTTTGATTCCATCTTTCTCAATCAAATTCACAATTAGCAGATTAGTTCCTAATTCGCGATTTTAACAGTTCTATGTGATTATTTTAACAGTGTTTCCTTTGGAAATGGACATTAGTCAAACCACAGTATGTGATCTGCTTGATACTATGAATGCCAGTCAAGAGAACAAGTATAAATGCATAGAATCATATACTATGAATTGGTTGAGATCCGTGGCTGTGTACTATTCACATTAACCAATAGTGCTTGCTAGCTAGATCAAAGCGATCTCAACAGCTTATTTCCGTTTTATACATTATCGATTGAGCTCATCACCGATGTACTCAGTTTGGCTTATCACAGAGGGCTGAATCAGTTCGATATGGCTTGCAAATACTACTGGTTGATGCGAGTGGCACAAAATTACCCCTCGCAACCAACCCGTAGTATTATCATTTTATGCATTCCATCTTCCTCTGACACATTTTGTCAATAACATAAATGTTAATGTTTCTGTTTAAGTTTACAAATTCCAATAGTTAGGCGAGCTTTCAGTGGTGAGCATTAACAGAGTGGTGAATAGCAGTAAAGGAAAATATATTTTAGTATAGTACTTATTTAAACAAGTATGCTATGTGGCTATCCATGTGAATCGTTTAACTTTGTTTGCCATCATCCTCTCACAAATTAGATAAAATAAACATTCCATCACTCCTTTTTTCGTTTTCAGACTGAAGTCAAGTTGTTTGAAATGGGAACAAAGAATATTGCTAATGAATAAATGCAAGAACATGTAAGATATTTAAAGTTTGTGATAACATTTCATAAATCCAGGATTTCAACTGGATGGCTGCATAGATAATAACTGTGTCAAGGATAATATTGTATTCAACGATAAATATCTTCTGGTGAATTTATGTGCCTGTGATTAAGTAATTAATCTGATTAGTGCATGTAAATGTTTCCATAGTTAAATTTAGAACAACACATTCAAGTAAACAATATTGCTTTCAACTAAATGTCATCAATCTTAACTCAAATAAATATTAAAATATAAACAAATCACAGTAATTCATTGAATCCCACTGAATCTTTCCGATAGACTTCGTATTTGTCTACTGCACATAGATGAGTCAATAGGCATTCGAACCATTAAGTCTAAACTATGCGTTCAAAATAAGTTCGTACAGCAATTATCCCTCCTTTGGTCTATGAAGACATGACCATCTGATGACGTCTTCACCGCCCCTTACTTATAATTTCAACCCCTCCCTTGTCATCACTCAGTCTTATCACATCTTCACGAAAACATATTTTATTTACTTCCTTTACCGTCAAGCATTACTTAATCGGTGCATTTATTTTTCTTAGTCTTTATTGACTAATTATACCTGAACATTTGTTTGTTTAATCATGCTGTTTTCCGTTATTTGTGTTGCCATAGATTGCTTCACTTACTCATCCTTGTTATTCATAGAATCATTATGATTATTACCATTGTTATAACTAATTGCACAATTTACATGCACAATCTTATTATCCTATTGACAAACACCGTGACTGGCTTATGTTTTAATATTTATTTGAAAAGTTGCGTATATTACAGTTAAGCTTGATGAGATCTAATTGAAAACAATATTTTTCGTTTTAATGTGTTGTTGTAAATGCATATAAGTTCTCGTTGAAAATAATCTCTTGCCTTCAGAAAAGACATGTAATCTGAAGTTCCAATGCACTGGGATTTGATGCATTCACGTCTATAATAAGCTACAACAGATAGTTTTGATGTAGGTGTGTTCTCTAAGCTGGTAGTTTAATTAGTTTAGTTGTGAAGCTTTCATTATCCTTTCGGCCAATAGCTTTAGCGCATTCTTCAATGTGAAGTCGGTGGTTTAGGGATTGAATGTCCAGTCGTCTCATTTCAAAAACTCACCTTTCTGGTAATAGGCCTAGCAACTAGGGATTGGGTATAAAGCCAGCACCGCCATCCCTTAAGAACAACACCACCACTACTGAAACTTCAAAGCCTAAGGTTTGAAACTGCGTGCTCAACTCGGGACGTCAAATAATGGAACAAAAATAGATAGTTGTCATGCGTTTGTACGGCTGAAGGCTTCGTCACTGAGATGCGTAGACTGGAGTTCTACACGGATATGAGTTTTACGAAAGTGGAAACTTCACCGTTCTGCTAACCACTAAATGAATAGGAAACTTAGGTTCTGGACATCATGCTGATTGGAGATAACATATTGAAAACAGTTCATACGTGATTGATTCCCATTTCTCCATTCTGCTTTCTTTTGTATTTCGAGTTTACAACTGTTTAGTGTTTGAATTTATGCATTTTTACCAAAGGTTATACATATACATTCAGATATAAACTTTAAAAGCCGAAATAAGTGCTAATATATTCAAATTCATCTGATTCACCTCGATAATAACTCACAACATATTGTTGTACATCGGTAGTTCTGGGATCGAATGCCCATTAGCAACGCATGTTGTGTAGGTGCGATTCCCAGTTAACATACTTCTCAAACTCACGTTTCTGGTAGTAGGCTTAGTAGTGAGGGAGGGTTGAATATGAGTGCAGAAACACTATTCCGTAAGAACAAAACCACCACTACTGAAACTTGAAGGGCATGAAACCCCGTGCTCCACTCGGAACGCAAAAGAATGAAGAAAAAACAGATAGTTGTCATGTGTTCGTACTGAGATACGGAGACAAGAATTCTACACAGGATATGTGTGTTACTAAGGTGAAAAATATACAGACCACTAAATGGATAAGAAACTTAAGTTCTGGACATATGGAAAACTTTTCAGACGTGATTAATTCTTATATCTATTTTCTATTTTCTTTTAATCTTCGCGTTTACTGTTGTTTAGGTTTTCAATTTATGCATTTTCACAAACATATATATGTATTAACCTTATAAGCTGAAATAAGTGCTAATATATTCAAATTCATGTGGATGAGATGGTTTGAAGACATAAAGTGTGCATGCGCATAATTTGTCCTATGTGAATTGGGTCATTATTCAAGGTAGAAATGAGTCATGCATTTCATTAGTCTGTTTACACTTCATCAACCTTTGAAAACTTGGAGATTGTAACTATGTGTTTAGAAGCAGATAAACAAATCTGCAAGTAAAGTCTGAATTCAAAGTTAATCTCTTCTTATAATTTCTGCATGACTTGTCTGAAATAGACTCTTCTTAGACTACATCGAATCGGATTAAATTTTTTTTTCATTAAAAGACAGAAATTCAACATTTTAGAAAGTCTCATCAAGTAAAATGCTCGTATAATGTTGAAAATCTGTTGTCCGTTTTTCTACTGGAATTACAGTCTTCTCATACAGTGGTTTGAATCCGTTCTTGAATGCAGTATCATCACTTCGATGGTTTACACAGCTGATTGTCACACAATCTAACTCGAATGAATCTCCTCAGTATTTCTTTGGAAGTGTGATTTTGATTTTTTGTTTCTTTCTCTTCAAATGACCTATGTTATGCTGATATTGGTTCAGTGATACTACCTGATCAAGTCAATTTTGAATGTTTAAACAATTTATGCCAGAAGCTACAATTTCTTTTTCATCACTGACCTCTATCAACTGATCTTTCATTCAAAACTGAATGTGGCTTAGTGAATCATTAGTACTAAGTTACCAGTATCAACCAATATATATTTTGAAGCCTTGTGGTTTTCACTGTGTATTCCAGCACATTGGTGTGTAAGCATTGATTTATTTGGAGCATATTTCAGATAGCCTGACTACAGATGAATGTGTCATGAACATTTGAGCAAATTTGATTGGACACTGAGAAATGAAATGGTCAGAGCAGTTTAAATACAGATGACCGAATAGTGGATAAGGTAACTGATAAAAATGAGGTAGAATCATGACTTGTGTCGAATTTTCAGGAGAGTTTTCCTGTGGCAATCAATAACTGCTAAACATAAATATATATATTTGCATCTTCCTCATAAAACAATATTCAGTCCCATCATGCATGGCATATTCGAGTTGAATAAAAATCAAAAGCATCTCGTTTGACGTATCATGATTCTATCTAAAGCATGCTGTTACCCAACACCACGATGTTTTTATGCCTTTGTTTGAAGAATCCACAGTAGGTTAAAATGCACTCCAAAACTAGTGTGAGTTCAGATTGCATTCGTTGAACTAAGAAGAGGACTTTAGAGGATTTGGACTTCGCGGATGATTTATGTCTAATGTAATACAAACTTGAAGATTTACAGACGACAATCAACGAATTGGATGAAGATGCTGAAAGCTAAGACAGGAATTCAAGTGATGAAGATAGATGTGATGAAGATAGTGGATAACCGATAACAGCAGCAGACCTCAATCATTATGAACAGGAGAGATTCGAAAGAGGTTACTTCTTTTACTTATTCTGGCAGCATCTTCTCACCTACAGGTGGTACAGATGAGAATGTCAAAACCGAGTAGGGTCGGTAAATCAAGACAGACCGTCATTACTCTGAACTCAGTGTAGAAATCGATTGCATTGTCAAAGTAGGGAAAAGGATTCGAAATTTCAACAATAATATCGAGTGAGTTCAGAGACTTGATGGGTGTGTAATGAAAGGAATTTCCACCAAGCTGCAGAATTCCACCAACAACCTCCTTCGCTGACAACGAACTGCGGAAACGAGTCAGCCACGAACCTGTTTCCCAACCAATATGGAAGAGAAAATGGAGATGGAATGGACACTCTCTGTTAAGGCTACTGAATGACATCACGTTCCAGACATGCTGTCAGGTGGAACCTTGATAGGAAACAACGAGTCTCGTGTGGGTCCGAGTGTGCCAGAAAGGAGGTTGTATGAGGAGTAAATGAGGGCTTGTCGGCAATCTTGGAGCCAGCTACAAAGGATCGCAGTGAAGAGGGTGAACTGAAGATGTTCTGTCAAAGCCATTTGTTGCACTCAGAACTCAAGGGATTGATAACAACAGCAATATGATCAGATTGCAATTGGAGGACAGAATCAAATGACTAGAACAATATGGAATGGAGTACACTTGATGCATTGTGTTACATGGAAGTTTGACTAGCTCAGTGATTTAGTTTGTCTTAAGTAGGAAGGCTAATATCAAATTCTTTTTATCAGTCACATTCAACAGTTCGCCCTCATCGTACTGTGAAAAATAATAACGTACAATTTACCAGCAGTTTTTACCATCGAAGTTTCGAAAATAGCCTGAGGCAACAACTAACAGCAGGCACTAACTGACCCTTTATTCATGTCCCTGTATTCTGTTTCTAGGGGGTTTTAATCACGTTTCACAAAATGTTCAGCCACAGTAAGCAATTATGCGTTTGCATGCGCATGTTTATACATAAATACCAGCTTGAATACATTATGATTAATCTTTCGAGCTGAGTTATAAAATGTTTTTTATTCACACATGACACACATATGTACAGCAGAATTTAGATTGTTCAAGACAAAAGGAATATGCGCAAATTTGATGACTGCAATGGGAAAGTTGACAACAGTTTTGGTACGAACTTCAAAACTCAAGAGAGATAAAATTCATGTAGAGGCAGGATTTAGTCCCTTGGTAGAATGATACTCCATATTCGACAAGTGTTATTGAAACTATATCACTGTGTGCTATATCAAATAAAAACTTATCTGAAGTGGAGTTATGTAAACGTTCACCAGACAGAAGAAGCAATAAAAAGTGTTTCTTTACAAATAAATATTCAAGTCAAATTACCAAAACTGTCCTTGATGGTCACTACAAGGAAAACGCCTCGAAAATGCACGTTCAGAGAAGTTGAACGAAGAAGGTGAACGAAGCAGTACCGATACCAGCTGGCGAAGAAATAATAAACTTATCAATTATCAGTATTTTGTGTAGTGCGAAAATTCCTTTATACACTTTAATGAAATACATAGTGAACTCACGTGCTTGTCAAGCAGGAAATAAAATGACTTGTGTTTTTTTGCCAACATCTGTCCGCAGAAGTAAATTGTATGAACTTCCAGGGAATAATTTTTGAGTTTTTTCAAAGAAATCAGGGACTGATTAAAATCAAGTGACTGATTAGACGAAATGATTTATCGCTTTTCCAGATTTCCTTCCACACACACACACACACACACTGAATATAAGGTAAAGATTTGTAAGTTTGTTAACTGTGGCAACTTTAGCCACATCGGTCAGTGAATTCAGAATTATTTGAAAAAATCAGCTTTCAGCTAAGACAATTATACTGAAAAGACTGTGAATGAAGTTTCTGAATTAAATAAACTCAGCATTGTAAAACTTCACATTGGAATAAAGTTTAGAGGGTGTTGATTAAAAATTACTTGTCACAATGTGAAGTGACAATTCCACAGTTTTTGAAGGGAATTGACCATAGTTTGTGACTATAATGACTCCGTATATACACATATAGACATTCTCAGTGGAAACAGATGGATAGTAAATTGCTCAGAAACACTGATATAATTAATAATAATCACTTTATTCCAAATAATAAGAATTATACACATTGTAACAATTTAGCTCCCTTGTGTCAATATGTACCTACATATAATTTATGGTAGTATTAATAATATGAATAAAGTAACCAACACTATAAACTGAATGTTGGTGAAAACATAATGAAGTATAAGTAGATAGTATCATAGATAATACATGTAATATTAGTAATAATCTTTGCTCATACTTTGCAGTTCACTCACTGATTTAAAAAATTTATTAGTTCCTTACTGACATCTGACCATCTCTTCACACGAAACCCGTGCTAAATGCAGTATGGTAGAATTTTTATATTTGGTTGTACCACCGTGAATTCTTATGACATTTCTTCTGGTTTTGTCGGAAGATATACGGGGAGAAGGTTGGGAATAAAGAGAATGTTCAGTATCAGACTAGATAACTTTAGTTAAATGCTTGCAAGAATCGATGTGCTTATTTGTAATAATGTCAGTTAGCTGAGTCAAAGGCTCACCACAAACCCTACTTACAGTCTTCAGTGTTCTACATCATATGACATAGTCTTTTTGGAGAAGTCCAGAGAAGACAATAAAGGGAGAATGGGCGCAATACAAGAATTAATAAACTGTAAGAAAAGAGGTTGAGTTATGCCAGAAAGTATTAAGGTATTAAAACAAACTTATCTAATTTTCAGTTAAATGGATTTAACTTAAGACCACTCAGGAAAGACCATTTGTTAACTTCAGACAAGAATCTATTCATATAAGAACAACCCGAAGTGCACGTTGGTGGGTTGGAAGTCATGTTAAAATTTGAGTCAACTCATGTTGTGATCCAAAGAGATGGTTGGAAGATTAAAACCACAAGAAATAGAGAGACGTGGATGCATCACACTGGATGGAAATTCAGGTATCACAAATGTTTAAAACAGAGTGCTGTTTGTTGTAATGGAATGACTGACAATAATTTTACACATACTTTTGCTATTGGGCCCAGCACAGTTAAATATGCCTTCATTAACAGTTGTCTTCGCTCAATACTCAAGATCAGATGGCCAGAAAAGATCAGCAACAGAGATCTCTGGCGATGAGCCAACCAACCAGGAACCGATTGTGAAACAAATAGGCAGGAAGAAATGCAGATGGATTGGCCATACTCTGAGGAAACAATCCATCAAGTGACATCACTAGACAAGACATTGCTCGAGTGGAACCCGAAAGGGGAGTGGCGAGTTGGTCGTCAGTGCAAGGGTGACATGGAGGAGGTCATGTGAAGAGGAGATGAAAACGTGTAGGCAGACATGGAGCCAGGTGAAGACTCTAGCAGAGAACCGAACGCAATGGAGACACACGGTTGAAGCCCTATGTTCCTCTAGGAATTAAAGGATACAATAGTAATAATAATATACAGTTAAATATATCTTCTAAATGAAACACAACTTACATATTTCACCTCTTGGACTCTTAGAAATCTAGCCTGATCTTGGTACCGTCCCTTCACGGCCTAAACTCGCAAACTGAAAGTTTCGTGATAACACTGTATTCTCATACTAACTACTGTCGGTTTTGTTAATTGTTTTATCATATAACACGCTAGACTTGCATATTCCTTTTACTTAAAGTGCAACGTTTTTGACATTAAAAATTACCTTAAAAATAGTTTCAGATTCATTTTATCAAAGTGGATTGTACTGCTTCGATTCGTCGGCCGTAATCTATTAGAAAAAATATCTGTCTCACTTATGAGAAGCTGATGCGTCACAGACGAAGGGAAAAATTTTTAGTACTCCATTCAGTTTATTAATTTTACGTTACTGTGACGAAATTAATGGTGAATAGTGACAATTAACTTGTAACACGCAAAATCAGAATAACAAACGACCAGGAGGAGATGGGTAGTTGTAGTTCCAGAAATATAAAGCTTCTGCGTTTTTGTTTTAGTGAAGTATATAAACGGTAGTATTCAGCTATGCATACGTACATATTATCGCCAGTAGTTTGAAACAATGGAGATTTAAACGAAACAGTAACAGTGTTTACAAACAGCTGTCTTAAATCAAGCCACTGGTCTTCGGTGAAAAGGTGGTTGTAGGACCGAACCAATTATTACTAAAATGCCCTGGGAAGAAATGTGGCTCAACACTGAGGCTAACACGCAGTTTCAATCCAAATAGAGTGAATAATTGGGCTGAAACTGATGTAACAGTAATAATGTCCTGTGAAAGCACAAGAGAATCTTACTTCAAAATATGTAAAGCAATTACGTGCACGTAATGATGAACATTAAAGCGAAACATATAAGGACTGAAACTGCTAACTTAGCATACACATGTAATTAAAATAAACATGGCTTAGTAAGATGGGACAGTACTTCAAAAGAATTATGTCTCTGTCTGCAGTAAAGTTTCTGGTTCATGGTAAAATCAAAACTAATGACTAGATCCAAATGAATTCAATATAGGGGGTCACTATCAAATGTCCATTGTATTTGTCTTACTATCAGTTCAAAAAATTGGCGATAAATCAGGAAAACTACTCAACGGCAAAGTTAACATTGCCATATAATGGAGTTTCATGAGTAGAGATTGTTAACTACAAGATTTCCAGCTCGAAGATATATATATAACGATTGCAAAATACAAAGAAAGCATATCTAGCTGAGGTTGTATTCTAATAGGTTGCCAAGATGCAATTCACACAACTGTAGAATGCTTTCCAGTTTCTAATCATTATTTCCCTCCTTTCTGTACATGATATACATGCAATAGAAGTTATCAAGGTAGTGAGTTTATATTCATATGTGTACGTATTTCATGTCTGAAGTGATACTTCTTGGACTAAATCCTCCTGAATTCTGTACTTGTTATAATAAGATTTAACACTAATCGTGTAGCGAATATGAATTTTACTGACGAACACTTCATACAAACACAAAAGATGATGATTTAGTGCAATAGGTGCACTGAACCTGCTAAGATGATTTATCTGTATTGTTAGATCTTTATTGGTCATTAATGTTCTTTGCACATATCATAGTCCATTTTAATTTCAACATTCTGTTATTGTTGTTGCTGCCCTACTCTACGTACACCGCCTTTTCTTCCAAAACACCTAGTTTATGTACATTTTGTTAAAAAGTCTCACTGTGAGAGAAAAAGGCATTATATACTTCAACAGTGCTTGCAGCTTATGCATTTAACTCGATGACTGTTATTCTTGTTAACGATAACTGATCTTCAAGACAAAGAAATATACATTCTTCGAGTACATAGATATATTTTTGCTACCGTGTGTGATTTGCTAGAGTGTAGCTAATCTCCCCAATTCAGCGTGATGTTAGATATCTTTGGTTGATATGACGTTCGATATGAGTGCGACCTCACATAACAAACGAAACGACCGACCAGTGTTTACATCATTTAGATGTGGCTAGCAAGCATTACTGTCTGACGTGAGTTGTATCAATCAATAGAATATGATATCATGCTGTTTTGCTTGCTTTCTTCATTGCCATTCATAGTACTAAGCAGATCAAATGTTATTTTCGGTTTCGTGAAGAAGATATGGTGATTCCCCACCTCGACCTATGCAGTTTGTAAACGATTATCAAATTTAAGACTTAAGAATGTCATTTGAGTGTTTACATGCACTCAGTGAGAGGATATATACAAAATGGCTGGTACATCTGTTAAGTTAACGTAGGCTGAAGACTTATATCTCAAGATTCTACCAAAATCTCACCGGAGACAAAAAGTGTATGCTTAATGTTTCCATATACATTCATTACATACCACGGTCTATATTCAGCTCGGTGTTTTGGGAGACAAACACTGGGAGGCAATAAACTTTTACTCTATAGGTGAATACTTTGTATTAAACCACGAATCACGGTTACTTTCCAACTAAACCCATTAGGTCATTATGTCAGAAATTGTCTACGAAACCTCGTCAATCATCAATGAAGGAAAAAGCTTAATTCTAGTTAATCAGTTAAAAATGATCAAAAACACGACAGTATATTTTATTTATTTAAATCTGTAAATAATTTTTATTATCTACTTTTGCAGTAGTTGTTTTGGTTTGTTTCTTATCAGAAGGAGGCGAAACACCCACAAAAAGTATCTAAAGTTAGCAGTTTGTCATATTTCAATGTCCAGAATAAGTAGGAGGGATATTAGGAGGCAGACACACGTATACAAAAATAAATCCAGACCAATTCATGAGTGCATACATAATCATTTTGAAAAAGAAAGAAGCAAACTCGTCCCAGTGTTGCTGCAGTCTCCCTCTCTCTCTCGGTGATCCTCTCTTTTCTCTCACTGTTTATTATTTATCCAAAGTTTATTTTCAACTTTTAACTAAAATAAAGTTACAAAGACAAAAGTTGAATACAAAAATGAAAACTGAAGAAAAAGGTAACTGATAAGTTGGGGATATTTTGGTGTCTAGAAATTTTGATACGTGGTGTTTGTGTGTCTGTGTGACTGTGTGAAACGATATCCATTGGTTTCTTCATATCCTGTCTGTTGACTAACATCCATCTAACCAGACTTGTACAGTAGGAATGCTAACTGTCCCAGATACAAATAGATGAAGTGTTTGGTTTCATGCGTCACATAGCTGAAATTTAAAAGACGAGGAAAGGATGGGGTGGGGATAAAACTTGGTCTGAGAAAAATACGAGATAACAGTTGATTTATGCAAATTAATTCGAAAAAGTCACATTAAAATTACCGCCATAGGAAAGTTATCCAAAAACTCTGTTTAGTGTAATGCTTTTAGTCTAATTGACTCTATTAGTTGTATTGTACAATACTGAGTAGTATACAGGATGAAATTTATCGATGAATACCTGAGGTCAGTTTTCAGTAAGATATACAGTTTTACATTACTTATCCTTTGATACTCTCATTAACCGAAATAGAATATTCCATCACCTTTAGAACTGTAATGTCTTCATATAGTTGTTACGATTCACTTGGGTAATTAGAGAAGTTTCTTTCGAATCTACTCAGACTGGTTTCCGTGTTGACTGCCAGCTTGTAGTGTTACAATTGATTGACTTATCAGTAGGTCAGTAGATCCACTAGATAACTGTGCGTCGGTGGCTAAGTGGTTAGGACTCTCGCCGAGCATGCACATGGTCCGGGGTTCGATCCCCCGCCGACGCACACCCGATATCTATGGTCGGCCTGCAAAATTTGGGCTACAGATATCCATGCTGAAAATTCCATACTTGTACTGAAAATACGGTGTGGAATCAAGCTGTAATCAAAATAAAAATAATACTGTCCTATTGTCCAGTGGAAATAAGTATACATAGTGCAGCTGCAGATTACTTGTACAATGGGCAGATGTTTCTTTTCTACCTCAGAATTTGTGATTCCATCACGTGGGTTTCAAATGAAGTCATTTGGTTGAAAGTGCAAGTTAAAAGTATTTGTATATAACTTTTCAGTTAGGAAATCCAATGTTTATAGAATTAGTACGAACGTGTCAGGAATGAAACGGATCATTAGTAGAGTAATACGATATCTTAAATGAATGATGAATGAAATGACTACTTGAAATGTGATCCTATCCATCCAAGAATTACTGAGATGAGATTACTCATGGCGAATTAACAACTTCCACCTAAACTATCTAAAATAATGTGCATATAACGACTGTACATTTGTTGTATTCACACTATATAGTTGTATGGAGTACAAAGCCACCATCTGAGAGATAGATTATTTCACGAATATTACAGCCTAAGTGTGTTTCACCAGTCTTTGCTCTGTGAGTATTAAGCAAATTATACACTTTCAGTTAATCAAAATATCTTTTACTAAAAACATTGATTAAGGAACTTCGAGTTATTCAGTTTTTAAAACGACCATAAAATATAAATGGAACAGACAATAATTATGCATTGTCCTTAATTTATATGACAGTATAAAACCAGGTGGGTGGTTATGTAGCATTTTGTCATACCTACACCCTTCCCAAGTGTAGTACTACTTATTCTGTGGTGTAGTTTCAAATTCTAGAGTAGTATTTTGATATTACTTCCAGATGACGCCCAATAGCTGACCACCTAAAATCTTTTCATGAGAGGATATAACCCGGGGCACTTGCTTTTTTAACCTTCCTAGAGAATTATTTTCATGAAGCCACCTCTCTTCAAAATGTGATCGATAATACTAACACTTCAAAATTATTCGGATTCTCACTAGTGACTGACTACCAGTAGAAGTTTTCTGCAGTCCCAGTGCGAATTCGTGAGCAGGACGGTTTGTCAAGTAGGCCATCAGAACAAATATTCGTTGACGACATTGGTTAGTGGTGGCGCTAAACAGTGGCCAATGGACAGAAGTTTGAACTAGTGGACGATTGGATTATGTCCCAGTGGCTGAATGGTCAAATCAGAGGCTCTGAGTTCGATCCCTGGTGGGATCATGGGTGTGTGTGGTGCTGAGTTCCAAACTAGAAATGCTTTCCCGTGGTTGCTTTCCAATGGTCCCCTAACTCATATCAGTCCGTGATCAAACTTTAACCAAACCAAATCCCTACAAACTAGCACTTGAAAAAATGACTCATATTAGTCTCTTCATCTACTAACTATTGATTATCCTGAGGTCATCTCAGATGCACCTCAGATAATTAATTATGTGAAATATTCAAGTGTATGAAACAAAAGAAAAGGCGAAACAATTCACTCACCTTCCAAAATTTCTACCAACAATACAATGCCATGTAGGATTGTACTTCTTGTCGAATTCTTTTTTCACATAGGCTGCAATATCTTTCTCAATATTGTATTTCTCCATGGCTTGTGTACAACAGTCGACAGCATCTTGTTGCATATCCTCTGTCATATCAGCATTTTTGATAACAGCCTTATTTTCAGTCATATCTAGAAAAGTCACTTAATCACAAGTAGGTAATTCTTCCGTTGGTCTCCAGTTGTATGGATACCTTCCTTTTTTTGTGACACTATTTATAGGATGAATTGAGTTTATATTGTTTGTGTGACCTTAATGAAGAAAAAACAAAACAAAAAAGACATTAGTAGCTTGGCTTCAAAATTCACCATATGATCTACTAGATGCTGCTTATATGAAGTACAATAAAAACGAAATAAACTGATAAATAAATAAATAAATAATATAATTCAGACGTTCTAAGAAAAACAACAATAGTTATGCACTTGGAGTTAATTATTTCATTTCTCTATAAACACTGACAGCAATTAGATAACTGGAAAGGTGCTTGATGGATTCTGAGGTATCTTTCATCACAGAATACTATAAATCCTCTCTTTCTTACAAATTACAATAAATGCTGGAAGATGATGGATGGATAGATTCCCAAATTATTCTAGACAATTTTTCCATTAATAACTTATGACTTTTTTGATGTGATTGTGTTCTCTGAGCTGGATAGTTAATTTGCGAAGCTTTCATTACCCTGCTGGGTGACATCTTCAGCGCGTACTTCAATTTGAAGTGAGCTTTCAGATTTCGCCACGAGTTTATTATTCATCTCTCCCGGTGACCTTGGACGTGATTGGTTGTTTTTGTGTGTTTTCACACCGTCTAGGTTACTTGTATTGGAACTGATTGTTTCTTTGACTTGAACTCTGACCCTTTGTGTGTGAAGTTTCTTTCTTATCGGTTGATAAATTTTGTCTATCTCGATGTGTCTATTGATTGATGATTCAATGGAATGCCAAGCTTCTAAAAATTCTCTAGCACTCTTGTTGTTTCCTCTGTCTAATATTCGAACGTTGTTCCAGTCGAATTGATGTCCGTGGTTGTCTGTATGTAGTGATATGAGGGAGTGGATATCATGTCTTTTGACAGCTAGCTTATGTTCGTGGATACGAAGACGAAGGGGACGTCCACTTTGTCCAATGTAGTGCTTTTCGCAGTTATTACAATTTATTTTGTAGATAATGTCAGTTTTATCTTCTTTCGCTGTCGAGTCTTTTGGTTGACATAGAACTGAGTGAAGTGATTTTTTTGGTTTGTGTGCGACATCAATTCCTAAAGGTTTGAAGAGTCTTCTAGTGATTTCCGAGATGTCCCTTATATATGGCAGGGCGATTTTCTTTGTGCTTTCCTTGAGGGCTTTTGGTTTGATAGGTTGGCTTGGTGGAATATATCTTTTGATGAAATTCCGTGGATATCCATTCTTTTGAAAGACTGGCATCCGTGAGATATCTTTCTTCAATTTTCCTTGGGGTGGGAGTACTGCAATGAGTTCTGGCCCTCTTGAATAGTGTTTGCATGCAATTCCTTTTGTGTGTTATTGGATTGTTGCTGTTGTAATTCGGTATTTGGTCTGTGTGGATTGATTTTCTATAAACTTGGGTTTCTAATTCCCATGTGGTTGTTCGCTTGACTAAGACGTTCAGAAATGGGATTTAGTTATTATGACTTTTCATGACAGTGACACAATGACTATGTGCCTTGTGTAGCTTCACTTTTGTTGAACAGTCTTTCTACAGGTTTCAAGTTGATGGTTTAAAAAGATCAATTTATTGGTATTATATTTCTGATAAACTTTGACTTATTATTTAGACAAAGGAGGAATATCGCTGAAGAATATTCATATTTAATATCAGGTGAACATGTTAAACCCATCGTAGAGTATAACTCAAAAATTGTGAGTTGATTTAAATAAATTCTCATGAGTTTTAAAAATTGCTTCCATCTTTAAAGAAGCAATTAGGACGCTTTCATGATGATGTCATGTAGTGTCTACACCGAATGGATAAGGATTCTTGACAGTACTACACGACTATCAGTTAGGTTTATCAACTTCACGTTTCCAATTGTTGTTTCCTTGGCTTCCTTATGTGAGAAGAAACTCAGTCATCATTTACATGTATATATCCAGGATTTTATCACTTTTTATGATCGAATTCCCCTGTGATATCATTAAAAAAACAAGTAAGTCAGCAAAACGGTCGCTTTATGTAACTTAACTTCAGTACTCTACAGTTATTTACAATGTTAATTGACAACAGAGGTCAAAGAGTATGAGTGATAGCGATCTGTGATCGAGATGGTTGACAATTAATTAGTTAAGTGATGAATAATCATTCAGAAATAACTGACAGAAATAAAACGTGAATTGCCGGAAGTTAGAATTCAAGGACCATTGGATCGGGTCCCAGTGGCTCAATGGTCTACGAGCTCGCCTCGTAACCAGAAGGTCCTGGGTTCGAATCCCGGTGGGCGCGTACTGCTGAAGAGTCCCAAACTAGGACGAAACAGCTGTCCAGTACTCCCAGCTGGTTTTCCAGTGGTTCTCTAACTGATGTCAGCTCATGATGAAATCCTCCATGCAATCAAACCAAATCCCTACAAAACCAATACTTAGAAATAAAACGATTGAAGATAGATTACAAAAGTAGAAAAATAAAAGGACTAGACAGAGCTGATTAGAAAACAATCCAGGGAGATAAAAGCAGAACTAAGAGCACTTTTCTGAGCACAAAGTCCAGGTTTTTTTCATATGGATTGCTACTGATTCAGTTTCATGAAGAAGATGTGGGCGAAATCCTTCTGAAGGGCTCAGTGGTACCTTATATTTGATACTGAATGAACTCTTTGCTAAAGCTGATTGACTAGAAGTAATAAAGTGCTCCATTATTGGATTATTGACTGCTCTGCGTTATCCTTTTGACTGTCATATATGTGAGTGGTCATGAGTACGCCTACACAATATCCAGTCGGTACGGCCCTACAGGAGCAAGTGAAGTGGTTAGTGCCCACTGAAGTTGCCAACATGGGGTATTGTCTCTGACGTTTTGGGGAGCAACAGCAAGTGTGGAGAAGTTGAGAAGTGGTGATACAGCAAAGAACATTCTTTGAACTGATCTCGACAGACAGCTTCGGAGAATTACACTAATTGTATATTTTCTTTTTCCTTATTTTACTGTCACTCTGTTACTTTTTTTAATAACAGAGCATTTTCATGCAGGTTTCATATAAATACTTTACTGTCTTTCCATTACTTCGTGTCCACTTTGTGCAATTATTCGACTAGTCATTTGTCACATGTAATACGTCATCTCAACTTCTAACCCCTTTTCCTAATCTCCAATTATTCATCCCCTTCTAAATTACACTTTACAATGTGTAACATGTTTTATAGAATAAATTTACGAGTATCTAATTGGTCTTATGAATTCTTTGTTCAGTATACAAATACGATTGTACAGCTCTTGAAAATGAATCGTCGAAAAGAAAACTTTCTTCGCTGTCTACGCCATTTTGCAATTGTATATCCCTTGAACTTCAGAGTTAAAAATAAGTCTTTTATCCAGCACATCTGGATTTCGTGGGGCAATAGTGTTTCTCTTCAGATGTTTACCGATGAAGAAGGTTGGATATCCAATTTTGATTGGAGTGTTCCTAATGGATTCCAATCCCCTAATCGACATATCTTCCATACATATGAGCTAGATTGTCGTCAAAACAGAGATTTATTTTTCTGAGTATTGGGACAACGCTGTGAAAATTTGTCAGCCACCCATTCCATTTCAGCTTTTGAAAAATTGGTCTTTATAGAGTTCCATCTGTTCGTCTTGAAAGCTAGACATCTGGAATGAATGATTTATTTCTTGGTTTCACTTCAGTTTGGAATTCAAATGGTCGATGAGCATTGTTATAGGTACTCAGGACTTTAATTAGCTCAGTGTTTTTATCGATAATGATAAAGATATCATCCACGTGCAGCCTGTAAACTCCAAACTCGTTAACTGGAGGCTATTAAACCTACGGCAGGCCACGAAGCAATCGGCTAGTAATGGAACTATTGGAGAACCCTTTGCTATTCCATCCTTCTGTCGGTATATACAGTCGTCGACTAAAAATTGGGAAACTGTATCCACAGTCAACCCATACGGATTCAGTTGCTCTCTTAAACCCATGAATTCAAACGTATCTCCTAAGAAACGCTTTATGATTAGCTTTCTCACAGGTCCTAAATTCTCTGTAGACCGTCGTCGTGCCACAGTAGGGTGGGTCGATCAACTTATATTACCTACATTTTCGGCGTATTTATAGTGTACTTAAGAAGTTATTGCTTAGTGATTTTAGACGACCCAATACTTATAATTTACGAACTGTTTTTTTTAAAGGAATCTGTTTCACTGTTTTATATACAATGAAATTACTAGGGAACCGTTTGTATGATCTTTAGTCTTCAGAAATGTAAAATTACACATTATTTGTGAGTGCAAACTCAACTACTTGGTATTTTATTCAGTAGACAGTTTTTCTGGGTGTGATTTGCCATTTTAGCATTTACATCTTTTTCGGTATTTATTCAGCTGTTTATCAACGCATTCGTTCTAAAGTTTAATTAGATATTATAGCTGATAATCTACTTTCTTATCAATAATAATTTTTTAGGTTATGGAACCAAGGAAGAAAATCCTTTCATAACAAGTCAGTCGCTCTCAAACTTCCGTATCATTCATAAAGGTGTATTTAAGAAGCATAATGGTGACAGCTGTACGACAATGGCACATATCAAGTGATCCACAACGAGAAACTCACCGAGACGTTTGGAGTAAACACAGGAGTCAGAGAAGGGTGCTTATTATCAATAATGATATTCCTAATTGTGATGGACTGGATTATGCGTCAGACAGTGAGAAACGAGAAGACAGCGATATCCTGGACCGACGTGAAGAACCTAGAAGACCTGGATTTCGCGCGTGGATGTTTTATGTTTGATTTCACACAAAATCGGGGACTTACAAGCGAAAACCGACAAACTGGTTGAAGAGGCAGCAAAGACAGGACTCCAGCTGAACATAGGCAAAACGGAGGTTATGAAAACAACCAACCAACAACAACATCCACAACAGCAACAACCAGCGCCAATCACCATCAACGGGAGGGATTTGAAAGAGGTTACTTCATTCACCTATCTAGGGAGCATTGTCTCAACTACAGGAGGAACGGACGAGAATGTCAAATCGAGAATCGGGAAGGCGAGAAACACTTTCATCAATCTGAAACCAAACTGTAAATCTTCGTCACTCAGCATCAACAACAAAATGATTCGGATTTTCAATACAAACGTCAAGTCGGTCAGTTCTTCTATACAGATCAGAAACTTGGCGGATCATAAAGAATATTCCCAACAGGTTGCAGACATTTATCAACAACTGTCTTCGTTCTTTAATGAAGATCAGATGGCCGGAAAGAATCACCAACAAGAAACTATGGGAACGAGGAAAATAAGAACCAATCGCTCAACAAATATGGAGGAGAAAGTGGAGATGGATTGGACACTCGCTGAGGAGGCCGCTGGGTGACATCGTGCGTCAGGCCCTCGAGTGGAAACCGAAAGGGGAGCGGCCATTAGGACGTCCAAGCGTGACATGGAGGAGATCGTGTGAAGAGGAGCTGAAACAGTATGGACTAACATGGATGCAAGTGAAAAGTACAGCAGAAGACAGAAACAAGTGGAGACGTGTAGTTGAAGCCCTTTGTTCCACTAGGAACCCAATGGAACAATAATAATGATAGTGGTGACAGGCGAACAATAGTTTTTTGATGGAATGTTATGTGCTGATTTAACATTTGTCGAAGGCACGTTAATGTATTTCAGGAGTAAAATGCTCATCAACCACGCATGTGGTCCAGGACTCAACTCCCGGTGAACGTACTCATAAATGTAGCCTAGCTAGTGGTAGTCAGGGTAGATAAGGAAGGTTAGGAGGCTGGTTAGCAACTCCACACCATAAAAAATAAAGCATTACCACAACACTGAAATTTCAAAAGTCAGAAATTGAAGCCATATGTTCCACTTGGAACGCAAAAGGAAAAAGAGACCTCAAATTTTT
Source organism: Trichobilharzia szidati (assembly GCA_944472155.2). Classification (NCBI taxonomy): domain Eukaryota; kingdom Metazoa; phylum Platyhelminthes; class Trematoda; order Strigeidida; family Schistosomatidae; genus Trichobilharzia; species Trichobilharzia szidati. The sequence continues at coordinate 94,600,631 of OX235271.1, read as the reverse complement.
CTGTCTTCCACTTTTGTTGATTGGTTCACAATACAAACAACTGATGTCACTTAAGACAGTTGAGAAAGATTGGAAATAATTTGAGGAATGCACAAATCTCTGATCACCTCTCTTTATCAGCCTTATTTTAAACAAAACATTTAGTTGACCAAAAACACACATCCGGACATCGAAATAAGAACGAAGAGTTCAGCGAAAAGTCTCTTTCCAGAGAAAGTTTGCGTCATTTCAAGTGAATTGTTATCCAATTTTTGCACCGAATGTAAATCTGTGTATTGAACATCAAATCATTAATTACAGACCAAAGAACACCTACTTTTAATAGCACATTTGAAAGTTGAATGAATATGCTAATTAAACCAATGTGGATAGAACTGCAAATACAAAACGATATATTCAGGTATATTTGTTGAAAAGGATCTGGAGGAGATGGTTTTAATTTCTGCTTCATGGCTTAGCATTCTTATTAGAAATACTTGGAGAAATTTCAAAACTTGAAAAAACTTGAAGTACTAGGGGAAAAAGTATAACTGTATGAAAAGTCGCAGCTCTTCATTCAAATATCCGTGATTGCGACGAATGAGGAAAGAAGTTAGAAATCATAACTGCCTTAGTCGATAAGTTGTTCTAATCTATTTAGGAAACAGGTAATTCATCATATCACGGTTGAAGTATTGCGGCGTTACTAGTGTCTTTCTTCCTGCAAAACACTGATAAAAAATGTAAGTTTACCACCCAAATATTTCTATAATTAAAAATATTTTGTTTATTTTCTCACTATTATTTCAGTTTAATTTTAGAAAGCTTTTAAATTTCCCATATTTACTACTATATGTACTGAACAAGTACACATATAGATTGTATCGTACCAAGGACTAAGAAAAAATATTTAACTTGTGTTGTAGAGGTATAAAATGAAGCCAGCAAGTTGTACCTTCCGATTTAATTGGATTACAGTTAGCCCAAATAGTTCAGCGATAACATTTCTGAGTGTGACAATGAGATATCAGTTCCTTCAAAGTTGCGGATAAGCCATGCTAACGAGTGCCACCTAGCCTGATGATCACCTATAGTAAAGCCACTTATGGAAGTGCATCCTCAGTAAGGTGTGAAAACCACTTTTCATATAGTTTTATGAAGCATGAGGAGGAGAAATACTCAAATGTGACTGATCAGTCTAACAAAGTGGCATGCCATTTCGCAAACATACTTGGGATGGAGATTTTATTTATCTCCTGCACATAAAAAGATACAATAGAAGACTCTGGGAGCTTTAGTGGAAACATAAAAAGTCAATGTATATATACATTCTACTTTGTTTTAGAATTTGGAATTTTTCGTGATTTAGCGATAGACTGAATAATTTTCATTTCAATGTTACAGAGATTAAAAATTATTTGAAAGAAAGACCACCTCCGGCATTTTACTTTAAATAATAGTAATAATAATAATAGGCAGATTCTCCCACTAATCATGCTCTTCTAACGAATAAAGTCAAGTGATCGATATTAACTTCATTCCTTAATGATTATTATGCTTCCATTGTCTATTGGGCACTTGTTCACGTTATCTGAATATTTGACCGAACTATTAGATTTTGTAAATGGTTATTTTCACCAATTTCTTGTTACGAGTCAACGTAAAACGAACTGTTCACCATTTCAAATCTTGTTCAAATATCCATTTGTATTGAGTTATCTTAGCAGTGAAGTTGACAATCATGTCAACCCGCAGAACTCTTAGTTATCAGAGTATTTGCCACCTATTCTACCAACCATCTTGTTTTAAAATCCAGTCGATGACAAGCTTCTTTTATGATGATTCTCTACAGTGAGCATACTAGGAATTCAGGGTCGACAGCAAGCCCATAGATTTTTGATGATTTCAAATATGGCTAAGGTTGCAAAGAACTAACTTTAACATCAAGACTAGTAGAGTTAACTTTGTGTTGTGCAAATGCAATAGCTTGCTTTCAACCTTGGCTAACGTGGATGATTACAGAGATTGAATAACAGCAGTAAGTTGCTTGAAGATTAATATAACGATTGCTGCGTATAACAAAGATACACGGAATGCTGTGTAGCGAATCCAAAGCCCCGAATCCTCCCTTTTTTCCTTACATTTTATTGAGGAGGCAAATGCTGTTAGTTGACTGACACACAGGGTAAATTAAGCGCATAAATTGAATTCATCAAAGTTCCGGTACGACTTAAATATTTTTGTTGGCTTGTAGGGCTATTGCAGGAATGAATTGTAGAGAAATACAGAGTTAACCAGATTAGTTATCAGTTTAGGTATACCAATCGAGGGAAAAGTTATGGTAAAAATTTGAGGATATGCAGTCGAAACTGAAACCACTAGTAATAGGAAAATAATGATAACAATTGACCTTATACACACAAGGTAGGAGATAGTAGAGAAGCTTCTTCTGTATGGATAAATCAGGATTTTTCATACAAAAGACAAACACCTCATCTGTGTGAACTATACGGAGCAGTACGATTTTGGAGAGGGTTTTAGTGACACTGGAATGAATTCCCCTTACATATTGAGTGGCAGGTATTAAGTATGTGTCCAGTTACAGCACTTCGGATTGGCCCATTGTGACTTTTCTGTCACCATGGGGAATAGTGTTCCTTGACTTCTGTAGATCACGCGTTTCTACCTAAAACAGTCGTATTACGTTCTGTATTTCAGTATCTTTATATCCATGTAATAACTTACACGTCCACTACACTTGGTCACTTTGTAATATCAACAGAAACAAAAACATCCATATGTAGTCACCACATGAAACAGGCTTAGTTTTTGCATGCAAAAGACAAGTATCTATACTATTTTTTTTTCTACATAAAGCTCACAGATGAAAGTATGTCACGCAACTTCTTTCTTGCATGAAATCACCATAGTATTGACAGTTCATCAGTCTGCAATTTGCTCTGGACGAGATAGAGAAAAAGGTTTGGACAGGAATATGTCTACTGGGAAAAACCTGAATCACAATTAGCAATAATAATAATGTTAGACTATTGAGAAAAATAATCTCATTGTATACTGTGATGCTTCAGTGAAACGACGACATTCGCGTTTGGTCTGACACGTGTATATATATATATCTTTTCTACAGTTAGTTCGTAGTGTTTTAATTGAATTTTAGATTTTGCTGTCGAGCCTCGGTGGGAACATCATCACCCACTGAGAAATGCAGGTACATCCAGATGACGAGTCCCAAATAGGACGAAATGCGCATCCTGGATTCCCCTGCTAGTCCCCATTCAGCAACTAAATTAGTTTGTAGTGATTTAATTGCTTTTAAGTTTGATCAGAAATTGATTTCAATTAGACGACCATTGAAAACCAGGGGTTACTGAAGGACTGGTTCTTCTTAGTTCAAGACTCCTTAGTAGTGGCACGCACCAGGGTTGTAACAGAAGCTATCAGTCTGTGAAACATATGAAATCCCTACAGACCAACTTTTGAAAATTATTCTGGCGCTATCTGGAGACCGGCTAGAGGGAGAAGTTGCCCGGAGTTCTGGTGAGGAGTCCTGACGAATGGGGTCCACCAGGTCAAGACTAAGAGGAAATACGTGCGGATGATATTGGATGGTGGCAGCAATGAAATCACGAACTGCAAGAATTTGGAATTCATGGGCCATCGAATCAAATCGTAGCTGAATGGACTATGAGCTTGGCTTGTACCTGGAAAATCCTGTCCGGGTGAATACTGCCGATCAGCCCAAACGTGGACGAAATAGCTGTTCGGTACTCCCTGATCTCCTGTGGTTTCTAACCGATATCAGTCCGTGATAAAGAAGTGAAATATATATATTCAGGAATAAAGTACTATTATATAATATTTGTCATTATTTGTACCAACTGGTAAACGCAACATAATAAAATGTGTATCCACACTAATCTATCAGTAAATATTACTAAATGTATGTTTCAAATCTTGAGCAGAATGGCTTGTTCTCACGCTTTCTCAACCGTTCTAAAATCTCTTAAATTAATTTTTCATATAGTTAACACAACAATCATCAGAATATTGGTTACAGGAAGCTCAGTGGTTCACTCATGATCACTCAAGACTGTCAGTGTGGCCTGTGAAAATGGATTAGGCATAAATGGAGAAGAATACAGAGAATTTAAAAATGCAGATTGTGCTAGGGTTGGTTCTTCACACTAATTATTGTCTTTCTCCTCATACACAGACCCTTCCGCAAAGTTCAATAACATTCGAGAAATAGCTCGATTTATAGACAGTTGAAAGAAGATTTAAACATTTTTCGATAAACGTAAATCTCACTAGTCACCTAATTAGAAAATACAATTCTATAATACGCTTGATTGCTAAACGACGACTATGCCCCTTTTCTTTATTGTGTCGGCGAGTGTGGAAACACACTTACTACCAATACCCCAAGTAATGCATAAATGACAGTCTCATAAATAGAGAGGTGTGCATTAAGACAAACCTCTTAAGATGCAGAGATCTTTCTATTCCCCTTGAGATTATTTTATTTCTTAAGACATCAGTATTTCGGTGAAGCGTAGTAAATCTTCAAGACAAATAGAATGCGAACATACCTTTGTCATCAATAGTGTTCATACTCAAAATGTAACTGCGTCATTGCATAAAATATGCCTTAATAACTATCGTATGAATGACACAACACTTTGTTTCAAGTGTAATTTCACCAGCTATTAATATGAAAAACTGAACTGACCTACATAAATTGAAAGTAGTATATGTACACTTAAAATAGTCGGATAGAAAATTAAGCAGGTTATTGAAAGCAATAAGTGTAATTTAAGCTAATTTAAGCATAAAGTGTACTTGTATTCATAAGGGAATATTTTCTCACTACATTTCTTCTGTAAACAGGACCATGAGTTCTCCTCCTATTTTACATTCTATAGCAGAAGTTTACCATCTACATACCTTTTCCTGCCTTGTTTTACATCTAACTATACATTACTTATGTTTTTACCAAAGGAACTTCGAGAAATACTAGCTAAAAACATTCTTTGCCGTGACATCGTGTTTAAAGTTAGCCACGCGTTGTATAATTCCAACTCAGGTGAAGGATAACCGACCGAGTCTGGCCATTTCAGTGGGCATTTGTAAATTCCACTGTTCATTTAGAGATAGCTACATGGGTAGAACGACTCGGTAAGGCTATCATCGTCTTGTGGAGCATTGCCCGGAGTGGTTAGGTAAAGCAGTCATAAAGTCAATCAGAAGTTCCACACTGGCACTGTGGATACAGATCACAAGACTGACAAAAATGCAGCATTTACAATTCTATACAAGGTGTCACGTCAACTCCCTAGGTTGGTACGTCTCCGTTTGCTAAGCCTAGCTGGAGCGTATCTATGTTCAGATAAAGTTTGTTCAATCTCTTCCCTTCATCGGCCTTCACCCCAAACTTAAAATACTTATCTCTCCCAGTGACACTGCATAACTGTAAATGTTACCTTATTACTTTATTTGAGCTGTTAACTGTATTCTCAATATCATGTTGTGCCATAGATGTATGTTTTAATCTCAGTTTCACAACTTATTATTACCATGTTATCTAGTCGCTATGTGACAACAGCTATTTTCCCCTCTACCTCTACCAGTATACACATTCTAGCTACACAATCACCATTACCTAGATTATATAAACACTTGGATGAATTTATCCTATTCATTATTATTAATAACATTGTCATTGTATTCACTTCGATTCTTATGCATTGACTCGCATTCCTTAACTGCTATCCTATATTTTACCAACGACGCTAATTCAAATGCCTATGACTAATATTTCATGATGTCATTGTAAAGCCTGATGAAAGTTCACCGAAAATACGTACTCGCTGAGATTGTGTTCTATAATTACCGTTATGGTAGCATTTAAATTATTTTACCAAAGACTTAACACAGAGTGTGAAGTAGTCTCACATTGAGGCGCTATTTCGATCACCTAATAATAGTAACAGCTTTATTTTTAAAAGTTCGTTTTAAACACAGTACAGAATTTTCAGCTTGTTTTTCTGCAATGTATTTACGTCTTATACAAGATCTTCAAGTAATATTATAATCGATAATGCACTACAAGAAGCAATATTGTTCCATCCAAACATGCTCCATTACTCCGCCAAGTTTTTCTTCGAAACATTCCTAACAGTAGGTTGATATCAGTTTGAAAGTCTGCATGAGTGTAGGTTACGATTCATGAAGGTAGTTGGATAGTTACAAGAATATGAAATTCAGTATATGTGATGCATTTTGATGGATGGCAAAAAAATATTTTGGTAACCCTGTGATTTAAACTGGCCGTTAGGTATTATCGTAACTCTGGTTTTGTCTGAAGACATTCAGATATACAATTCAGTTTTAATCTAAATTAAACGTTTTGATTGGCATATGAATTTCAGCTACCACCATTTTTTGAGGTAACATTCCGTATCCCCGTGACAGTATTTTCATATGCATTTTTATATGAAGATCTAGCGAGTAGATTTTGTAGTTTTGTTCATATTTCATTGAAAATTACGCCATAAAACAGTCTGTGTATATATGACAGACATCCTTATGACTAGATGATACATGGTAGGGTTGACTTTGTATTTCACTACTCAGGTAGATGTGAATAAAAGCAGTTTGACCTTCTCATTTGTTTAAGATGCATGTAGACATGTTGGCTTCACTCGAATACGTGGATTAAAAAAATTGTCATGGCTACTTAAGTTGATTGCGCTGTACCCAATTCAGCAATAGACTTCTCCCACAACAGTCACTAACTCCCAAAACATTTTACGTCAACCTAAGATGTTGATTAACGCATGACATATTTATACACTTCTCAGTATCTATGTGGAAATCACAATGATGGAGTGATTGTGAATGTGAACGTTATGACGGATGGCTTGCTCACTGATTCTGTTTGTTTTGATCAAGGAGCTTTCCACTTATTTCATGCATAATCTTCAGTGATTTTTCAGGAAGAGGTAAATTCACTGTAACTTTTGAGTATGCGGTATTCCTGGGTAGTCTTATACACGACCAATGTGAGCCTCAATTTGATGGATTCTCACAATGAGCACCTGAAATCATTTGGTAGTGAAGTATGCCAGAAATAGAGTAATTTCGCCTTCTTTTATGCTGTTCGGTATCTTTAGTCTTCCATTGGTCGAATAACCTGTTTAAGTATCGTAACACAGAAAATATAAAACCATAATAATGAATCAAAATGGGATGTGTAAATCAATTAGCTGAAACTTCACGTAACACAGAAAGATACCAAAAACTGTGTCAAACATAAATTAGTTGATATCTAACATGAATGTTCTTTTCTATGTAACGGTGAGTTCAACCAGTCATGAAAACTAGAAAAACAGAGTAAGTGTCGTCGGAATAACATCAGACATAACCAAACATCAAAGCGCAATATTGACTGAAAGCATAGCCTTTAGTTCAAATGTATGTATTTGCAATAGATTATTAACGTAACTGGATTCAAAACAGAGCTTTCCTGTAAATTTTCCTGAAAACTGGTCACCAAGCAACACAGAAAATTATAAAGTAAAGCATAACACATGAAGAAAGCAAAACGGTATATTTCCATACAAAAATAGCTACACTATTATAAGCATGAAATCGAATAGGCATCTTAAATAACATTTGTTTTTCCAGATGTTATGGAAAAATTCACAGTATGAGAAGACTAAGAAACACAAAAGTTGATTTAAATTTAGCCACAAATTTAGCCATAAAATTATAAAATATTGATAGAGCATATTTTTCTGAAGCTGTGTGACTTTATTATAATTTTTACCTTATTTAATCCACCGATGTAGATTGTTCTGTTTGCTTGTACTGATTTTCAATCGTTTACTTTCAGTCAGCAATTACAGCGCATTTTTATGATAACCGCTATCATGAGGGAGGAAGTGACATGAATCCGCTCTCATTAATGCGGAAACTGCTTCTACACTACGGAGGATTCCAAGTCATTATCAACAACTACATGACATTGTCACATGTTAAGTGATTCTCAAAGGAAAACTCAGCCATTTCTCTGAAGTGAAGACAGGAGTAAGACAAGGTTTGCTGCTATCACAGATGATATTCCTAAATGTGGTAGACTGAATTATGTGGAAGACTGTGGGGAGTGAGGGGACTGGCATACGTTTGGTCAACAAGAAGAAACCAGGATATTTGGACTTAAGGTCTAATGCCACAGAATCTCGAAGATCTACAAGCGAAAGCCAACAGGTTGACAAAAGGAGGTGGACAGAGGGGAAAGGACTTCAAGTGGACATAGAGGAGGCAGAGACGATGAAGGAATTCGGTCACCACCAATAACAACAGAGAGAGTCAATCACCAGGATCGAGAGATTTGAAAGAAGTCACTTGTTTCACTTATTCGGGTACCAGTGTAGAAACTAAAGCCAGCTGGGATGAAGATATCAAAGTCAGTAATACAGACCTTCACAAATCTGCAATAAGTGTGAAAGTCTGCTGTAACTAGCATCAAGAACAGAATTCGGATTATCAACACGAATGCTAAGTCACATCTTTTATGTGGTCCAGAGACTTGGAGAGTCACGGAAAACATTCCCAACAGGCTGCAAACTTTCATCAACAGCTGTCTTCGCTGCCTCCATACTGAAGATCACATGACCAGTAAAGATTAGCAGCAAGGTATTCTGGTAGCAGACCAAACAAGAATATGTTGCTTGGAAAGTATGCTAAAAGAAATGGAGATGGACCAGATACATTCTGAGGAGGCTGTTTAAAGACATCATGCACCATACCCTCGAGTGGAGCCCGAATGGAACACGATAAGTTTGGCTTCCGGTGCTGACATGGAAGTGATCGTATGAGGAGGAGATGAGAGCTTACGGTCAGCCACGTGACCATCTAAAGACAACTGCAGAAGACAAGATGGAATGGAGATGTTCCGTTGAAGTAGTATTATCCACTTGGAACCCATGGGAATAAGAATAGTAAAGCGATGAAGATTTTTCTTATTATGAGTTTGCATCTGTATGTTTGATTTTTTCGTTAGACTCCGTCAGGAATCAAAATCAGTTATTTACCATAATATCATTTAAATATTTCTCACATCCTTATTTCAGAACGTCAGTAAACTGCCTGCTGGTGACTAACCTCACGACTGACCTCCTGAAGCCTTCATTAAACAAACCATGGCTGATAAATACTATTTAGCCAGGATTGAGATATATACTAACTGCGGATATCGAATAAGGTTGACACCACATCTTCAGTTGGCAGAAGCCGGAATTCATGGTTCATTAGGTTGAAACTGTCTGGCGACATTTTGGTGTGGTTGTGTTCTCTGAGCTGGATGGTTTGGTTGCGAAGCTTTCATTGCTCTACTGAGCAACATCTTCAGCGCATACTTCGATGTGAAGTGAGCTTTTAGAATTCTCTATGAGTTTATTAGTCATCTCTTCTAGTAACCTTGAACGTGATTGGTTGTTTTCGTGTGACAGTTCACTCCCTAGTTTGCTTGTCTCGGTGCTGGCTGCTTCTTTGGTCTGAATGTCGTTAGCCATTCCTTCTGCTAACCTTGAACGTGATTGGTTGTTTTTGTGTGACTTCTCACTTTCTAGTTCACTTGTTTTGGTGTTGACTGTTTCCTTGACCTGAAGTTTGACTTTATTTTTGTGTGAATTTCTTCGTATGGATTGGTATATTTTGTCAATCTCTATGTGTCTATTGATTGCTGATTCATTTGAATACCAGGCCTCTAGGAATTCTCTGGCATTTTTGCAGTTCCCTTTGTCTAAGATTTGAACATTGTCCCAGTCGAATTGGTGCCCGTGGTTGTCTGCATGTAGTGATATGAGGGAGTGTATGTCGTGTCTTTTGACAGCTAGTTTGTGTTCGTGAATGCGAAGACGAAGAGGGCGTCCACTTTGACCAATGTAATGTTTGTCGCATTCGTTGCAACTTATCTTGTAGATGACGTTAGTTTTGTCTTCTTTTGCCGTTGAGTCCTTTGGTTTACATAGAACTGAGTGTTCAAATCTTAGACAAAGGGAACTGCAAAAATGCCAGAGAATTCCTAGAGGCCTGGTATTCAAATGAATCAGCAATCAATAGACACATAGAGATTGACAAAATATACCAATCCATACGAAGAAATTCACACAAAAATAAAGTCAAACTTCAGGTCAAGGAAACAGTCAACACCAAAACAAGTGAACTAGAAAGTGAGAAGTCACACAAAAACAACCAATCACGTTCAAGGTTAGCAGAAGGAATGGCTAACGACATTCAGACCAAAGAAGCAGCCAGCACCGAGACAAGCAAACTAGGGAGTGAACTGTCACACGAAAACAACCAATCACGTTCAAGGTTACTAGAAGAGATGACTAATAAACTCATAGAGAATTCTAAAAGCTCACTTCACATCGAAGTATGCGCTGAAGATGTTGCTCAGTAGAGCAATGAAAGCTTCGCAACCAAACCATCCAGCTCAGAGAACACAACCACACCAAAATCATCCACCTGAGCTACAAATCTTCTCTATTATGTCTGGCGACATGCTTAACATGTAATCTAGATGTTGAAGCAGGTGTCGACTGGTGTCCAGTGCTCCAGCAGTTTTCAGTGGACCATAGATGACGTCAGTTTATATCAAAATCTGCCTCAAGGAAATGTTAGACTAACGTTCGGCCTCTATTTTACAACCGAACAAATTGTTTTGCACACTTCATTGAGTTTCTAGTTGTTTAGTCGACATACCGAAAATTAGAATTAACTGAAGAAGTAACAATTTGTATCAGATTCAATAATCTTAGTTCATCATATTTACTCTTGTTCAAGAAGGGCCAACATGTACAAACAGAAAATTAGTGCATAACACGAAGAAAACTGAAATGAGGACAATAAAACTGATGCGTGATTCGTAGATGGATCAATTTATCTACAGTGAATTGGAAGTTTTAATCCTCGGTGAATCATAGTGCTGGATAAGAATCACAGTCTACTGTTCTCAAGGCACTCAGCAATCTTCAGTTGATTCACTAGAAGTGGGGATTAAAAGCTTTTACAACACAACACTCATCCAAATGAGATGTTCTCTGTTTACAGATCCATCGATAGAATAACAAGTCATCATATAACTGACTCTATGAAATTTCCAAGTTCACCACATAACACAGAAGATAGTTCAGGCTTTTGAATTTCGAAAGGTTTTATGTTATCTTAGATACCTGCTGAGTGCGGATGCGGGTGTCACAAAATCAGTCATCATTCTCCATTGACAACGACGCACAACAGTCTACTAAAAGTTGTCGATTTTGAATCATGCGGGCTATGCCACTGAGAATGAGCATATATTTCAGCGATATTCACAAAGTATATTTTTGCAGTAATTTTCTTATCTTATGATGAAGTCAATGTTTCAAAGTGTTTATCAGGTTAAAGGGATGAACAAATTATCACAAGCCTGTTAAGTATAGAATTCTTTTACACGAAAAATAAGGAGCTACCATGCTGCAGCATATTTCACTATTAAAATCTAAACCCTTGTAAATCCTAAAAGTCGTCATGTGACTGACTAACCAGCAGTTATATGCATTAACAAGGATAATCAGTGTTTACATAGGCTAAAGCATAGGATAGTAACATAAGATTAAGAGATTATTGGTGTATATGTTAATATTGCATTAACCAGTCATGTTCACTGTTGAGTTTACGCAGATAGATTATTAACTAGTGACACTCACAAATCTTTCTGGATAAAAAGAAAACGTTAATTAAACGCAAAGGATTATAGCCTGAGGAAGAAAGTATTGAACATTATCCTCTGAATATATACTCCTACAAATTTATCACGGGAAGAAAGACTATTACATATATCAGTACTGGAGGCAGCCTACCTAAAGTTGCATAATAGATTATTTTGAAAATGGTTATAGTATTGATATTTCAACTGAGTTATTCTTATTGATATATTCAGTGTTGTTTCAATAACATATACCAATGGTGTTATCACATAAAAAGTATCGTAATGTGTTCACTGGAAATTTTTATTTTACTTTAATATTACGGGAATAATAGACTTGAAATAACCATTCAAAACCTGGAAGTACTCGACAGCTGTCTCACCCTTGTCTGAGACTCTTCAGAAGTACGCACCCATTCTCCCCACCAGATATCGAACCTCTGAACTTCAGGTTGTGTGGTGAGTTCGCCGACTATTCAACCAACGGGATGGAGTTCAGTGGTCCATCGATTCCAGATTCTGTGATTTCGAGACATATAGCGCAACCAACAGCCGATATTGTCTGTGAGTATTTATCCTAACGCTCAAGTTGGTGGACCATGTTGGCCACAACTTCCCACCAAAACCAGAGGCAACTTCAAACTGGATTTTATCCCAGTCGCTGGATGGTCAACGAGTTCGCCTTGTAACTTTTCAAGGCCCTAGCTTCTATTCTTGGTGAAGAGTCACAAACAAGGACGAAATAGTTGTATAGCAACTCCAGGTTTTCAGTGGTTCTCTAGGTGAAGTCAGTTCCAGATCAATCTTAAAATCAATTATATCCCTGTAAACCAACACTTGGAAATGGTAGTTCTGTCGGGATCTAATAGAGAGTCAGTTAGGATGAATAAAATCTCCATATTTGCAGTCATCATGTTTTGTAGTCTACTTTTAAGACTGAAACTGATAAAAAGTCTGCTGGCCAGTAAATTCCGACTTCGTGGTCTGTATCTCTGTTGAGTGAGACGCCATACCGAACTGTTTACCAAGTTCTCATTTCATTTTAACCACATTCTAACTTTCTTACCATATCAACAATATACTGATTGGTTTGAAAACAATTCTCATCACGTAGTAAGACTAACTGAACTTTGGACATTCTAACTCACAAAATAAACTCACTGCTTTATCAATAAAAACGAAAATTTAATTGTCTATAACCCCCTGAAGTGCTTTATCATTAAACCATACAACTGCATTTATATTTTTATGACGTGATAAAAAGAAGGAGAGATATTGAAGTGCTTCCTATATAAGAATAATGATAATTGAAAATACTTCATGACAGAAGATATAAATTAGGTCAAGTGGTGTTGTAAAAAATCACTGTACTGAAAGTAATAATGTCAGGAGTAAGGAGATAAAGCGGAAGAAAGTCATTCTCAAAAGGAGGGAGGGAGAGGAATAAATGGGTTTCTCGAAGTGGTTTTTAGGGACTAAGTGTAGGCTTTTTTAATTTGGCCGCTTAAATCATATTAAAACACTAATCAAGTGAAACAAAATCATCTGAACCCACTAGATGTTCACAGATAGATGACTTTGTCGTCCAGTGTTCAATTTCCTTCAGCCAAAAAAAGATAATATTATTTTCTGAGTGGTGGCTAGCATGAAAGTCTGTACACCGTTTAGTCATATTCAGGATCAATAAGCTGAATGCACCTGCAATCCAGGAACTAATCATTTTTTTATTAAGTCATGGTCGATTTACTACCAGTAAACGGGATGCAGACACAATCAGTTCTGGACTGCTAAATGTAACCCAAGACGCCACTATTTTGGTACCGTAAAACAAACAAAGAGAAATTCACAAATTTATCCTCATATCAAGAATACTCATACGCTTTTATTTCCCCCCATTTACATCATATTACCATGTCACTCTTTGACTCACGTCCAACTCGTCGTTTCCCACTCGGGTTCCATTCGAGGGCCCGCCTAGCGGTGATGCCACTCAACGGTCTCCTCAGTGTGTGTCCGACCCATCTCCATTTCCTTCGGTATATTTGCTGGGCAAAAGTCTTCCCGTTGGTCGACGCTGTTTGAAATCGGCGAAGGAGGCTGCTGATGAAAGTCTGCAGCATGATGTTGGAGATGCTTTAGTTGGTGCGCCAAGTCTCTGGACCATTTGGAGACACTGAATTGACATGAGTGTTGGAAATCAGAATCTTGTTCTTAATGCCGATTGGAGCAGATTTCCGATTAATGGATGTCTTGTTTGTTCTGTCCTACGTGGCTCTCACATCTTCATCTGTGCCGCTTGTAACTGAAAGGATGCTGCTCAAATAAGTGAACTCGTCGAAATTTTTTCTGTTGACAGTGGTTGATGCTTGTTGTTGACTATTATGTCTCTTAGCTACCATAGATAATTATTCTCTCATATGGCAGCATTAACAGCATAAAACCTAGTTTCAAATTTAATTGCCGCATCTCTATATTTGTACATTGAACTACATTTGGCTTAAGAACTCATTAAAATGGAGTCGCCTCAATAGCTCCGACTATTTCACATTCTTAAGACGATATGACGATTTCTACAATGTATTCGACAAGGAACATTCGACACTGGACACGCATGGCTACAAAAGAAGCGTTTTAATTCTTACGTACGCAAATAATTAGGATAAATAACAATTTACTCTTCAGTTCCTTTCCATTATACCATTCAGTCATCTGACAATCGCATCTATCACCTTTATAATCAATACATAAAGGATGTGAAAATTTTCTATATCGATATTAAATCGTCTACAGGTGTATGCAACCAACAAGATGCAACGAAATATTATCATGTCATTTTATCCTCATCAATGTGTTCTTGCTCTGTTCAACTTTATCAAGTAAAATAATTATCTGAAGATATATACATATCCACCATCCTTATTATGAATATACCTAACACAGATTTCACACTCTTAAAAACCACCCCAGTATTTTCCATAGTTCCCCTCTTAACTGGTACACAAGATCCCACTTTAAACATGGCGGTTGTAGGGATGATTAGAATGTTTTAGTGGTAAGTTTCCTTACGATCCCACATCAATCGAAGAAACCTCCCTCACACCACAGGGCACCTTGTCCTAGTTTCACACTCTTCGACAATCAGCAAACATGACCCAATTAAGTATCGAGCACAATATCATCAAGTTGTTACCAATCAATGATTTGAAATCAAATGACGACAGAAAAAGAGATGAAGCTGAGAAATGGAGAGGCTGAAAAATGTGTCAAACCCTTAATACGAATATTCATAAAATGCATGTCGTAAAATGTAATAAAGTACTGCTATTCTTCATGAGAAATCACACATAAAAGCCCTTACGCATCCACGACCCGCCATGTATAGAACCTAAAGCCGCTAGGTTAAATGGATAGCTCGCTGACCACTCAGCCACAGGAAGCAACGGAACCCATCAATTCTAATTTCTGCCAATCTGTGATATATAGCCCAACCGTCAGTAAATATCATCACTGATTGTTTGATTTCAAACCTAACTTGTTGGTGGTGGACCCCGATATTCAACACTCCCTTGTTTTTCAAAAGTTCTCTGATCGCTACCAAACTTGGAACCTGTAAAATCCCTGCAAACCAACACTTTAAATTAAAACCGTCAGTTCACAAAATGGTCATGCTACCAATCAGCCAATCAGTCGACATTCAATGACACTTTTTACTTGACTTAAGAATGAATTGCACTATTTGAACAATTATCATACAACACACTGTTATAACTAAACTGCAAAGAGTAAATCCATTACCACTTTGTTATGTCTGCGCCTGTTAATTACTATAACGGTAATAAACTCGACTCGTACGTTAATACGTCTATTTGTCCGTTGTACCTTCATATTCACTGAGCGACGCAAATATCAAAAGACAAAGGCTGGTATGTGACTGTAAAATATTGTATTATACATTCATAAGGAAAACACACATGATATTTATACATTTTCTTCTTTACCATAATATGGTCGGCTCACGACCGTGGGAATGGACTGTTCTTATTGGCTAAAAATGTCTATTGTGATGGGTTGGTGATTCGACAAAGACCAGGGTGAGACAAACAACGATGATTTGATCACGCACTAAATCACAATATACGTGAGATATGATACATTATATAGTAACTGCATCACAAGATAAATCACACAATTCGTAAGAAACTATGATTTGCTATTTTATGCTAGGTCCTATCACATCACCTCTCATTTTAAATTCCTATAACTTATTCCATACATAAATCTTCTCATAAATGGACTTTCTCCAGGAATAACTAATACCATGATATTCTCTTCAATTAACTTCAACTTCGTATGTATGAGAAAATCATATGACAGAAAGTTCGACTAATACTTCTACAACGAAGATACTACAGCTTTGCATGAAGATTCCCGCCATTATATTAGCAAAAACATTGCATTCTACTATTCAGGTGTGTCATATTTGTCAGAAATACTTCATTATGTATACAAGCCTCCAAAGCCTCAGGATGGTCGGGGGTGGGTGCCTTGTGCTGCGGGTTGGCCACCCTTCCGCACACCTCTCGAAATGCTCCCATATGACCAGGCGTCTTACATAGCCTCTCCTGAGGAAGTCCTACTCACTGCCTTCACGTGGCGGAGGTGTTTGTCACCAAAGTGAGAGGGCGAAAGCGGATGCCCGGCGCTCTTCACCGGGTTGACTGTCCATTGGATGACAGTCTAGGGGAGATGGCTAAACCCTGATTCCAAACCTCCAACGACTGGCGAATGAAGCTCACTGGAGCTCACCGGCAGACGTATGGACAAAGGGCTTGTTGGATGTCCTGGATGTCTGGCCCTATTCAAAAAGGCGTATGAACCGAACTCCGGTCACCGGCTGCCAATGAATAGTGGACTCCCTACTCCACTCCTACTGCCTTGTAGGTCACACTTGGTTGTGTAAAGGCTAGAGCTGCACTCTCAAACAAAAGGCCGAGCGATTCTGGGGACATCACTCGTACCAAATTCCCATGAAACTTCATGAACTCTCTTAATTGAATAACCCTGTCGCAGGACGTTGCATCAGATCGCCGCTCCTGGGCAGCGATGATTCGAGACGTTCATGCAGCCGGCTCATCCTCCCGTAGGAGATAGCCGAAGTAAAGTAAAGTATAATCAATGTAAACGAGTGAAACATGTAAGTATATGGTCGATTCGGAAGTAGAAAGCACATTGAAGAATGTCCTGTTGTGAACTCACCTACAACCTGATTCTTGAAGTCATCAATGGCTGCAAATGAACAGTGTATCAGTCTCCGTGGCATACAACATTGAATATAGCTGCAGACAAGTGCACCGTAATCTCCTCTTTCAATCAAATCTACATCTTGAACGACACACTGTTATTGAAGGCAAAAAAGGAAATACAAAACTTATAAAATGCACAGATGTTCAAGTTAGAACCAGATGTGATCCGTCACATTCAACAAAAGTCTACTCCTCTTCTTCTTGCAAATATTACTATTCTTTTTCGTTCACACCTCTATTTGGTATCTCTCTCCATCTCTCTCTCTCATGCGCGAACCTCCTCTCACTCCCTTCCCTTGCTTTGTGTGCTAAACGGAGTGTGCAAACTCAAACTGCTATTGATAATTATTCAGCAGCTTTGTTGACTTTTCTGTGTTTTAATATGATTGCTACTTAGTACATGTTCTAAAATATCGTGATGTCACGAACTGCTGCCAAAGCTTCAGGTGCTACTTCTGTAGCAGCAGCTTCCCCACTCGTACAGATAAACAAGACTTGTCGGTCTACCTTGTGATTGCTGTGAAGCTGATCATCTAGAAATTACTAGGTAACTAGAAAAAATTTTCTTTTCCTTGTCTTATACTTTTTCAGTCTTATTTTTGTTCTTGCAGGTAGATACTGTTGCATTCTTATTCTTATATAGCATAAGTTTTAGTGATTGTTAATATGGTTGTCGAAAGTAGCCTTAGAAAAGGCACTAAAACACCATACTCTGTAGTCACAAGGGCTTCAGCCACAGAAGGCAAAAACTCAGGGACATCAACCCCTTCCCACATACCGATCCTAAAGACTCGTGTAGGTCTCCTCTGTTCTGATACTACGCCTGCATTGCCACAGTCTAGTACTGAAACGGCACAGCGGCGGGGGACAGGATACTACACCTGCATCAACTGAAAGCCAGTGTGTGAAACAGCAAATCTAAAAGGAAACGTTCAAGACGTCATAAGACCTCGAAGGCATCATCAAGTAAGGGAGACGAATGTCAGGCGTGCAGTATCCTAGTTTCTAAAACTGACTCAGCGTTTGAATGCAATTTTTGCAAACGATGGGTGCACTGCCGTTGTGACAAAGAGGTGCCGAAAGCATACTACGAGTTTATGAGAAATAACCCATGCCCGTGCTTTTGGTACATCTGTCCACTTTGTCGCCCCGGCATAGTTCCACATAGCGTGTCTGCGGTTAGCAGAAACAACATGCCGCTCTTGTGTCCCAACACAGTCTTATGCAGCTCCCCACCTGCTAACATCACACTGCCAAAACTTGGCACAGACAGTAAGAAGGACACTCCAGTCCTACTGACTGGAAATGCCAATTTTCACAAGGTTGGACCCACAACATCAAGGGAAGATAGAATTAGAAAAGCACCACTTGCATCCACAAGCAAGCTTGGCAGCACAACAAAGGCTGGCCAGAACCTGATGAAGCCTAAAGTTGCTGACGCTGCAAAGGAATACAAGAAGCCAAAGGCCAAACCTAAGTGTGAGGTTAATCGGTCTAATTCTCTTATCCTCTTTAACGTACCTGTGAGCAAGGATAGCTTGCTTGAACAGCGGGCCCTGTTTGATCAGGAACAGTGGTCCAACCTGTGCAATAAATTAGGTCTGAACGTTAGTTCAGTGAAATTGTGCAGGCTGTACAGGGGTGTCCACACGCCTCAGGGTAAGCCATCCCCATTAAGGGTTACACTGGACTCTGCCGAAGAGGCCGAAAAAGTACTATTGATGGTTCAGGTACTAGCCATCGACAGAAGTTCGAACATAAGGGTGAGACAAGACAGGCCATGGGCTATCAGACAAATGGTGAGGGAGTCACCGGAACTGATGCCTTCTACCTCTATGGTGGTACACGGTGTTCCGGAGCTGGAAACGGGCACTGCCTGTGAAAAACACATGCATGACGTACAGCAATGGAGATGGCTGTCATCTCAGATGGCCCTTGGCGCTTCTGGAGCCATCTCCATTTCCCGACTACCTCGCCCCGCTCATCTCACACTGATTAGCTCTCCAAAGCTGCTAAGTGTCACATTCAACTCCTCGGAGCAGTTGGCCATAGCACTTCAACGGTGGTATGAGACCAAGGGGAAAGTGGGAGGACACATCCGATGCTGCGAAAGCAGACCTCGAACCATAAGGAGGCAGCAAACGGAGGCTTTAATACGTCCCCAAGCTTCAGTGACACTAGAGCGACGCAGTTCTGAGAATAACAGTCTGTGTCACCCAAGTGTCCTGCCTAAATCCATGGAAAAAACCACAACGGGCCGGTTCCGTCGGAATCGGCCAACTAGTCCCAACATTAAGTCCCCTACCAGCAGACAGCTTCACGTCAACTACCCCACAACACGCTGAGGTTGTGAGACTCACTGTCAGCTGCCTATATAGCAATGTGAGGGGGCTGAGGGGAAAAATAGGTGAACTCCGAAATCTCCAAGCACACCTACAACTGAAAATGATCATTCTCACTGAAACGTGGCTAACCCCCACTATCGCCGATAACGAAATCAGTATAGGTGATATGGTTCTGGTGAGGAGAGACAGGGATAATAAGGAAGGAGGGGGAGTTGCTATATACTTTGATAGGCAACTTAAATGTGTGCGCGCAACGGACCCACCACTTATAGAACTCCCAGACTCCATATGGTGTCATTTCACCGTAGGCCACACGAAGCATTTACTGTGTGGCATCTACCGATCTCCCACCTGTGGGGCAGAGCACAATCAGCTACTGCTCAGCACTATCACAGGGATACGAGACTTGGGCTATGACCAAATCACCATAGCTGGAGATTTCAATGCCCCATCACTGAACCTTGGCTCGGGGTATGCTATGGGAAAATTTGGCCGAAATCTACTGCAAACTATTCGAAACACGGGACTGACTGAGAATGTTGGAGATGATCCTTGTGGAAAGTCATCAAAACTAGACTACATTCTAACTAGTGACCAACTACTCGTCGAAAAGGTCCAGATCATGACTCCTCTAGGAAGTAGTGACCATGCAGTCACAGGTTTCGATCTCGTTCTCCGTGAGCATTTGCAGTGGGACGTTACGCGACCATGTCTGTGTTACAGCAAGGCTGACTATGCTGAAATGCGGAGGCTCTTGTCCGACGCAGACTGGCCCTTAGCATGGGATGAGCTATCTGTGGATGAACACTGGGAGGTGGTAAAAAAGATTATTCATACAGTAATCTCGGATACCGTCCCTTTAGTCACAACACAGCCCAAAAGAAAGTCATCATGGTTAAAGAGAGGCACGCAACGTATTCTGCAAGCAAAGCGGAAGGCTTGGTTTACGTGGCGCGTATCTAAGAGTCAGATCGACCACGATGCATACCTGGAACTCAGGAACCGGTGCAATGCAAGAGTCAGGAGGGACAGGAGGTCATTCCAGGCTAACCTTGCTAAAAACTCCTAGCAAACCCCAAAAGCTTGTACCGATTCATGTCGGAAAGAAAACCAACCAACCAGGGGGCATGCGCCTTAGTAGGCCCAAACGGTCAATATCTCACTAGTTTGGAGATGGCTGAAACATTCAGTTTAGCCTTCGCCAAACAGCTAAACAGCAATGTGGGTATTACCGTTACGGACCAAAATGGTGGCACTACTATTTCACAGGAGGAAGACCTAGTGGCTACTCCCCAAATAACCCCCGCCATAGTACTAAGGAAGCTACAGCGACTCACACCTGGGAAGTCCCCAGGTTGTGACGATATCAGGCCATCTGTTCTGAAACAGTGCGCCGAAGCTCTCTGTAGGCCCTAATGCGACTTGTTCCAACACTCCATGGAATCGGGGAAACTGCCAAGGGAGTGGAAAAGAAGCATCCTTTCTCCGATCTTCAAGGGTGGGGATAGGCAAAATGCCACTAGTTATAGACCAGTAGTTCTACTCCCAGTGGTATCAAAAGTACTGAAAATTATTATTGACGATCACATCAGGGAATATCTCGATAGGTCTAATATACTCCATGAAGCCCAACACGGTTTCAGGAAAGGGAGATCCTGCGTTACCAACTTACTATCAGCTTGGGACGATTGGACATCATGCTGGGATATGAATGTTCCAGTCCATGTGGTCTTCCTAGACTTTGAGAAGGCATTCGACACTGTTCACGATGACCTTCTCCTACAAAAAATAAGCCAGGCAGGTATAGGTAAGCCACTTCTGTCATGGTTAAAGGACTACCTAGCTGAAAGGCAATTTTGCACTAAGGTTAGTCGAGTCCAATCATCTTGGCACAACTCGTCATCAGGAGTGTCGCAGGGTTCTATCCTAGGACCATTGGTGTTTTTGATTTTTATCAATGATCTACCATGCCGTCTAAGCTGCCCGACTTTTCTATACGCTGACGACATGAAGATATGAAGGGCGACAAAGTGCCCGGAGGACTCAGATAGGCTACAGGAAGATCTAAACCTTCTGGAAGACTGGGCGGTGGCCAGTGGCATGACTTTCAACCTGAAAAAGTGCAAAGTAGTGAAGTTACGCACCTGTAGACTGCAGAATACAAGTTACACCCTGTGCAATGAAAGCTTGTCCTGCACAACGTCGGAACGCGACTTAGGTCTAGTTCTGACGGAGAAAATGGACACAAGCGTAAATTACACGGGGGATGTAGCGAGGGCATATGCGGTCATACACTTTACACATAGACAGTTAGGTGCACTCACTCCTGAGCTCTTTCTAAGGTTGTACAAAACATACGTCAGACCACACCTTGAAGTGCATAATATTATTACACCCTCACTGGTTAGAAGAGACACCAACCTCATGGAACGAGTTCAAGGACTGGTGATAAAAGGAGTGGTTGGTCCTTGAAATAAACCATATGACGAAAGGCTGAAGAAACTAGGCCTATTCACACTTAGCTACGGTCGTCTTAAGGGGGATTTAATTACTGCCTACAAAATAACAAATGACTAGAATCACCCAAACAAAAGTGTTCTGCCATGGAGTAGGTATAGGCTCCCTCGTGGAAATCCTAGAAGGATAGCTCACCAGAGGGCAAGGACCCGGGTGGGCTCCCACTTATTTTCCCTGCGTGTTTGCCGTCCCTTGAATTCCTTACCGGCAGATGTAGCTATGGCACCGTCTGTGGACGCCTTTAAGCGAAAGCTGGACAGCCATGCAGCAACACAAGGACTGCATCCAAATGGCCTATCTCCTTAAAATCGCATACACCATTCAGGGGTAGACAATTAAACTTGTCGTTTTAATTCTTTACATTCTCTCCCGTCATACTCTCCTGACAGCTTTAACTACATCTATTATTATTATTACCTATATATATAATAATGATAATAATAATAATAGGTGTAGTTAAAGCTGTCAGGAGAGTATGACGGGAGAGAATGTAAAGAATTAAAACGACAAGTTTAATTGTCTACCCCTGAATGGTGTATGCGATTTTAAGGAGATAGGCCATTTGGATGCAGTCCTTGTGTTGCTGCATGGCTGTCCAGCTTTCGCTTAAAGGCGTCCACAGACGGTGCCATAGCTACATCTGCCGGTAAGGAATTCAAGGGACGGCAAACACGCAGGGAAAATAAGTGGGAGCCCACCCGGGTCCTTGCCCTCTGGTGAGCTATCCTTCTAGGATTTCCACGAGGGAGCCTATACCTACTCCATGGCAGAACACTTTTGTTTGGGTGATTCTAGTCATTTGTTATTTTGTAGGCAGTAATTAAATCCCCCTTAAGACGACCGTAGCTAAGTGTGAATAGGCCTAGTTTCTTCAGCCTTTCGTCATATGGTTTATTTCAAGGACCAACCACTCCTTTTATCACCAGTCCTTGAACTCGTTCCATGAGGTTGGTGTCTCTTCTAACCAGTGAGGGTGTAATAATATTATGCACTTCAAGGTGTGGTCTGACGTATGTTTTGTACAACCTTAGAAAGAGCTCAGGAGTGAGTGCACCTAACTGTCTATGTGTAAAGTGTATGACCGCATATGCCCTCGCTACATCCCCCGTGTAATTTACGCTTGTGTCCATTTTCTCCGTCAGAACTAGACCTAAGTCGCGTTCCGACGTTGTGCAGGACAAGCTTTCATTGCACAGGGTGTAACTTGTATTCTGCAGTCTGCAGGTGCGTAACTTCACTACTTTGCACTTTTTCAGGTTGAAAGTCATGCCACTGGCCAACGCCCAGTCTTCCAGAAGGTTTAGATCTTCCTGTAGCCTATCTGAGTCCTCCGGGCACTTTGTCGCCCTTCATATCTTCATGTCGTCAGCGTATAGAAAAGTCGGGCAGCTTAGACGGCATGGTAGATCATTGATAAAAATCAAAAACACCAATGGTCCTAGGATAGAACCCTGCGACACTCCTGATGACGAGTTGTGCCAAGATGATTGGACTCGACTAACCTTAGTGCAAAATTGCCTTTCAGCTAGGTAGTCCTTTAACCATGACAGAAGTGGCTTACCTATACCTGTCTGGCTTATTTTTTGTAGGAAAGGTCATCGTGAACAGTGTCGAATGCCTTCTCAAAGTCTAGGAAGACCACATGGACTGGAACATTCATATCCCAGCATGATGTCCAATCGTCCCAAGCTGATAGTAAGTTGGTAACGCAGGATCTCCCTTTCCTGAAACCGTGTTGGGCTTCATGGAGTATATTAGACCTATCGAGATATTCCCTGATGTGATCGTCAATAATACTTTCCAGTACTTTTGATACCACTGGGAGTAGAACTACTGGTCTATAACTAGTGGCATTTTGCCTATCCCCACCCTTGAAGATCGGAGAAAGGATGCTTCTTTTCCACTCCCTTGGCAGTTTCCCCGATTCCATGGAGTGTTGGAACAAGTCGCATTAGGGCCTACAGAGAGCTTCGGCGCACTGTTTCAGAACAGATGGCCTGATATCGTCACAACCTGGGGACTTCCCAGGTGTGAGTCGCTGTAGCTTCCTTAGTACTATGGCGGGGGTTATTTGGGGAGTAGCCACTAGGTCTTCCTCCTGTGAAATAGTAGTGCCACCATTTTGGTCCGTAACGGTAATACCCACATTGCTGTTTAGCTGTTTGGCGAAGGCTAAACTGAATGTTTCAGCCATCTCCAAACTAGTGAGATATTGACCGTTTGGGCCTACTAAGGCGCATGCCCCCTGGTTGGTTGGTTTTCTTTCCGACATGAATCGGTACAAGCTTTTGGGGTTTGCTAGGAGTTTGTAGCAAGGTTGGCCTGGAATGACCTCCTGTCCCTCCTGACTCTTGCATTGCACCGGTTCCTGAGTTTCAGGTATGCATCGTGGTCGATCTGACTCTTAGATACGCGCCACGTAAACCAAGCCTTCCGCTTTGCTTGCAGAATACGTTGCGTGCCTCTCTTTAACCATGCTGACTTTCTTTTGGGCTGTGTTGTGACTAAAGGGACGGTATCCGAGATTACTGTATGAATAATCTTTTTTACCACCTCCCAGTGTTCATCCACAGATAGCTCATCCCATGCTAAGGGCCAGTCTGCGTCGGACAAGAGCCTCCGCATTTCAGCATAGTCAGCCTTGCTGTAACACAGACATGGTCGCGTAACGTCCCACTGCAAATGCTCACGGAGAACGAGATCGAAACCTGTGACTGCATGGTCACTACTTCCCAGAGGAGTCATGATCTGGACCTTTTCGACGAGTAGTTGGTCACTAGTTAGAATGTAGTCTAGTTTTGATGACTTTCCACAAGGATCATCTCCAACATTCTCAGTCAGTCCCGTGTTTCGAATAGTTTGCAGTAGATTTCGGCCAAATTTTCCCATAGCATACCCCGAGCCAAGGTTCAGTGATGGGGCATTGAAATCTCCAGCTATGGTGATTTGGTCATAGCCCAAGTCTCGTATCCCTGTGATAGTGCTGAGCAGTAGCTGATTGTGCTCTGCCCCACAGGTGGGAGATCGGTAGATGCCACACAGTAAATGCTTCGTGTGGCCTACGGTGAAATGACACCATATGGAGTCTGGGAGTTCTATAAGTGGTGGGTCCGTTGCGCGCACACATTTAAGTTGCCTATCAAAGTATATAGCAACTCCCCCTCCTTCCTTATTATCCCTGTCTCTCCTCACCAGAACCATATCACCTATACTGATTTCGTTATCGGCGATAGTGGGGGTTAGCCACGTTTCGGTGAGAATGATCATTTTCAGTTGTAGGTGTGCTTGGAGATTTCGGAGTTCACCTGTTTTTCCCCTCAGCCCCCTCACATTGCTATATAGGCAGCTGACAGTGAGTTTCACAACCTCAGCGTGTTGTGGGGTAGTTGACGTGAAGCTGTCTGCTGGTAGGGGACTTAATGTTGGGACTAGTTGGCCGATTCCGACGGAACCGGCCCGTTGTGGTTTTTTTCCATGGATTTAGGCAGGACACTTGGGTGACACAGACTGTTATTCTCAGAACTGCGTCGCTCTAGTGTCACTGAAGCTTGGGGACGTATTAAAGCCTCCGTTTGCTGCCTCCTTATGGTTCGAGGTCTGCTTTCGAGCATCGGATGTGTCCTCCCATTTTCCCCTTGGTCTCATACCACCGTTGAAGTGCTATGGCCAACTGCTCCGAGGAGTTGAATGTGACACTTAGCAGCTTTGGAGAGCTAATCAGTGTGAGATGAGCGGGGCGAGGTAGTCGGGAAATGGAGATGGCTCCAGAAGCGCCAAGGGCCATCTGAGATGACAGCCATCTCCATTGCTGTACGTCATGCATGTGTTTTTCACAGGCAGTGCCCGTTTCCAGCTCCGGAACACCGTGTACCACCATAGAGGTAGAAGGCATCAGTTCCGGTGACTCCCTCACCATTTGTCTGATAGCCCATGGCCTGTCTTGTCTCACCCTTATGTTCGAACTTCTGTCGATGGCTAGTACCTGAACCATCAATAGTACTTTTTCGGCCTCTTCGGCAGAGTCCAGTGTAACCCTTAATGGGGATGGCTTACCCTGAGGCGTGTGGACACCCCTGTACAGCCTGCACAATTTCACTGAACTAACGTTCAGACCTAATTTATTGCACAGGTTGGACCACTGTTCCTGATCAAACAGGGCCCGCTGTTCAAGCAAGCTATCCTTGCTCACAGGTACGTTAAAGAGGATAAGAGAATTAGACCGATTAACCTCACACTTAGGTTTGGCCTTTGGCTTCTTGTATTCCTTTGCAGCGTCAGCAACTTTAGGCTTCATCAGGTTCTGGCCAGCCTTTGTTGTGTTGCCAAGCTTGCTTGTGGATGCAAGTGGTGCTTTTCTAATTCTATCTTCCCTTGATGTTGTGGGTCCAACCTTGTGAAAATTGGCATTTCCAGTCAGTAGGACTGGAGTGTCCTTCTTACTGTCTGTGCCAAGTTTTGGCAGTGTGATGTTAGCAGGTGGGGAGCTGCATAAGACTGTGTTGGGACACAAGAGCGGCATGTTGTTTCTGCTAACCGCAGACACGCTATGTGGAACTATGCCGGGGCGACAAAGTGGACAGATGTACCAAAAGCACGGGCATGGGTTATTTCTCATAAACTCGTAGTATGCTTTCGGCACCTCTTTGTCACAACGGCAGTGCACCCATCGTTTGCAAAAATTGCATTCAAACGCTGAGTCAGTTTTAGAAACTATGATACTGCACGCCTGACATTCGTCTCCCTTACTTGATGATGCCTTCGAGGTCTTATGACGTCTTGAACGTTTCCTTTTAGATTTGCTGTTTCACACACTGGCTTTCAGTTGATGCAGGTGTAGTATCCTGTCCCCCGCCGCTGTGCCGTTTCAGTACTAGACTGTGGCAATGCAGGCGTAGTATCAGAACAGAGGAGACCTACACGAGTCTTTAGGATCGGTATGTGGGAAGGGGTTGATGTCCCTGGGTTTTTGCCTTCTCTGGCTGAAGCCCTTGTGACTACAGAGTATGGTGTTTTAGTGCCTTTTCTAAGGCTACTTTCGACAACCATATTAACAATCACTAAAACTTATGCTATATAAGAATAAGAGTGCAACAGTATCTACCCGCAAGAACAAAAATAAGACTGAAAAAGTATAAGACAAGGAAAAGAAAATTTTTTCTAGTTACCTAGTACTTTCTAGATGATCAGCTTCACAGCAATCACAGGGTAGACCGACAAGTCTTGTTTATCTGAACGAGTGGGGAAGCTGCTGCTACAGAAGTAGTACCTGAAGCTCTGGCAGCAGTTCGTGACAGCTGCAGTTACCACACAGATATTCAATGTGGTAGTAATGGATGCATTTAATCCACCGGCTGAGGAGATCAGGTTTCCCATGTGGATAATTCACGAAATAGATATTTTCCGGTTAGAGAGGGAAAGCACGCCGTATTCAAGAAGCGCGCGTTGGTCCATTTCCGGAAAGGATTTCACTACAGAAAATGTCACGACATTTTGAGAACCTGTACTAAGTAGTAAGCATGTTAAAACGTAGAAAAGTCAACAAAGCTACTCAATAATTATCAATACCAACCTACTGGTCTCTAAAGTAACACACTAAAAACCGCAACCGGCCTTCTGGAGTAACGCCATATGTGATAATTTGCGCTAACTGTTCAGCATCTAATTGGTTTACTTGCAACTAAATGCTGAAATACTTGACATTATTTATCGTCTTTACCATTTTAATTCTGCGTTTTTCTCAATATTTCGTTTGAATGTAGAGAAAATAAAGTGAAACTAGTACCCTCTGATTCATAAATTATTAGGTTGTAAGTAGATATCAAAATAACCTAGCCTAGTGTCCTAACTGGTTCTAAACCCAGAGGAAGGACTATAGGTTGGCTAAGGAGCTAACCACTTAGTAACTGCAGAACCTTCAGGGCACAGGGAAAATTCAAAGGGTGTAGCTGTCATGGTGTCACCAACGGCATCGATGGCTCTCAAGAAGTGGGAGCCAATCTTCTACACGATTATGACAGCAAGGTTCAACTCAAAAGGAAGGGTAACTACGTTTAAACAGTTTATGCATAACACTTCATGCAACGCAGGTCTACGGGATAAGTAGGAGGACTCCTAACAACTGTAAATAGCAGTGGACAGTGTCCCAACCAGATATTGACAAAGAAATTCTGATGGGTGATAGGGATGCTGCACTGAAAGCAGATAGCATAGGGGGAGGAAACTTCGCAATAAAACGGATGAGGAAGAAGAACTATTTTTAGACTTTTGCTCGTCTCTCGACTTCGTGATTATCGGCAGCATGTACAAGCGTTACGTTATCCGCGACATGAATCTCACCAAAAAGACACGCCAACATTCAGGAAGCACGGGAAAGCAAAACAAGCTGTCAATACTTTGAAATCTGTGTGGAGACCTACGCCACTTAGTGCAGCACTCAGGTCAATGGAACTAATGCTTCTATAGGGCTTAGAGACTTGGAGTCACTGCAAACATTTCCAAAAGGCTTCAGACTTTCATCAACATCTGTCTTCGCTCAATACTGAGGGCCAGATGGCTGGCCGGGAAGGATAGGCGGCAAGGGATTCTGCCACACGGTACCACTCGTGAACATATTACTCAAGTTTATGCAGAAGAGACAGGAGATAGATTGGAAATATGCTGAGGAGACTGTCAAGTGGCACCATGCGCCAGGCAGGCCCTCGAGGAGAACGCCAATGCGAATCGACGAGTCGTGCTTCAGAGAGTTGTATGGAGATCGTATGAGAGGTAAGTGCAAGATTGTAAGTCACATAAGACTACAGAGAAGAGGGTGAAATGTGGTGTTCTACTAAGGCTCGATGTTCCACTTTAGATTCCTGAGAAGCACAATAATAGGTGTGTAAACTTTGGCCTAAGTATCTGCACTAGTAGTTCGCGTCATGGACATATTTTGTTTCGGAATCGAGCTCCCATATATTTACGCAAGCTATCAAGCACATAGTAGTTTCCAAACTCCGAAATGTGTTCATTCCTTTTAGTATTTCCCCATGTATAAATTATTGTCACTGGATTCAACGTTTGCATCTGTATTTGTGACAGCTTTTTCATACAATTCTTGGGTTTATTAGAGAACAAGTGATGCGCGTGAATTTCATTTCCTCTTCCAAATATACGTTTACAATACTTGATCACAACTACTTGGCAGTGCTCCTGTAAAGTGAAATCGATTCAGATTAAAATGTTTATTTTCCAAAAATTGCTTGCTGATCGGGATGTGTATTTGGCTTGCCATGAACCACGTTGAGCTAGCAACACACATTGAGACAGTGTACTGCATGCAGAAAGTGGTCGATCGAGTGCCTTGAAAGCCCATTTAACCAGCAAACATCAATACGCAAATTCAATTCCCAGCATAGCTATGGACTAATAATCTTATAAAATCAGTCACTTCCACTATCTTTTGCCAACGTTTCTTCCTTCAGATTAACTGTTCACCCGTTGATCAGTGTTGTTGTTGATACACCGAACACTGGAGTCGCCCTCTTTTTTGACCAGACGTTAGCTGCTCTTCGATTTTTTGAGCCTAAAATGTGAAGCCTGTCCAGAGCTTATCATTATGGTTCTTGCACTACATGAAAAACCTCTTCTAACTCCCTGGACGATGAATGAACCGCATTAATTACTGTCGTCTGTTGTCACTATCGATGACATATTTCCTCAATTAGCTCCCACGTATCAGTTACACGTTCCACAATGGGAAACAAGTCGGGTAAGAGACGAGTGAAACTAAGGAAGATGACAAGGGAGGAGAAGTCTATTTTCACAGGGCCGCAACATTGAAATGAATAGCCTACATCAAGTAGCCTCTTAAAAGTGTCCCCAGTGACTCATCCAAAACAATTCCTCAAGTGTATATCCTGAATATTGCGTCAAAGCCTCTTCAATATATTTTTCGATTTTGTTTTCGTTGATACGTAGCAACTCAGATTCATAAAGTTCTGAGCTGTACTTAGGTGTAGTAGACATAGAAACTTGAAGGGTAAAGTGCATATAATGTCAAGCTATAGTAAGGACGCGCTTCATACACTGAATTCGGTAAAACATGTTAGATTATTTCACGAAAACACTATTCATCGTTTCTGACTATCTAGCTTATATCCTTCAGTCACACATCTGCTTTCTACTATATCCAATTACAAGCATCGCGCACAAAGCAGTAACTGTTTCATTTGTGAGGTGTGCATTCGCCTCCCAAACAAACACACTTCATTTATCGCTAATATTTGCCAAACAATGTCTTCAAAGTTTACTCATGGATTAAGGTAATTGGCACCAACTGCACTTATCTCAGTATAAATGTGATAATCTAGGAAACCAGTAAGTTGGGCTACTAGAATGATTTTGAACAAGTATCCAGTAGGTTTTGGCTGAGTATAATACTCACGATTATTGTGCGGCCATGTCAAACTCTCGGTCTAAGTACACTGTACTTAACCCTGTACTTAGGAAACCTTCAGCTTCTTTGCTCAGTAACCAACGCGACAAAACGGAACCCAGATTGTTGACTCAAGTGTCCTTTATCCTTGCACTAATATCGAACCAACCATAAGGTTATCATACGCAAAATCTTAAAATAAATGTCATAACAATTAATCACAATAAAACTTCTGATAGCATTTCTCCATCTTCTAACGAACAGCGTACGATGGAACGATGACTGCAGTATCGGTGACTCCCGCCAAAATATGGAGTGGGTTTTGAGTAAGCAACCATGAATTGATCGTTCATTCTACAACTAAAATGACAGGCCACGAATCCTGCTAGAACTGAACTCTAGCCACACTACCTGACGTCTCTTTAACCTGGCTCTCTTAATCTAGTGGCCAGGCTGCTCTTAAAACCATCCCAACTTGCAAGAGGAGGTAGATGCATTTATTGACAATGATTTGAGGTGTATAGGTAGATAATCACACCACAACAAAGCTTTCGAGCTCTTGTTCCTTGGAGATTGTAATGATCACCATGTGTTTCAATGTGCACAGATAAACATATTGGTCATTGTTTACAGTTTACAGTCAACTATTTATTTAGGATAGTAGGCTATATGTCTGTGTTAATCCTTTCGATTTGTTGCACACAGGAGGTCCAATCTCGCCTTGAATTGGTCAACGGGTGGTGCTGATACGACGTGTTCTGGTGGGGAGTTCCAATGGTTCACAATTCGATGAGAAAAACGGATCTCCAGACGCAGACGATTCGATCGTGGTTTTTGAACCTTGAGGTGATGTCCTCGCAATCGGTTTGTGCTAGAAGGAAGAAATAATTTAGATAAATTAGCTCTAAAGTCATTTCTTAAGATACCGTATGCTAGTATTAGGTCACCCCTAAGTCGTCTGTATGACAGTGGAAATAAACCCAGTCGACTTAACCTCTCCTCATATGAGAGGGTTGAGAAACCGTTTATTAGCTTATTTCCTACTCTTTGCACCCTTTCTAATAATTCTATTTCGTATTTGAAACACGGGCTCGCTGCCTGGATCCCATATTCCGAATGAGGTCTGATATAAGTCGGATATAATATACGAAATATATCAGCGTCAAAGTTCGCAAAAGCCTTCCGTATGGCCCATAATATTCGAAAACCCTTTGTTGCTGCAGCTCTACAGTTTGTTGCTGTTTTCAAGTCATGCTGCACAACCACTCCCAAGTCCTTGTGCTCAGTGACCACTGGGAGAGTAATGCCGTTCATTGAGTAATTGTGCACGTGACTATGAGATACATGCATAACTACACTCTTGCTTAAGTTGATCTCCAAGGCCCAGTGCTCACACCAATCACTTAACAAGTTTAAATCTTCCTGCAAAGCAAGTTGATCACTGTCATCGTGTAAAGCCCTTCATATCTTGATATCATCAGCAAACAGTAAGCAGGATGACTTAACTACCGATGGAATCTCATTAACATAAATCAGGAAAAGAAGTGGGCCTAGAATTGTACCCTGAGGAACGCCACTCTTAACCGATTCCCATGTTGATAAAACCCCGTTAACTCGTACTCTTTGTATTCTGTCCTTTAGAAAGTCTTGATCCCCAGACTACCTAACTTTACTAGAAGACCTGAATGAGAAACCCTGGCAAACGCCTTGCTAAGGTCGATGAATACGGCATCCACCGAATATTAGCATCAGCTGAGCTTGCCCAACTTTCTCTGGCCAAAAGAAGGTTGGTCAAGCAAGAATGACCTGCTCTAAAACCATGCTGTTCCACAGCGAAAAGTTTGTTCCATTCGATTAACTGAATGACAGCATCACGAATTATTCTTTCTAGTAGTTTAACAACAATACTGGTCAAACTGACAGGACGATAGTCCTGAACTAAGTTTCTAGACCCCGTTTTGAAGACCGGACTAATGATGGCATCTTTCCAGTCTCTTGGACATTTAGACTAGTCCAGAGACATATTGAAGATTACCAACAATGGCTCGGCTATGTTTCCAGCCAATGCTGTTAATATACGTGGGTGGAGTTCATCAGGGCCACTGGACTTACCAGGATTGAGCCTTAGAAGCCATTTTAGGACAGTATCCTTTCTAATGTATAAGGGTGCCGTTTTCAAGTTACCTTCTGGAAAAGTTACAAAGCTGGTATCAATATTATCAGAGAATACTTGACTAAAGTGCGTGGACAAAGCCTCAGCCTTAGTCAAGTTATCCTCAGCCATGTTTGTCTGGTCATCTTCAAGCATAAGAGGTGGGATAGCATCACTCTTACATGTTCTTCTCTTGATGTATGAGAAGAGTCTTTTTGGGCAGCCTGGTGAACTTTTAACTAACTGGGTTTCGTAAGCTATCCTTGACTGGTGAATCAAAGTTTTACACTGGTTTCTGGTTTCACAGTATTTCAGCCGGAACTGCTGTAGCCCAGTAGAAACAAAGAGATTCCAGAACCTTTTTCTCCCTCTTAGGAGTCTTATAGCTTGTCTATTTATCCATGGTGGCCGATTTGTTGGCCTTTTAGGAACCCTCCGGGTAATGAAATCAGTGGTAACCCTCTCAAGTGTATTCTTAAATCTATCCCATTCATCTTCAATGGATGAGACCATATTGACTGACCGGTCGTCAGTTGAAGCACGCTCCTTTATAGCGACTATGTCAGCATGCCAGGCACTAGGTCGGGATTTGGGTTGAAAACTGGCTAAATTGCCAGCCCTTAAGTTAAAATCTAACACCCCATGATCACTGTTTGCTAGAGGTGAATGAATAACTAGACCATCCACGTCGTCGTTGTCATGAGTAAGCACTAAGTCAAGCAAGGAAGATCCTTGGGTAGAACCGAATCTACTCTGCTGTTTTTTACCATTTCATTCCGATCAGTTGAAGCAGGAAACCTGAGAAAGTCTCTTAAGGATTTTTGAGAAATTTCAGACAATTGCAGCCGATCTGATGGTCTGTCGTGTCACATCAGAAGGGTTGGTCATAGTTTATGTAAGTTAGGAAGATCGATGTAAATGTGCATATACCAGCACGAATCGCAGGATATGTACTGGTATATGCATGATTTGTAGGGAAGACCATTGCAGAATGACAAATTATAGCAATACCTCAGCCTTGTCAAACGCTTTATTTTCTCAAGTTCTCTGAGTTTTTTTTAAGTGGCATCAAAAAAGTGCGTATTCTGTTACAAAATTTGTCGCTGTAGCTACCGTTTTGCCGCAGAACTTTCAGGATCCTCGCATTACATCTGATTCAGAGAGGAAAATGCATAACCAAATGAGTTTATAGGAAATAGATTTTATAATAATAATAATGTATTTCATATAAATTTACAAATTTACATGAAAATGCATGCCATTTTTACAGGCACGATCAAGTATGATATAATATCAAATCGTAGATTGTCTACAAGTTAATCGTATTTCAACTGTTAAATATTCGATACATATAATACACTCACTTTCTGAATTAGGCCGTATAGTTATTGAATTGTACAGTTGTCCTCCAGGTTGAGCGGGAAAATCGACTTCATTCCGTTTTCATCCCGTGGTTGTAGGCATACGATAACCAACCAATATTGAGGTAAGTACACCTTTTACAAGGGATTGGAATCTGTTTTAGAAAAATTAAAGTGCTGAGGTGAATCATTAAATTGTAATGAAATATGTAAGTGCAAGTATCATTAATAAATGCATTAATAAAGGAAGCACCCTAGGGTAACAACATTCATTTGCAATGTATAATGCTACAGATATATCACAAACTATCATGATATCCACTTTTGGTTTTAATACAATTATCCTCACGCCAGTTGTTTTTATTTTATACCTTTTTGTGCAATTAGTGCACAACCGTACCCTTCAGAGAGTAGGAGTATAATAAGTAATGAAGAGCTATAAGATGTTAAGTTTAATGGAGTAAAATGAGGATCAAGTAAAGACGTTGTCAGAAAATAAATGAGATAAGACATTGTGGAGTGGTATGAAAAGATCTGACGATAGACAGCAAGTTAATTTATAAGATGCCCCATAGATCTGAGCAGATCCCACATGGTCGCATCTCAACAATAGGCTGGGTGAATGGTATATATTTAAAGGTAGAAGCATGATCTGTCAAGGCGTTCATTGTTATCTTTTTCAAGATAAAGATTTAAGCCCTCATAAAAATCAGAAATATCTCGAGCCTTCAAATTTGTTAATGCTGTTCCTGCAGAATGGGGCGATTCACCTTAGTGACCCCCACCATATCTACTGATCAGCTAACTCCACCCTCCCACCTTTTTTGATGTTAGGCTCTGAGACTATGATTATTATGGTTACCGCAAATATATCGCTTGGTACCAGACATGTTCGTACCCCATATCCCATCTCCCTAGCTTTCTTAATGAGTGCTTTCAATAGGTCCCCGCGTACATCTTTATGAACATATTATATATGTATGCATGCGTCCTAATGAACAGATTACTTTATAAGAAGTCAAAAACCTTGAAGAATAACAAGAATAGGTTTTGTGAATAGTGGAGCAAGATTCAGCAGAACAATATAGTTAGGGTTCAATATAGGTAGTATGAACTGAAGGTAAGGTCGGTTGGCAGGACCAAGTGTACTAAATTATCATGACAGTTTTATATATAGTAAACATCTGACATTGCAAAGTAACCTGTCTACATATATTATAAAAAGATATTAGCAGAACCAACAAAATTTCAGCATTTGGTATGAAAAGATCTGACGATAGACAGCAAGTTAATTTATAAGATGCCCCATAAATCTGAGCAGATCCCACATGGTCGCATCTCAACAATAGGCTGGGTGAATGGTATATATTTAAAGGTAGAAGCATGATCTGTCAAGGCGTTCATTGTTATCTTTTTCAAGATAAAGATTTAAGCCCTCATAAAAATCAGAAATATCTCGAGCCTTCAAATTTGTTAATGCTGTTCCTGCAGAATGGGGCGATTCACCTTAGTGACCCCCACCATATCTACTGATCAGCTAACTCCACCCTCCCACCTTTTTTGATGTTAGGCTCTGAGACTATGATTATTATGGTTACCGCAAATATATCGCTTGGTACCAGACATGTTCGTACCCCATATCCCATCTCCCTAGCTTTCTTAATGAGTGCTTTCAATAGGTCCCCGCGTACATCTTTATGAACATATTATATATGTATGCA
Organism: Trichobilharzia szidati; assembly: GCA_944472155.2. Lineage (NCBI taxonomy): Eukaryota > Metazoa > Platyhelminthes > Trematoda > Strigeidida > Schistosomatidae > Trichobilharzia > Trichobilharzia szidati. The sequence continues at coordinate 94,565,064 of OX235271.1, read as the reverse complement.
TGCGTCCTAATGAACAGATTACTTTATAAGAAGTCAAAAACCTTGAAGAATAACAAGAATAGGTTTTGTGAATAGTGGAGCAAGATTCAGCAGAACAATATAGTTAGGGTTCAATATAGGTAGTATGAACTGAAGGTAAGGTCGGTTGGCAGGACCAAGTGTACTAAATTATCATGACAGTTTTATATATAGTAAACATCTGACATTGCAAAGTAACCTGTCTACATATATTATAAAAAGATATTAGCAGAACCAACAAAATTTCAGCATTTGGTTAACAATACTACAGAAAGTTGGTGAGTCTTACAGGTGGCCGTAAAGTAAATCAATCTATGTATAATAAGAGTGTAATCAGTGTTATAATTCGTATTATCAAAGAATACATTAGGCTCAAAAACTGAATGTTATAAGGGAAATAGGAGTGATAAACTAAGAGAACATTTGCTGCGTAAGTAATCATTTTAAGTATTTTAATGATAATCTAATTTCAAGTATTGAACATGCATAATTACTAAGCATTATTAGGTTAGTCTAGGAACTAGTGTACTGTCTGTAGTTAAATATTGAAATGTCATGGTTTCACCACTCTACCAGCAGTTGAGATCATTTAGAAGGGCTAGGGTGGACATGTTAATATGTTTTTCTAGGCTCCTTTTGAAACTGTCAGGCCTTTCACAGGATCTAATCTCAGAGGGTAGTTGGTTCCAAAGTTTGCAATATTTAATGGCGAAGAAGTTAGCTCTAGTGGTGAGCTTATGGGTGTTAACCTTGAGAAGGCAGTTATGGTTGCGTAGTCCATACGATTTAGGATTAGCCCAGGTTATAGACGAGTTACTGTTACAGTGCTTTCTTATAACTTTGAATAAGAGAAATAAGTTGCACTTCACTCCCCTTAACCATAAGGGTTCTAAGTCCAGTCGAATACATCTGTCAAGGTATTCTATTTGCTGATCATAACCTAATATGCGTTTCGTGAGGAATCTTTGGACACTTTCAACTTTTTTTCTGTCTGCTGATTTAAAGCTACTGTATAAGTGGGCACAGTATTCAAGTTTGGGGCGAATGCATATCTTATATATGGCTAATCTGGCTTCTGGGGTGTAAAAGTTGCGTAGCACAAAGCCGGTTAGACGTTTACAATCAGATACCACCTTATTTGCATGTTCAGTAAAGGTAAGATCTGAGTATGTTACCCCGAGATCTGTGACTATGTTCGTGTTTGAGGGGAGCAAAGGACTTAGATGTCGCGAAGTTAAACCAGCCTAACTACTCACTACTTCTATCAGCGGCTGAGCCAGTTTTATCCTGCCGCACTGTTAGCATTGCTACTTTACTACTAAAAATTATCTGTTTCAGTTTGTCAATTTCCGCCGTTCTGCTTTCTATTTCAGCTCCTCAGCAAACAACGGATGTTACAATTTCGACAGGACACTTCCACACTCAGTAACTTCCAACACTGAATAGGATCAGCTGCAGGTAATTCTGGTGAAGGACTAATGCAAGGGATCAAGAAGTTCGTCAACTTAGTTGAACCTCAGCCATTTCACCGTCAAAACTAGAGCGCGCTGTTTGAGAAAGGGAGTGTTTTTTCACGTATTTTCACGTATTTGACAAATAACTGCTTTTGTTGTGTAATTCACTTCAAGAATATCTTTCAAAACTTTAACTTGACTTTTGTCTGTTAAGTTTTGATTTTAACCACTTATGTAGTCTACATTGGGTAAATTGTCTTGGCTGTTCCAGTACTTCATTATGTCAAAAGTACCACATAAATGTAATAGGGTGGAGTGTTACTTTTTGGTAGATGATGGAATACAGTGTAATAATTGTAAAAAGTTGTATCATAAGATGTGTACTGGATTGAGTCCAGCTGCATACAAACGTTGTAGTGCCCCAACATCCCACTGGATGTGCAGAATGTGTTGCTCCCCAAAGATGACTTTGATAAGGGAGGCTCATGAACTACTGTCTAAGGCTATGGAACTTCCTGATGATAGCGTGGCTAGTAATAGTGACACAGACTGCCCGTCTGAAGATGACGCAGCAAGTGCCATCATGAATGTTACCACACCGGCGGTTACTATCCCAGTTACCCCGGAAGTAAAACCTACTAGGCTTTCGAAGCGTCTTAGTAAGCGAAAGGGTAACAAAACGGAAGCTGCAAACAGCATCTCAGCACCAGAGAACACTGTAAGCGAAGTTCAACATGAAGGTGGTGCAGACACTGATCTCGATTGTACCATCAAAGACTGCAGCAGCCCTGAGAAAAGACGTAGCCACTGCCAAACACGAAAAGCTCTCCTTAGACTCTAACATAATTGTTGGAAACTTAGAAGAGTCCAAAGAATATGATCCCGTGAAAAGGCACGATCACGACCTTAAATTAGTGAGTAGTATTATAAGGGAGATGCTTCCAGCGAATTTCGCTGGAGTATCGATTAAAAAGCTGATTAGAATAGGCAAAAGAGATGATGAATGTTCTAACCAGCGTAGGTTGCTTGAAGTAGTCTTAGGTTCTCCTGATGAACGGAATCATCTACTGGCAAATGTACACAAACTTGTCGGGTCAGGAATTTCAGTCAGCCCTGATTTATCTCTTGAAGACAGACTTAAACTTAGTGGAAGACCTTAGCCCAGGTATTGTGGCCATTACTGAGACATGGCTTGTTTCTGGATTAGATGACACATCTGAGCTATGCGGATTTAGTTGCTTGCGCAGCGACAGGGTTAAGGGTCGTAGAGGTGGCGGGGTTGCTCTGTGCACCAACAACTCCCTACATGTTCGTTCCGTGAAATCTGAAGCGCATGACAGTGAGACAAGTGAGGTAATTAGCTGTGATGAAAGCTTTGCAGCTGGCACTCTACTCATTGGAGTTTTGTATAGAAGTCCCTATTGTCAGTGTGATGATTTTATTTTAGATCACCTCAAACAATAGAGTAAACACAGTAGCTGTCTTATTCTAGGTGATTTTAATGCACCTCATATAGAGTGGGTAGCTGTCACATCTCCAGGATCCGCTAATAAGTTTGACAGCCGGTTACTCTTGACTACCATGGAAAATGCCCTGACAAAACATGTCTTAGGTAGTGCAAGATTCGGTTCTACCCAAGGATCTTCCTTGCTTGACTTAGTGCTTACTCATGACAACGACGACGTGGATGGTCTAGTTATTCATTCACCTCTAGCAAACAGTGATCATGGGGTGTTAGATTTTAACTTAAGGGCTGGCAATTTAGCCAGTTTTCAACCCAAATCCCGACCTAGTGCCTGGCATGCTGACATAGTCGCTATAAAGGAGCGTGCTTCAACTGACGACCGGTCAGTCAATATGGTCTCATCCATTGAAGATGAATGGGATAGATTTAAGAATACACTTGAGAGGGTTACCACTGATTTCATTACCCGGAGGGTTCCTAAAAGGCCAACAAATCGGCCACCATGGATAAATAGACAAGCTATAAGACTCCTAAGAGGGAGAAAAAGGTTCTGGAATCTCTTTGTTTCTACTGGGCTACAGCAGTTCCGGCTGAAATACTGTGAAACCAGAAACCAGTGTAAAACTTTGATTCACCAGTCAAGGATAGCTTACGAAACCCAGTTAGTTAAAAGTTCACCAGGCTGCCCAAAAAGACTCTTCTCATACATCAAGAGAAGAACATGTAAGAGTGATGCTATCCCACCTCTTATGCTTGAAGATGACCAGACAAACATGGCTGAGGATAACTTGACTAAGGCTGAGGCTTTGTCCACGCACTTTAGTCAAGTATTCTCTGATAATATTGATACCAGCTTTGTAACTTTTCCAGAAGGTAACTTGAAAACGGCACCCTTGTACATTAGAAAGGATACTGTCCTAAAATGGCTTCTAAGGCTCAATCCTGGTAAGTCCAGTGGCCCTGATGAACTCCACCCACGTATATTAACAGCATTGGCTGGAAACATAGCCGAGCCATTGTTGGTAATCTTCAATATGTCTCTGGACTAGTCTAAATGTCCAAGAGACTGGAAAGATGCCATCATTAGTCCGGTCTTCAAAACGGGGTCTAGAAACTTAGTTCAGGACTATCGTCCTGTCAGTTTGACCAGTATTGTTGTTAAACTACTAGAAAGAATAATTCGTGATGCTGTCATTCAGTTAATCGAATGGAACAAACTTTTCGCTGTGGAACAGCATGGTTTTAGAGCAGGTCATTCTTGCTTGACCAACCTTCTTTTGGCCAGAGAAAGTTGGGCAAGCTCAGCTGATGCTAATATTCGGTGGATGCCGTATTCATCGACCTTAGCAAGGCGTTTGCCAGGGTTTCTCATTCAGGTCTTCTAGTAAAGTTAGGTAGTCTGGGGATCAAGACTTTCTAAAGGACAGAATACAAAGAGTACGAGTTAACGGGGTTTTATCAACATGGGAATCGGTTAAGAGTGGCGTTCCTCAGGGTACAATTCTAGGCCCACTTCTTTTCCTGATTTATGTTAATGAGATTCCATCGGTAGTTAAGTCATCCTGCTTACTGTTTGCTGATGATATCAAGATATGAAGGGCTTTACACGATGACAGTGATCAACTTGCTTTGCAGGAAGATTTAAACTTGTTAAGTGATTGGTGTGAGCACTGGGCCTTGGAGATCAACTTAAGCAAGAGTGTAGTTATGCATGTATCTCATAGTCACGTGCACAATTACTCAATGAACGGCATTACTCTCCCAGTGGTCACTGAGTACAAGGACTTGGGAGTGGTTGTGCAGCATGACTTGAAAACAGCAACAAACTGTAGAGCTGCAGCAACAAAGGGTTTTCGAATATTATGGGCCATACGGAAGGCTTTTGCGAACTTTGACGCTGATATATTTCGTATATTATATCCGACTTATATCAGACCTCATTCGGAATATGGGATCCAGGCAGCGAGCCCGTGTTTCAAATACGAAATAGAATTATTAGAAAGGGTGCAAAGAGTAGGAAATAAGCTAATAAACGGTTTCTCAACCCTCTCATATGAGGAGAGGTTAAGTCGACTGGGTTTATTTCCACTGTCATACAGACGACTTAGGGGTGACCTAATACTAGCATACGGTATCTTAAGAAATGACTTTAGAGCTAATTTATCTAAATTATTTCTTCCTTCTAGCACAAACCGATTGCGAGGACATCACCTCAAGGTTCAAAAACCACGATCGAATCGTCTGCGTCTGGAGATCCGTTTTTCTCATCGAATTGTGAACCATTGGAACTCCCCACCAGAACACGTCGTATCAGCACCACCCGTTGACCAATTCAAGGCGAGATTGGACCTCCTGTGTGCAACAAATCGAAAGGATTAACACAGACATATAGCCTACTATCCTAAATAAATAGTTGACTGTAAACTGTAAACAATGACCAATATGTTTATCTGTGCACATTGAAACACATGGTGATCATTACAATCTCCATGGAACAAGAGCTCGAAAGCTTTGTTGTGGTGTGATTATCTACCTATACACCTCAAATCATTGTCAATAAATGCATCTACCTCCTCTTGCAAGTTGGGATGGTTTTAAGAGCAGCCTGGCCACTAGATTAAGAGAGCCAGGTTAAAGAGACGTCAGGTAGTGTGGCTAGAGTTCAGTTCTAGCAGGATTCGTGGCCTGTCATTTTAGTTGTAGAATGAACGATCAATTCATGGTTGCTTACTCAAAACCCACTCCATATTTTGGCGGGAGTCACCGATACTGCAGTCATCGTTCCATCGTACGCTGTTCGTTAGAAGATGGAGAAATGCTATCAGAAGTTTTATTGTGATTAATTGTTATGACATTTATTTTAAGATTTTGCGTATGATAACCTTATGGTTGGTTCGATATTAGTGCAAGGATAAAGGACACTTGAGTCAACAATCTGGGTTCCGTTTTGCCGCGTTGGTTACTGAGCAAAGAAGCTGAAGGTTTCCTAAGTACAGGGTTAAGTACAGTGTACTTAGACCGAGAGTTTGACATGGCCGCACAATAATCGTGAGTATTATACTCAGCCAAAACCTACTGGATACTTGTTCAAAATCATTCTAGTAGCCCAACTTACTGGTTTCCTAGATTATCACATTTATACTGAGATAAGTGCAGTTGGTGCCAATTACCTTAATCCATGAGTAAACTTTGAAGACATTGTTTGGCAAATATTAGCGATAAATGAAGTGTGTTTGTTTGGGAGGCGAACGCACACCTCACAAATGAAACAGTTACTGCTTTGTGCGCGATGCTTGTAATTGGATATAGTAGAAAGCAGATGTGTGACTGAAGGATATAAGCTAGATAGTCAGAAACGATGAATAGTGTTTTCGTGAAATAATCTAACATGTTTTACCGAATTCAGTGTATGAAGCGCGTCCTTACTATAGCTTGACATTATATGCACTTTACCCTTCAAGTCTCTATGTCTACTACACCTAAGTACAGCTCAGAACTTTATGAATCTGAGTTGCTACGTATCAACGAAAACAAAATCGAAAAATATATTGAAGAGGCTTTGACGCAATATTCAGGATATACACTTGAGGAATTGTTTTGGATGAGTCACTGGGGACACTTTAAAGAGGCTACTTGATGTAGGCTATTCATTTCAATGTTGCGGCCCTGTGAAAATAGACTTCTCCTCCCTTGTCATCTTCCTTAGTTTCACTCGTCTCTTACCCGACTTGTTTCTCATTGTGGAACGTGTAACTGATACGTGGGAGCTAATTGAGGAAATATGTCATCGATAGTGACAACAGACGACAGTAATTAATGCGGTTCATTCATCGTCCAGGGAGTTGGAAGAGGTTTTTCATGTAGTGCAAGAACCATAATGATAAGCTCTGGACAGGCTTCACATTTTAGGCTCAAAAAATCGAAGAGCAGCTAACGTCTGGTCAAAAAAGAGGGCGACTCCAGTGTTCGGTGTATCAACAACAACACTGATCAACGGGTGAACAGTTAATCTGAAGGAAGAAACGTTGGCAAAAGATAGTGGAAGTGACTGATTTTATAAGATTATTAGTCCATAGCTATGCTGGGAATTGAATTTGCGTATTGATGTTTGCTGGTTAAATGGGCTTTCAAGGCACTCGATCGGCCACTTTCTGCATGCAGTACACTGTCTCAATGTGTGTTGCTAGCTCAACGTGGTTCATGGCAAGCCAAATACACATCCCGATCAGCAAGCAATTTTTGGAAAATAAACATTTTAATCTGAATCGATTTCACTTTACAGGAGCACTGCCAAGTAGTTGTGATCAAGTATTGTAAACGTATATTTGGAAGAGGAAATGAAATTCACGCGCATCACTTGTTCTCTAATAAACCCAAGAATTGTATGAAAAAGCTGTCAGAAATACAGATGCAAACGTTGAATCCAGTGACAATAATTTATACATGGGGAAATACTAAAAGGAATGAACACATTTCGGAGTTTGGAAACTACTATGTGCTTGATAGCTTGCGTAAATATATGGGAGCTCGATTCCGAAACAAAATATGTCCATGACGCGAACTACTAGTGCAGATACTTAGGCCAAAGTTTACACACCTATTATTGTGCTTCTCAGGAATCTAAAGTGGAACATCGAGCCTTAGTAGAACACCACATTTCACCCTCTTCTCTGTAGTCTTATGTGACTTACAATCTTGCGCTTACCTCTCATACGATCTCTATACATCTCTCTGAAGCACGACTCGTCGATTCGCATTGGCGTTCTCCTCGAGGGCCTGCCTGGCGCATGGTGCCACTTGACAGTCTCCTCAGCATATTTCCAATCTATCTCCTGTCTCTTCTGTATAAACTTGAGTAATATGTTCACGAGTGGTACCGTGTGGCAGAATCCCTTGCCGCCTATCCTTCCCGGCCAGCCATCTGGCCCTCAGTATTGAGCGAAGACAGATGTTGATGAAAGTCTGAAGCCTTTTGGAAATGTTTGCGGTGACTCCAAGTCTCTAAGCCCTATAGAAGCATTAGTTCCATTGACCTGAGTGCTGCACTAAGTGGCGTAGGTCTCCACACAGATTTCAAAGTATTGACAGCTTGTTTTGCTTTCCCGTGCTTCCTGAATGTTGGCGTGTCTTTTTGGTGAGATTCATGTCGCGGATAACGTAACGCTTGTACATGCTGCCGATAATCACGAAGTCGAGAGACGAGCAAAAGTCTAAAAATAGTTCTTCTTCCTCATCCGTTTTATTGCGAAGTTTCCTCCCCCTATGCTATCTGCTTTCAGTGCAGCATCCATATCACCCATCAGAATTTCTTTGTCAATATCTGGTTGGGACACTGTCCACTGCTATTCACAGTTGTTAGGAGTCCTCCTACTTATCCCGTAGACCTGCGTTGCATGAAGTGTTATGCATAAACTGTTTAAACGTAGTTACCCTTCCTTTTGAGTTGAACCTTGCTGTCATAATCGTGTAGAAGATTGGCTCCCACTTCTTGAGAGCCATCGATGCCGTTGGTGACACCATGACAGCTACACCCTTTGAATTTTCCCTGTGCCCTGAAGGTTCTGCAGCTACTAAGTGGTTAGCTCCTTAGCCAACCTATAGTCCTTCCTCTGGGTTTAGAACCAGTTAGGACACTAGGCTAGGTTATTTTGATATCTACTTACAACCTAATAATTTATGAATCAGAGGGTACTAGTTTCACTTTATTTTCTCTACATTCAAACGAAATATTGAGAAAAACGCAGAATTAAAATGGTAAGGACGATAAATAATGTCAAGTATTTCAGCATTTAGTTGCAAGTAAACCAATTAGATGCTGAACAGTTAGCGCAAATTATCACATATGGCGTTACTCCAGAAGGCCGGTTGCGGTTTTTAGTGTGTTACTTTAGAGACCAGTAGGTTGGTATTGATAATTATTGAGTAGCTTTGTTGACTTTTCTATGTTTTAACATGCTTACTACTTAGTACAGGTTCTCAAAATGTCGTGACATTTTCTGTAGTGAAATCCAACTCGCAACGCTACCCTGGGAGATTAATTTTTCGAAATTATCTCTACGTTCGAGAGATTATGTGAAGTCGCATCACACACATACTTGTTGAATAACTGAATTTACAAGTGTGTGATTTGGTCGAAAAATGTGTGCGTATATACCCGAATAAGGAATTTTTGTGTCATTTTGGTGGATATTGTGCTGCGGACTCAGGGTTCTTTTTTTCGTGGAAATTTTTGGGCGGTATTCAAGGGTTTTATGGGGAAATGATGCATCTTCTCTCAATTTTTCACTAATTTTCCCCGAGATTTACATGGGTTTGGATCACTTTTCTCTCAATTCACGTGCTTCATTTCTAAGTAGTTAAATAAATTCAGGTTTTTCACACATGTTGCGATTATTTTTGATCATCTTTATGGTACTGCTTGTCAGTACTCAAAGCCTTTGACTAATTTTGTTGGTTGTAACAATCTCATTGCATCTGTCAAGCTCAAACATAACAATATTATTCTCATTTATTTTGTACAATGGTGTTCTATAGGTCTTTGTCAGAATCTCCACCTTCTTGGGTGGTGATGCGTGGTATTGATTGGCGAAATAAACCAGTCTAAACTTAAGCCATCCTGTTTTTATGTACAGTTTTTAATTGGGATAGCAGATGGAAGAAGTGCTCGAATTGAGTTTCTGTGACTATGCTGCTGATATATTTCTCTTGACCTTGAAACTTGAGTTCCAGAGATTAGAGTCAGTTCAATCTTATTTGAGTATAATTTTGGTAAATTGCTTACTGTTCAGGTGATTTGGTATATCTTCATGGAACTTTTCTTCAATTAGAGATTCTTGGAGAGGTTTTGCTTGCAATTCGTTTATAAGGTGCATGATCTACATATCATAGCTTACTTAATAAGCTGAATATTATTTGCTGGCTAAGGTCAAAATCTCCAGAATCTGGAAGGTAGCAATAAGTGAGTACATATGCGCTACTATAAAAGATTATAAGCCAAGTCACTAAAGGTGTTTTGGAAGGCATTGTGTACTTCGGCAATCCCTTCACAGCTGAAATCTTCCAAAATACCTCTTGGTTAATACAAGCGAATGCAACTTCAAGGTCAAGAAATTTAAGAAGTACTGGATGCTACTGATCGTGTCTTTCATGATCTGTCGAATAGTGGAAATCTGGTAAATGCATATTTCGGGTCCGAAACGTGTCTTCTTTCCTTGGATGTTTTTCTCTAGATCTATTTGGTTATTGTGTAGACACATTAATCAATCTGATCCTTCCGCGATTATCAAGAAAGTTTGTTACCCTTCTCATAAAGTAGGATTTCCAACAGTCTACTGTAGTTTGATGAACCAATGTCGGAAGCATATACAGTAGTTGGCATTTTATCGAGTGTAGTCAACGATTCCTTAAAACATTGTTTAAATATTTATAAAGACACCATTATGTCCTGGTCCTGCACCTCATTTTAGATTAAATGCAATCTTTGATAATGGTTAGGGATAAAGAACCAGTCCTATTCATTCGGCTCGGATAGTGGACAACTGCAGTGCAATTGTAGACATTTAGACTTCCTTTTGTAGGGCTCTGTCCTGAATAGTTATTGAATTCTATCTTTCCGGACACCATTTATTTTAATCTGTCTAAAATGTCTAAGTGATTTACGGACACTGTTTGGTGCTAATGCTGTTTCCACCTTAGTTCCTGCTAGTTATTATCTTTCTCTTAGTCGTCATGGGGACTTTTAGTCGATTTATGTTTCAGTAGTCTCACGCCCTCATCGTGTTCAGAGCATACTGAGAACAATCTCATTGTCAGTCAGTAAGGATGAGGGTGTGGTGACCCACTTGCTTTTGGTGGTTGCACGTTATTGTCTACTTTTACTTTCATTTGTGCAATCGATTATATCATGTAAAGCAGCGGGATGGGTATTGCCATCTTGTTCAGATAAATTTTTAACCAACTTTTCGCTACATGTTTCAGTTAGAAAGCTGGACACATGAAACGACTTAATGACTACTTGTTTTCTGCGTCTATCCAGTGAATGGACTAACATGTGATAGTCTGTATAAATGTAGGGAGTGGCAATCACCCACGGATACCCTCCATTCAGTTGACAATGTTAACTAACGGAGTATTATTCCATCTTATACGTGTACCCCCAGTACAATTTCTGATGTGGTTTTCACTTGCCTTTACTGGCTATTTGCATTCCACTGTTCATGGATTTATAACTGTAGAACCTGACGAAGTTATTGAAAACAACTGTTCGCGCAAAAATCTTATTGCGATTGGTAATTACCATCTACGTATACTGTTGAAGTTGGTTCACTCTTGGGACGTCTGCAAGAGAGAAAAGGTTGTTGTTATGTGAAGAGAGTGCCTTAGAAACTACTACCTGAGGCCGGTCACATATATTTGATAGAGTTTTTAGACTTCGCACCACTATAGGGTGCCGGGATTTAATTCCATTGTGAGTAAAATTTATTTTGATAAAGTCTCACAGTGTTATATAGTAATATTTACTGATGACGTTTCAAGCACAATTTATTGCTCATATCATATCACCTTAATATGATTATGGTCTGTATCAAATGGACTGATAGATCAACATTGAAACTTTCACACGTACGTCAATTCAAGTTATCTTACTTTGAAATAGCACACACTAAGGAAGTGAACATGAATACAATTGTTTCAGTAAAAGGTAATGGGAGTATTGGAAGAGAAATGAACAAGAATTGACGAAAATCAATGTCATAGTTTTGTTTTAAGTTTTGTGTAATACTAATATAAACTGATTGAACATATATGCTTTATATTCCATCTGTCGCACAATTATTAAGTGAGAAATTTTTTGACATTTTTTTCACCCCTGTTTTATAGGTGGTTTTCTGTAGAATATTTAAAACACAACAGAAAAATGGAACTTTGATGTCAATAATCTGCTTTTAAACAATTCATGATGGAACCCAGTAGATGTAAATAGTTGCAAGTAAGCTATTCTGAAATGCATCTTGTTTAATAATGATAATAATTTGTTTTATTACTAAACAGTACTTATAATGCAGTATGAAATTCCCAGTGTTCAGTAAAATACTGTATCTAATTTACTCAACAACAACAAAAAAAACATTATAGTGCAACCAGAATTGATAATTGCAGCTTTTTGTTAATAACAGTGACAATAAAGTCGAAAATATACAAAAATTGTATAATGATGATGGTAATGTTAGTAGCTAACGTTATAAGACAATTGAAATAGTGTCAGCAAAAATTACAGATAGGAAATGAAAAAGCCATTTATTTTGTACACTTGCCCTACTGACAACTTTTAATATCCTTCGCAATACGGCATTGTCCTTTTTGAGTAGCCCGGGGAATACTATTTGCAAGCAATAAGGAACAATAGACAAGATGCAAGAGTTAACAAATTGTAAAAGCAGAAGTTGAGTGGCTCCTAATCGTCTTAGTGCAAGAAGATATCGGATGAACAAGAAAGGTCAGAAAATAGAACTGCTTCATGTTATCTTGTGCTTTACTTAGTTGCTATTTCAGTGCCTTCTATGCTACAAACATATTTTGAACGGACAAGTTCGTGTAGATCACGTTTATGTCAGAAGGTGAAGTTGCCTGTCTGACATTTGGAAGAATTTAACATAAGACCTGTGTGTCTGTCTGTCTGGACTCAACATAAAACTTGACACCGAAGTGCAGCAGTTCGAGTTGCTACGTTCCAAATAGCACACAAAGGTAGACAAGAAGATGAGTGAAGAGAATCAATAGTTTTGACAAGTATAAGAGTGAAATAGAATGAGTAATGGTAGAAAGGAAATGAAAGATTATAGATACTGAATACATCTGTGCCATTGACAACGATTTTGAGCCATGTCACCTATTGCCTCCAGCCATTGATTCTTAGAGTCCCGAGGGCGGGTCCCAACCCGGAAGTCTGTATCTCCCTACCTGACTCAGTTTAACTGTCAAGGATTTCATGGATTGATGCCATGTTTTTGTTTGGCCACCACTTACTCTTTTCCAACCTGCACCTATATCAGCTAGTAATGCTCGTCGGGGGAGGCGATGGTTAGGCATGCGTAGCACGTGACCTAGCCATCTCAATCTATGTAACTTTATAGCCTCTTCGATTGATTTTCCCTCTTTGCCCAACACTACGCCTATTTATTTTTTTATTTTTTTAAATTATTTTATTCCTTCACGTTCCCAGTGGAACATAGGGTTTCAAGCTAGAGGCTTGAAGTTTCTGTAGCAGTGTTTATTTTTATAGGATGGGGTTGCTAGCCTCATGCCCAACCTTTCCTCTTCACCAGCTTTAGTTCTGGCTTAGCGAGGTAAAGGAGTGCGTCGGCCGGGGATTGAACCCCGGACCATGTGCATGGTCGGCGAGCGTCCTAACCGCTATGCCCAACACTACGCTTAACGTCAACATTACTTACCTTATTATACCACCTAACGTGAGAAAGAGATCGTAGACATCTATGATCAAAAACAGTCAACCTTTTCATGTCTTCAACTCGTATTGGCCATGTTTCAGAGTCATAGAGAAGGACGGAGCGAACTGCTGAGCAGTACACACGTCCCTTGGTTGATAGTGGGATGTCACGCCTACGCTAGAGACGGTGTAAGTTAGCGAAAGCAGCTCGAGCTTTTGGGATCCGTGCTGAGATTTCGTCGCCATACATAAGATCACTTAGCTTAGACCACTGGTTGATGTTCAACAAAGAGCTATTAAGTTTGGAACAGTCAGATCGGCACGTAATTGGTGACGAAACCATCAAAACATCAGCGTATTTAACGAAGTTGATTTCTTCTGAAAGAGGCGATTCATTTAAGAAGAAAGAAAAATGAAGATGAGAGAGACCAGCCCCTTGAGTGACTCCACTTTCAGTAAGCAAGGTAGAGAGACATTTTTCTCTGTATACAGCATACTTCATTGTGTTAGAAAAATAAGGATGCGACCAGTTAACAACCCAGGACTCAGTTTGTGTCAGTTTATTTAACAAAATACATCTGGATACAGAGTTAAAAGTGGATATGCAGTCAGGAAAGGTACATCGGACATATTTGTCTCCTTCATGTAGGCTCGACAATAAGGGAAGGTTGAGCGGGAAGCGATCATTCCCACCCCGTAGAAAACGACATCGCTTTTGAAACTTCGAAGCTCCAGCTTTGAGCCTTATTTTCCACTGGGAAAACAGACGAATGTAGAAAACTATGTATAAAAATCCCAATATTTTATATCAGTTTTCGAGACTATTTGATCAAAACAGTCAAAATTATCATCTGTAGTTTAATGGTCTGACTTCTTTAAACTATATGGAAATGTACATTCATTCACGCACCTTATCAGTATTTGTTTTCATCTTGCTAATTGTACCATAGATAATGCATACAGTAGACTTACCGGTGATTACTGTGTGTAATAAGTACCCCTCTGTGTATTTATTGCACCCCGGTCCAAGCCAGTGCATACCTTGTTTCACTTGTGATGTTTTGAGTAGCTACGTATCATCAGTCAAAAAGGCGTATGAACCGAACTCCGGTCACCGGCTACCAATGGATAGTGGACTCCCTACTCCACTCCTACTGCCTTGTAGGTCACACTTGGTTGTGTAAAGGCTAGAGCTGCACTCTCAAACAAAAGGCCGAGCGATTCTGGGGAAATCACTCGTACCGAATTCCCATGAAACTTCATGAACTCTCTTGCATCAGATCGCCGCGCCTGGGCAGCGATGATTCGAGATGTTCATGAAGCCGGCTCATCCTCCCGTAGGAGATAGCCGAAGTAAAGTAAAGTAAGTATCATCAGTCTTCACACAAAAGTGTGATTAATTATCACGTACTTATAAGAATAGTACATGGGTGCCTTGGTAGAGTATAATTCGATTCTATCATATCAAGTTTATATGAATATGGGCAATAAATTATGCTTGAAATGTCATCAGTAAATATTACTGCATAACACTATGAGACTTTATCAAAATAAATTTTCCCCATAATGGAATTCTCACTTACCTAATCACTCAACTATTTGATGAGTTCTCATTTGATTCTTTTCATCTATCTGTCTGTCTGTTTTCGACATATAACTTTGCACAAATGTGCGGCAGTTCAAGTCGCCACACTCCATGTAGCACATAAAGCAAGAGAAGAAAGTAGGAAAAATGCATATTAGAAACAGTAAACAGAGGTGTGAGACAAAGGAATAGTAATAACGAAGAATAAAACAGTTTCATTGGAAATCATAAGTCACAAGGAGTGAATGCATCTGCGCCATTTATTTCATAATTTCAGCATACCTTCCATACTTTGAGTTTTTATTGACATATGTAATGCATGTGCCTAATGTTGCTTCATTTTTTATTTATTTTTATCGCATCGACATCTTCAAGGTTCGGCTTCTTTCATGTATTTTTTTTTTCAAAGATTCCCTTTTTGAAATTCTTTATCAAATATATATATATGAAATGAACAAGAAGAAATTATACCTAGCTACCTCCTTGGAGGAGTTGAAAAAGCTTTCAAAAATAAATATTCGATCATCTGCACCTGAAGTTCTTAAGCGTGAAATGTCTTTGATAAAGTGTCAAGCTAATGAAGTTTGGGAGCATGATGAAGAGCGTGCCTATGTACTCTTTATGAAATACTTTGAGTACTATGATAAATTAAGACAAATAACAGGTAAAAAAGATAGTGTAAGTTTCAACATGCCTAAATTACTGATTATTTCTCTAAAGATAATACTTAAAGATGATTTACTATGTGCTGTTGAACGTGCTGAAACTTTGCATGTCAATCTAAAGGCGAGATATAAGAGTTTGAAAAGTCCAACTGTACCTGAACCAGAGAAATCTAATGAATCCCCGCCTGATCTTGAACCAGGTAAGTTCAATTTATTGAGCATTATGGTTATGTTAATTATGGTAAATAGAGAAACCACCTCCCACAATCAGCTCACGATGGATACAATCGAATGACTTGGCAGAGATTATTAAGAAGCAACAAAATTTCCTTCTGATGGATGTCCGTACAGTATCTGAATTTGAACAATGTCATATAGCATTCGAGAACATGATCAACATTCCTTGTGATATTTTACAACGTGGGTAAGTAACTTAGATTCGCATATGCTTTCTTTTACATTCATCTGTAAGTCATGGTTGGATGAATTTCTACGGCCATGTCATGTCTCATGTTTTAGTAGGTGTTTCTCACCATAGGTTATTATCGTTGAATTAACCAATGAGGATGAGGATCATCCAATCCCTGTTGAGATATTTTTTGGCCAATAGGCTGTCTATCTAAACATTGAACTTTCCAACAGTGGGTTGCATGCTCAGAGCCTCTCTGATTCACTTGGGTTTGAACAACTGAATAGTGCCATTATGCGTCTGGAATTACGATATCTGAATTTTGAATACATACGATGGAGACAGCAATTTAAAACAGCAGTTGATTTTCAACGGTTTGCATCATCATACTACCTTAGGATGGTCGGGGGTGGGTGCCTTGCGCTGCGGGTTGGCCACCCCTCCGCACACCTCTTGAAATGCTCCCATATGACCGGGCGTCTTACATAGCCTCTCCTGAGGAAGTCCTACTCACTACCTTCACGTGGCGGAGGGGTTTTTCACCAAAGTGAGAGGGCGAAAGCGGATGCCCGGCGCTCTTCACCGGGTTGATTGTCCATTGGATGACAGTCTAGGAGAGATGGCTAAACCCTCATTCCAAACCTCCAACGACTGACGTATGAAGCTCACTGGAGCTCACCGGCAGACGTATGGACAAAGGGCTGGTTGGATGTCCTGGATGTCTGGCCCCATTCAAAAAGGCGTATGAACCGAACTCCGGTCACCGGCTTCCAATGGATAGTGGACTCCCTACTCCACTCCTACTGCCTTGTAGGTCACAATTGGTTGTGTAAAGGCTAGAGCTGCACTCTCAAACAAAAGGCCGAGCGATTCTGGGGACATCACTCGTACCAAATTCCCATGAAACTTCATGAACTCTCTTGCATCAGATCGCCGCGCCTTGTCAGCGATGATTCGAGACGTTCATGAAGCCGGCTCATCCTCCCGTAGGAGGTAGCCGAAGTAAAGTAAAGTAAGTACTACCTTGAAGCTAAATGTTTTTTTATTTGATCAATTAAACTGTGAAACTTTACTTTTGTATTGCGGGTTATTAACGTTTTCAGGCACATTGCGGAATTTACATTCACCTAGTAAGGTAGGGATTTAGATTAAGAAAGCTGATACGTGATTATATGAATGATTAAACCTATATACTTTTAAGAACATGAAGGGAAGATTGTCTTGATGTTTATAGGCTTGAAAAACTCTTAATTAACGTCATGCCGAAATTGTTAGGTCTCTCCAATAGAAACGTAGTTCTCGAACAACTGTTTTATTGTTTCATAGAGAATGAGTGAGTAGTACTGCAGAAATTGAATTTGAGTCTTGGTAACTGGGGACAGACAGCGTTAATATTGTTGAGAGTGTGGTGTTTCAATGTATGTGAATTGGTAGGTATATATCCTTTCGCCTGAGATTCTTCCGAATTATTTTCGGATATTCATGTTTGTTCAAGCATTTCTTCCAGAAAGGGGTTCGTTTTCACCGCAGAAGGTTTGCGGAAAAATTAGCAGAAATTTGGTTACTTTCTTTGCTGTAGTGCTTTTGCTGCTATTGTTTAAACAACAGACAATATCCAATTCAGTTTACAGGATGGGGTTGCTAGCCTCATGCCCAACCTTTCCTCTTTGCCAGCTTTATTACTGGCTTAGCGAGGTAAAGGAGTGCGTCGGCCGGGGATCGAACCCCAGACCGCATGAGGCGTGGTTGGCGAGCATTCTACTGCTGTGCCACCGACGCACAGCGATTCAGTGCTTTGATATAAATTCTCCGACTTGACTGAGGATGCTAGTGGGCTTAGTATTATTATTATTCCCACAGGGCTTCAGCACCACACACCCATTTCGTTCTCTTTTCTGCAGTCGTTTTA
Organism: Trichobilharzia szidati; assembly: GCA_944472155.2. Taxonomy (NCBI): domain Eukaryota; kingdom Metazoa; phylum Platyhelminthes; class Trematoda; order Strigeidida; family Schistosomatidae; genus Trichobilharzia; species Trichobilharzia szidati. The sequence continues at coordinate 94,547,112 of OX235271.1, read as the reverse complement.
AGCTGACTCCCCGATTGCTCCATGTCATTTGTGTGACGTCAATCAACAGTGTTGTCGGCGTATGTCTAATCCATCTCCATTTCTTTCGTGTATTTGTTGGCGATAGGTTCTTGGTTGGTTCGTTTCCAAAGTTCTTTGTTGCTAGTTCTCCCTCCCTATCTGGTCTTCAGTATAGAGCAACGACAGCTGTTTACTAAAGTCTGAAGCATGTTCGAAATACTTTCCGTGACGTGCCAAGCGTCTGAACTATACAGAAGCAGTGACCTGAGATTAGAGTTGAAAATGGGAATATTTTTCCTCGTACTGAGTGCAGTAGAATTCCAGGCTCATTTCTGTGACTTCCTCATCCATGTCATTTGTAGTCGAGACACTGCTGTTTGAATAAGTGAAAGAAGTGACTTCCTCCAAATTTCTCTTGTTGATAGTGGTCAGTGCCTGTTGTTGTTGTTGGTGGTGGTGACTGGTATCTTGATTACCTCTTTCTCAACTATGTTCACTTGAAGTCTTGTCTTCGCTGCTTCTGCTGCCAACTTGTTGGTTTTCGCTTGTAGACCTTCGAGTTTGTGTTACGTCTTACATAAGTTGCCTGTGTGATTCAAATCTTCTATAGTCTTTCTGTCGGCCTTACGTACTGCTGTCCTCTCGCTCCCCATAGTCTTCTGCATGATCCAGTCGACCGCAATCAGGAATATCATCGGTGATAGTAAGTAGCCTTGTCTGTCTTCACTCCAAAGGCTTTGCTGAGCTTTCCATTCTGAATCACTTGACATATTTCGTGTTCATAAAGCTGTTGAACAACGAGGTTGATAAAGGTTTAGGGTAGTCTGTAGTGTTGAAGCAGTTTCTAGATTACTTCACAGTCAACGCTGTCGAAAGTCTTTCTAGAGTCGATGAAGTTGAGGTTATAGATTTGATTGTCATTCGATGCTCGGTGCAAAATAATAATCACAGCTTTATTCTGGACGACACGTTTATACACATTATAGAATTCTCAGTCTTTTATTGCTGAATACATACTCCTTTTACACAATCTCTAAATAAATTAGTAATCGACAGCATGTCATTTAACGTAATATTGTTCAGTCTGAAATACTCCCTGACTCACTCTCCACTACATTTTTCTATTTTCTAAAAATACATAGTAGTAGGTTAAAAGCTATTTAGAATTTGGGGGGTAGGTGTAGATTATCATACAAAGATGTCATTGAATTGTTAAAACAATATGAAATGGAGAAGATTTCATCAGTTGTGGTAGATAGAAAATCAGGTAGTTCAGTGATTTAAGCAGGCGAATGCAAAAGTGTTGGTCATGAATATAATTATTTAGAGAAGGGGTCTAGCTTCAGTCTTATGTGTTGCTGCAGACATTTAAAGCTAACTGTTTTGAATTTCTGCCTTGACCTCTAAAATTACACGAAGCAAATAGCCTGGTGTTGGAATGATGACCACTGGTACATATAGCTACGCTGTAGGGGCTGACCGTAATGCTGACAAACATCCAATCTAAGGTTACTGGTTCACGTGATGAGAATGTTATAGCATAAAGTATCCCATTGTTTGCTACCACTGGTTTTATTTTCATTCCTTTGTATTCAGGGTGTAACTTAGGGTTTCAAGCTTAAGCTTTAAAGTTTCAGTAGCGATGGTGTAGTTTCTGCTGGGTGGTATTGCTAACCTTCCTCATTAAAGCGCTTATCGCTGGCTAAACGAGGTTTGGAAGTGTATCGTCGCGCACGACGTGGATAGTTGGCGAGGATTCTACCACTGAGCCGCCGACTCAAACTCTCGGCCTCTAATTTACTGGGCTAATGCGCTGACGACTGAGGTGTGGGTGGGGACAAGTGGCTCCCTCACTCAGAGTCGAACTGTGATCTCTTGGGTCGGGTTCAGGAATCCTAACTGTTAAACGGCGTGCAAAATTACTGCCTTATTCTGTCTTAATCGACTTTTATGTTGATTTTGACATGCGCAGCAATAAGTATTATATCAATACATTTTGACTACTAGGTTGGAGACTTTAATTCTTTATTGTTTTCACATCAGAACGATGATAAAGGTCATTATTTATTTATCATTTAATTATACTAACCTATGAATAGAATGACTGTCAGTGTAGGGTGTTAATACTTCGTCATGCCACAGTTATTGAACAACTGACGAGTATTATTTATGTTCCTCCCCTCAAAGTCACAAGTAACACGCCTACACAAACGCTTCAACAAGCATTGTATCTCATGTATTGTTTCTATTTGTATCGTATTTGATAAGGCAATATCTGTGTATGACAGCGACAATGAAAAATGAAGTCTGTTATTACTATTTTTGTCAAAGTTTTGAGTTAACTGATAATGATTATCTGATTTTATGTTTTGGTAGTGTATATTTTATGTTAACTTTTAAAATTTTAGAGCTACTGTAAATACGATCTCTGATTACTTAAAACTGAATAGTACATTTAAAAAGCTTTGGGAGAATAGAGGTGAATTTGATGGTATAATACTATTGGATGAGAATGGCTTCGACTCTGATCTGTCCCCCGTGGACAAGAGTAATTGTTTACAAATTCTCAAAGATGCTATTTTTAAGGTAATATAGATTTCTGTTGCATTTTACATTATTTTCTATTTGTGTGTGTGTGTGTGTGCATGTGTGTTGTTGATATTTCGCATTACAGTCCTATGAAACATTTGACTGACTGATTTCAACATAGAACGTTGTAGAGAAGTGCACCAGTTCAAGTTGTCGCACACTCCGTTTAGCACACAAAGCAAGAGAAGAGAGTGAGGAGAGAAAGAGATGACTAAGGTTAGTAATATGGAAGAAGAAGAATAGATTTTCGTTGGATGTGACGGATCACATCTCGGTCGGTCGGTCGGTTTTCGACATAGAACTTTGCACATATGTGCGGCAGTTCAAGTCGCCACAATCTATGTAGCACGCAAAGCAAGAGAAGAAAGTAGAAGAAATGCATAATATAGACAGTAAACAGAGGTCTGAGACAAAGGAATAGTAATAACGGAGAACAAAAGTTTAATTGGAAATCATAAGTCACAAGGAGTGGATGCATCTGCGCCACTGAGAACGATTTTGAGCCATGTCACCAATTGTTTCCAACCATTGGATCACATCTAGTTCTAACTTGAACATCTCTGCATTTTATAAGTTTTGTATTTCACTTTTGCCTTCAATAACAGTGTGTCGTTCAAGATGTAGTTTTGATTGAGATAGGAGGGTACGGTACACTTGTCAGCAGCTATAATTAATGTTGTCTGTTACGAAGACTGATACATTGTTCATTTTCAGCCATTGGTGACTTCAGGGATCAGGTTGTAGGCGAGTTCACAACAGGACATTCTTCAACGTTCTTTCTACTTCCGAATCGACGATAAACTTACATGTTTCACTCATTTACATTGATTATATACATAATGAAGTATTTCTGACAAATATGACACACCTGAATAGTAGAATGCAATGTTTTTGCTAATATAATGGCGGGAATCTTCATGCAAAGCTGTAGTATCTTCGTTGTAGAAGTATTAGTCGAACTTCCTGTCATATGATTTTCTCATATATACAAAGTGAAAGTTAGTTGAAGAGAATTTCATGGTATCAGTTATTCCTGGAATAAGTTATAGGAAATTAAAATGAGAGGTGAAGTATGTTGTATGATAATTATTCAAATAGTGCACACTATTCTGAAGTCAAGTAAAAAGTGCCATTGAATGTCGACTGATTGGCTGAATGGTAGCATGACCATTTTGTGAACTGACGGTTTTAATTTAAGGTGTTGGTTTGCAGGGAATTTACAGGTTCCAAGTTTGGTAGCGATCAGACAACTATTGAAAAACGGGAGTGTTGAATATCAGGGTCCACCACCACCAAATTGGGTTTGAAATCAAATAATCGGTGATGGTATTTACTGAATGTTGGGCTACATAGCTCGATTGTCAGAAGTTACAATTGATGGGTGCCGTTCATTCCTGTGGCTGAGTAGTCAACGAGCTGTCCTTTTAACCTAGAGGTTTTAGGTTGGATCCATGATTGGGTCATGGATGCGTAGGGGTTTTTATGTGTGATTTCTCATGAAGAATAGTAGTACTTTACTACATTTTCGACATGCATTTTATGAGCATTCCTATTAAAGGTTCGACACATTTTTCAGCCTCTCGATTTCTCAGCCTTGTCTATTTTTCTGTCGTCGTTTGATTTCAAACTATTGATTGGTAACAACTTGATGATTTTTGGCTTGATACTTAATTGGGTCATGTTTGCTGAGTGTCGAAGAGTGCAAAACTAGGACAAGGTAACTTCAGTGCCCTGTGATGCCAGGGAGGTCTCTCTGATTGATGTTAGGTGGTAAGGAAGCTTTTCACTAAAACATTCTAATCATCCTCACAATTCCCATATTTGAGGGTGAATGTTGTGCACCAGTTTAGAGAGAAACTATGGAAAATACTGGGATGGTTTCTAAGAGTGAAATCTGTTGTAGGGATGTTCATAATAAGGATGGTGACTTTATTGGGAACCTGGGTAAATACAAGTGGATATGTATATATCTTCAGATAATTATTTTACTTGATAAACTTGAACAGAGCAAGAACACATTGATGAGGTAACATGACGTCATAATATTTCGTTGGATTTTGTTGGTTGCATACACCCATAAACGATTTAATATCGATGTAGAAAATATTCACATACTTTATGTATTGATTATAAAGGTGATAGATGCTATTGTCAGATGACTAAATAGTATGATGGAAAGGAATAAAATTCGTTGTTAAGCTTGGTGTTATGCAAGGAATACATGGATTAGGTTTTCATGTGTTTAACGCCTTCACTTGCTGCTACATTTTGAAGACAGTAGTACCCTTTTCGTGAAATGTACGAAATGTTTTTAAACAACCAACTATGTTTATTTTCACCTGATAATAAGTCACACTTGTCCTGTAAGTTTCTATGGAACCATCTCGCTGTACAAGGCTCGATGGATAGAGAGAGGTTAGAAAGTACCTAAACCGATATGCTACAACTCCGTCCTGTCGGAATAAACGGAAAATGATCGAGGGTTTCATATAATTTGAGTGCTGTCTACCATAAAATTATCCAGAGTAGTTAAACGGATATTTAATTACACGTATCACTTATTCACGCTTCTTACGATTTTTCTCTTCTTTTAACACATTTGTTTTTCATCAAGTGGGATGCAGCGAAAACTATAACTATAGAGCCAAAAATGCTTGTCAAAGGAATGAAAGACTTTGCCTTGCGCTACCCACCACTTCTTATTCAAGCGGTCACAACGTCGTCAAATCAAACGGATTCCAAACGTGGTAGCTCTCAACTTCAAGGTAACTACCTAGTAGTGCTAAGTAATGACTCCGCCTCTTTTATTGTTAACATTTTATATGCATTTGTTTTCACAATCTAAATTTACTTAGCGCTCAGAGGGATACATCCTCTGAATTAGCAATGTACTGGAAATTGCTTTTAATACATTCTTAGCTGTACAATAGCTGGGTGTGTGAATGGTTCAAGAATTTGATCGGTATCATAACTTCTTTCATATTTCAATGAAAATATACCATAAGAAATATGGAAGTTAGAGGTTGTTCTGTTGAGGAATTTACCCCGTGAGAGTGAGCATGTGATTATTTTTATTCGTCAACTACTTTTCTCTGCTAGTTCACATGCCACATTCTTTAGTGCTGCACATGTTGGTTCGAGTTTTTGTTTACATAATTATTGGCCGTATGATTATGGACTATAGGTGACAGTGTTTTTTTCTCTCTTTTCTTTTTGATTGCAGTAGTGCTTATACTTTCCTATCTTCTTTTATCCTAAATTCATTGTTGGACTTTGGGTTATATTATTTTCATGCCTTTGTCGTTGTCTTTCGTTGTATTATCTCCTAGTTGTTGTGTGGATGTAAAGTGTAGCAATTTTGACGACTCTATGTGTGTGTGTGTGTATCCTAATTCTACGCCCTTTATCATAATAACTGACATGTCTGGTATGATGGTATTTTCAGAAGTAAAGACTGTAATCAAATCTTGACTGCTAGTAGTTACTTATACAAAAAAACACTTCTGTTTTTAGTATAAAAAAGATGGTACATAGCAAAATTGTGGAGTTACTTCTAATACAGCTTAACAGTGCTGGTAGAGTACTCTTGACTGGTGTGTGTGGAATGTCCTTTATCACAAGCTGATTAAGGTTGACCGCGGGTGGGCTCAATCATCCAGTGTAAACACGCTTATCTAGTTCAACGTCAGGAAACCAAGTAATCTTGTTTCGTTTTGACTTCCAAGGAATTGTGATAAGAACTTTACTCTAGCCATGGTAAGGCAAGAGAATGTATGTATCACTTTTGTATGCAGAGGTCCGGTTTCACATCTCGAATAGCTAATGCTTCAGCTATGTACAGATGGCGAATCCGAAGTCCCTCTGTACGATATTGAGGGACTCTGTGTATCACTGTGAAGCATTCATGTGGGGGTGCTCGATGTCCAGAGATGACAAGGTGTTAGAGGATCGAGCTGTTGCTATTCTTCTTTTCTCCTGTGGATAACCAAGCTGGGCAGTGTTCCAGAATACGTTTGTGGACTTGACGTTGCGTACGGCCTATATACTTTGCTCCACACGAGCAAGTAAATTGATAAATACATATTGAGGTGGCCAAAAGCGGTATCTTGTCCTTAGCGTTAGACTGGATTAACTGTCTGCAGAAGAATTGACTGGCTTACCAATAAAAAAAGGACCTTGTTGATTTAGAGCGTTGAGATGATATTTTCTTTTAAGGTGGTGAAAAACGGATAATATGCAGAGGCTTCTAATGAAAGCTTGGACGGAAAATCTACTTATGTTTTGAGAATGCATTCTCCTCTTGTTAGAATTAAAATGATATTATGGTAATGTTTGCAGAAGACAGGCAGTATTTTTATTTTTATTATTATTATTACTCCCTTGGGTTCGGAGTGGAACAAGGGCTTCAACAGAACATCTTCATTTCACCCTGCTATCTTGAGTGCTTTTTACCTAACTGCACGACTGCCCATAAGGTTTCATCTCCTTCTCGAACTGTCCCCTCCATGTCACTCTCGGATTTGTCAAACTTGTCGTTTCTTGTTCGGGTTCCGCTTGAGTGCCGGGCGCGTGCTGTCACTCAACGGTCTCCTCAGCGTGTGTGTCCAATCCATATCCATTTCCTTTGGCATATTTGTAGGGCAATAGGTTTTTAGTTGGTTTGTCACTAGAGTTTTACCTAACCTCAAAATCGTTCTCAATGGCATACATACATGCACTCTTTGTTATTGCTGAAATCCGCACTAAATCACCATGTTTCCCTATGTTATTATTGTTCCTGCTGTACATTTCTGCCCATTATAGTTCTTTTTCTCTACTTTTGTGTGCTACGCTGAGTGTGACAACTTAAACGGCTGCACTTCTGTGCTAAATCCTTCATTGATAATCAATTGTCTCTCTGTTTTCGACATAGAACTTTGCACGTATGTGCGGCAGTTCAAGTCGCCACACTCCACGTAGCACACCAAGCAAGAGAAGAAATTAGAAGTAATGCATAATAGAGACAGTCAGTTGATGTGTGAGACAAAGGGATAGTAATAACGAAGAACAATATAGTTTCATTGAAAATCATAAGTCACAAGGAGTGGATGCATCTGCGCTAGCCATGGAGAATGATTTTGAGCCATGTCACCAATTGTTTCCAACCATTGGTTTTTACCGTCCCGAGGACCCCAACCAGGAAGTCTACACCTTCCTACATGGCTGGCTTAAACTAACTGTTGTGCATTTCATTGACTGATGAAGCCATGTTTTGGTTTGACCGCCACTAGCTGTTTTCCAGCCTGACCCTATATCAGCTAACATTGCCCGTCGAGGAAGGCGATCAATGACTAGGCATACGTAACACACGTCCTAACCATCTCAGTCGACGTAATTTCACAGCCTCGTCGATTGATTTCCCCTCCTTACCTAGCACTCGGCGCCTAACCTCAATTACTCACCGTTGTGTAGTATGACATAATAAACGGTTTTTCCTTAGCAGATAAACCTTTGTGCGTAGTGTAGACGTCATGTTGACTACCATTCCTTTGGTCACTTTTTATTTAATCAAGTTAAACATCATCATGTTCAACTGAAAAATAACAGACTATTAGTTGCTGTCATAAAACTAACTTTCATTTTGTATCATTTATCTTCTAATTTTATTATCAAGCTTCTAAAGTGAAATATCCAGATTTGAATATACGTGAAATTAAAAGTGAAGATAAATTGCCTACTGTCAACTTGGCTGATTTGTTAGCTTCTCAGAGTAAAAATCCTGCGTTATCTTTTAAAAGTATTCAAAATGGACGTGGTGTAGTGCAAAATGGAACAAATCCCGGTGTACAACGTCCACCACCACCGCCTAAACCACCGGCGTTTACCGGGCGTGTACAGTACACTCCAAAGATGCTGCCTTCACAGTCTTCCGAAACCTCACTCACCAATCTTAGACAGAGTATTACACAAGTAAGTACTTCACAGTCTTAATTTCCATCATAATTTTTAAGTGTCAGTGTGTAGAAATTGGATTAATTTTAAGTGTGATCACGGATTGATATCTATTAGAGAATCATGCGAAATCAGGGATAACTGGGCGGTAAAAAATTGCCGACTAACAGAAGTTGAAATTCATGGGCCACTGGATTCCGTCTGACTGGTTGAATAATCAATAAGCCTGTCTTGTAACCTGAAAGTCCTAGGTCCGATCCTCCCGGTGGGATCGTGGCTACCCACTGATGGAGTGTCTCAGAACTAGGACGAAACAGTTGTCTGGTACTTTTTGACTTTCATCACAATGCTCCTTTTTGATAAATTTATTGTAAATATAGATTTTTGTAATTTCACAGGAATCAGTTTTGTTACTAGCTTGTGAAGTTAGAATTCAATGGGTAATTTGACACTTTGATGTCAGGTGATCGGAAATATCGAACACCTGTTTGAAGAACTCCAGTAAATCTTCCATCCTTAGGTAATCTTATGTTCTCACCACTTTGGTGGTAGTTGTGTACTACAATTATGTAAGCCAGCCAACTCTAGCACTTCTGATTTTTCTCTGTTGATGATGATCTGTCTGTCTGTTTTCACCATAGGACTTTGCACCGATATGCGGCAGTTCGAGTCGCCACACTCCATGTAATTTGAAAGCCTCGTCGATTGGTTTCCTCTCCTTACCTAGCACTCGACCGATGCCTTACCTCAATATTGCTCACCTTATTATACCACTTCACACGGGAGATAGAACGCAGACACCTATGATCACTTATCATTTGCCTTTTACCACCTGTTTCCCTGATAAGCCTAAATAGTTGTCTGATGTTATCAATCGTCGATGCCTTTTCCATCTCTTTCGCTTTTGTCGCCCACCACTGTTCGCGGTCGTTGCGAAGACTTCTTGTTAGTTTTCCTTTGAGTAGCTTTCGCTCCTCATCATAATCGGAGCTCGCCAGAATCAGTTTTCTTGAGTCAATCATTTCGGATGAGGCGGTAGAGATCCAATAGCTTTTACTAACTTTTGGTTTTGTGTTATTAATAGCTTTTACATCTGTGTTCACAGCTAACTGTATGTTGTGCCAGGCTACCGCAGGGGAAGTCCTCCTGTTGATGATGATGCCAACACTCTAGACATTGAGATGTGGCGAATAGAAAAAAAAGCAGAAATGTTTCAAATTGAGAATTTTTATAATCTCAACTGAAGATGAAATTGATGTCTAAAACTTCTTGGCACATATATAAATGGTTTCCAGCGTGGTAGGAAAATAAAAGCGCAGATAAATTACACTTACCATTAACAATTAAAGAACTGTTTTGACTGGAGTAAAAGTGTGTGAAAATAGCACATTTCAGCCTATGAAAAAGTGGAGTGTAGGCATTTTTTAGAATAAATTTGATCATTTTGAACACTTTTTCCTCGTAAAAATATTCACTTACATTCTTCTGCCATTCACCACACACAGATTCAGTGGTTGTTATCTCTGAAGTGTCAAAACTACCGCTAGCTGGAACTTTGCTTATGAGAAGCACATTAAGTTGCGATTACGTGTAGTAGTAGTGTAACAACAGAAGACAACGGCCAGGCAACAGATCGTTTATTAAGGAAATCAACGCATATTTATATATTTTCATGTACATTACTATGGATATTTAAGCAAACAAACACAGTCTTCCGATTGGTTGTTTCTTACTTGAAGTTTATCTCTTTGTGACTATTTCTTGAATGTCACATCATCTATATGTTAACTGCATCCGCCTACGCAAAGTCTGCTGTGGTCGGTTTTTGAATCAGTCTTGTTCATATTTTCTCACGACCAATCTTGAGAACGTAAACATTGACGTAAATTGCTGTCTACCAATTTGGCTAGTAGACAGCTCTCACCACAGTAGTAGTAGTAGTACACAGTTGCGCTTGCCAAAGTGTGATACCCATGTTCAGACTAAAACGGTCCATTTCAGTTGGTAGTGACTAGCAGTGGAATCTAAGATGTGCATTTCGTCCTGGATGTACCTGCACTCCCAGTGAGTGAGTGGTGACGTTCCCACTGGGACTCGAACTCTGCACAGATTGGTAAATACTCGCCCTGGATTCCACCGCTAGTCACTACTAGCCAAAAATAACTTCACTGTTATCCTCAGACATCGGCAGAGCGTTCGTACTAGCTAGGGGACGAAATGTCAACAGAGACCGAGCACTTCGGTTTGACATAACCAACCAACTGGAAAGGCAAATTGAATCTGAAAACACAAACGAAATAGTCCATACTGACTCATTTGCATTTGTGCTTTTGTATTTTATTTCGACCACCTAATTTTGTCATGTGTATTCATATGTTGCCTTTTGTGTAGTGTGCCTTTTGCTGTGTTTTTTGGGGATATTTTCTGTCCTGTGTTTTAATATATACATCAAACTATGCAGCAGAGATGAGATTACCAAAATTTAGTTTGATTAGACCTATTCAGTATGTAGTTTCGGGAAAATAAATGAAACAGCCAGTAAAATAACCGAATTACATCAGATTACATAATGAATAAAAATTGTTATTATTATTTCCTTTAATTCCTAGAAGAACATAGGGCTTCAGCGGCGCGTCTCCATTGCGTTCGGTTCTCTGCTAGAGATATCTTCCTGGCTCCAAGTCTGCCCACATGCTTTCATCTCCTCTTCACATAACTTCCTCCAAGTCACTCTTGGACTGACGACCAACTCGCCTCTTCCCTTTCGGGTTTCACTCGAGCAATGGCTTGTCTAGTGATGTCACTTGATGGTTTGTTTCCTCAGAGTATGGCCAATCCATCTCCATTTCTTCCTGCTTATTTGTTGCACAATCGGTTCCTGGTTGGTTGGTTCGCCGCCAGAGATCTCTGTTGCTGATCTTTTCTGGCCGGCCATCTGATCTTGAGTATTGAGCGAAGACAACTGTTAATGAAGGTCTGTATTTTGTTTGAGATGCTCTTTATGACGCGCAGTGCAAGTCTCTGATCCGTATAGTAGCAGTGACTGGCTTTACATTGGAGTTGAAAATCCGGATCTTATTTTTGATGCTGAGTGCTGTTGACCTCCACACAGACTTGAGAGTAGTGAAAGCTTGTCTTGCTTTTCCGATTCTTGCTTTGATATCCTGGTCAGTTCCGTCTGCCTGTAGTTGAAACGATGCTTCCCAGGTAGGTAAACGAGGTTGTTTCTTTCAGGTTCCTCCCATTTATGCTGATTGTTGTCTGTTGTTGTTGTTGTTGCCGGTGGTGGTGTTGCCCAGGGATCTTCATCACTTCTGTTTTCTCTATGTTTACCTGAAGTCCTATCTCTCATGCTTCTTGTGCCAACTTGTTGCTTTTCGCTTGCATATCTTCCAGTTTGTGGGAAATCAGACATAAATCATTGGCGAAGTCCAGATCCTCCAAGTTTTTTGTGTGTGTCCATTTTATGCCTGTTTCCTCATTGCCCGTTGTTTGTCGCATTATCTAATCTACGGCAATCAGGAAAATCATTGGCGATAGTCGGCAGCCTTGTCTTACTCCTGTCCTCACTTCAAAAATTAATATCTCTTATGATTGAGTGATTGTATAAGTTATTAGAAAGCAAACTTAACACACTTTTGTTTCAGTATGCATGAATAGGTATGAGCAGGAGTCGGGCAACTACGAATTGAGTTTCCCCAGGTAGTAGTTGGTCTTGTGTGATTTTGTATTGTGTTTAGAGGAATGCTGTAATAATCTTATCAGATATTACACTTGGGTTTCTTACACAGCACAGCATTTGCCATACTATGTGCGAAAGCACTCCATGATGATAGCCCTTATCATCTTCATCGATACTTGGACACCGTCACGCATCAATTCTGAATGCTATACTTTACTTCGGCTGACCTAATAAGAAGTCAAAAGTGCATAAGAAAAGAAAGGAGCTGCAATTTGACTGCAGAAATATTTGCCTTTCATTTGGCATTTTTAGTAAGATACACAATCTACTAATCTAGTAGTGATAATGTTGTTAACAATCAACATATTTAGAGGGCTGAGGTAATCAAGCAAGAAAATTAGAGTGAAAATTGAATGGTAGGAATAATTCCACCGTAAAATCATTAAAATTAAAATAGGTCGTTACGTAAACCGTAGTTTGTATGAATAAAATTTAGAAGAAGAATAAATGAATGATCAATTTAATATGATGGTTATACTAACAATGGTTTGTTATCACTATCAGAAGGGAACGAAGGACTAGTAATTTGTGTTTATGTTGACGATGGCAAAGGCAAGATAAGTGGCTGGCTATATTTACATTTACTCTAAATACACAGGTTTCGTTGGGTTCCAGTGTTTTCTGCTACATGGGAATAATGAAGTCTTAGAGGAGAATTACGATGTGTAGGAATGCGGTTAATAACTCTCAGCACTTTGCAAACACATCAATTCTATTCCTATTATCGTCAAGATGTACTAGAACAAAGCTACGAATCAACTTTGTTCACCCATTGTCTATCCATGCAAGATGATATTCGGTGACTCAACAATGAACATGCTTAGTTGTACGCCCAATCTAACAGGCTCTGTAGGAGGCGAAATAGGTTAATTTGTTCTTATTTCTTGAATGTAGTATTGGTTGAATTATGAAATGATAGCATAATTCTTGTGCAATGAATGCTTTTTATGCCATTATTTAAGCTTTATTTTACAACTGCAAAACTACATTTTTAAGGCGAGTAGATTTCTTGGAGCTGTCGATACACTGTTTTCCCAAACGGGGGGGGGGGCAGTTTCATAATTTTATCTAGGAATAACTGTGGACATCCATTTTCGCTGAAGAATTCACGGAGAATCTAAAGTTCGTCACAGATTATTCTAGGTAAACTCCTCACTGAATGGATTGCGTTTATATTTTAAAGGTACAAAGATGAGTTTACTTTTCTTTTAATGTTAGTTTTCTATATGTAGTTATGGAATAATGGTGATGCGGTGAAGAAATGAATGAACGGATTAAAGGATAATGCTGAAAGCATAATTAATTTATGGAAGTGATAAGATAAGAAGTGAATTTAAGCAAGTCACTATGGCCCCCAGACCTTGACCCCCCCCCCGCTATATCACCTAAGCGCTCACAAATCACACGCATTTCAAATGATTACGATAATTATTCAAGTAAAGTGTGTTAAGATTTCTATCATCACAACTTGTTTCTTTCAAATAATAATAATAGTAATAATAATGATATAATTATAGGTTATACTAAATTGTCATTTTAACCTATTGATTTTGTTTAGCTTGATCGTCAACATAGTCTTGTATCGAACTTGTCAAATTTGTCATTGGGAAAACTTGATTTAAGGTAAGCACGCTGGTTAATGTTTCTCTGTTCATTGAATCTAAATCAATATGGAGAGTTTGCATTTGTTATTTGAAGTATACTCAATAAATCACCTTTGCTTTTCAAGAGTTGATTTGTTTTAGAGTTTGATCACGGATCGGCATCAGTTAGAGAACCATTGAAAATTAGGGACACCTGTTTATATCCTAGTTTGGGAATCATCATCGGCAGTATGCCACCCACTGGGATTTCGAACTCTAAAAGCAAATCAAATCCTTACAAATCGACTCTTGAAAAATTAATCTGATGCTCGCTAGAGGACAGAGTTTCCTGGAGTGTTCTAGTGAGAAGTCGTGACCAGTGTGTTGCATCCGGTCGGCATGTGAGGATGGAGTTCCCGCCGATGACATTTTCTGATGGTCGCACTATAATCATGAATTGGTAGAAGTTAGAATTTGTGGGTTGGTCATTGAATCGGGTCCTAGTGGCTGAATGGTATACGAGCTCGCTAGCCTTGTAACCGGAAGGTCCTGGGTTCGAACCCTGGTGGTGTATGCGATGCGTGTCGATGATTCCGAAAACAGGATGAAACAGCCGTGCAGTACTCCTTGCTGGTTTTCAATGGTTGTCTAACTGATATCAATCCGTGGTCAAACTCGAAAAACAAATCACTCCTATATCATCCATGAGAATTCATCTTATGGTTTTTTTTAATGATAATCTTTAAATTAAATCGGTCTATTTGTCATAATAATTTAAAGAGTAGACTTCCTAATTTGCATAAAACTGCTATATACTAATGATTGATTGATATGATCAGTAGTTGTATACCACCACTCATATCATCCAGTAGTGCTTGCTAGCCAGATCAAAGTGATCTTGGTAGGTACACCATTGATGAACTCGGCCCCAAAACTAATGGAATGGCAGTCCGGTATTTTGATCACCTCAGTCTGGTTAGCCAACACTAATAGGTGATGTGACTAGGATACACCTACTCATCGCAGTCAATCCGTGGTATTCACTTATATGCATTTATGCTTGTTTTCTTGATTTTTATTTAAATTGTTATTTAAACGCAGAAAAAACTTGGTACAATATGGCACCAAGAAAGATGCACCACACAATAATAATAAAACAACATAGATTAAAAGTAGAAATATAAGTAGAAAAAGGATAAAGAACTTCATCTGGAAGGAAAACAGTCATGCTTAACAAGTTCAAACAGTATTCGTTAACTATCATCATGAAGGGAAGAAAGAAGGAAATTGCAACACGTTCGCCATTGATTACGAATCTTGGGCATATCCGATAACGTTTCGAGCCATCGATTCGAGCTATCTCGCGGACCCCAACCAGGGAGTCGTGACACACCAACCGATGCTAATCTAGCACAAAAATCCTTCATCCCACGACGCCACGTCATGGACTGACCACCCCTCCGCCTTTTCCATCCAGTTCCAGGGTTAGCGAACAGAGACCTGTACGGAAGCCTCTGGGGTGACATTCGTAGCACATGTCCAAGCCACCGGAGCCGGTGTCTCCAGATGACGATACTCAATGAATGATGATCTCCACTGTGTTCAAACACACGCTGCCGAACCTCAGAACTACTCAGGCAATGATGCCATCGAACGCAAGCAATCCTGCGGAGACAGCGGTGATCGAACACGCAGATTCGCCTCACATCCTCAGCTCGGAGAGGCCAGGTTTCACAGGCGTAGAGCAGCGCAGCCCTCACCAAAGCATTGTATACCCGACCTTTGACAGCCAGGCTAACGTCGCGATGGCGCCAGAGGTGGCTCAAGTTGATGTATGCTACCCTAGCTTTCATTATACGGTTGGAAATCTCATCCGTCACCCCTCCGCCAGCACTCACACAACTACCTAGGTACACAAACTTATCAACAACTTCAAGCGGTTCACCCGCAAGAGTGAGTGTAGGTACAGGCTCTTGCCAATCTTGTAACAGTACTTTGCACTTAGACGGTGCAAAGCATATACCATACTTACAGACACTGATCGCCAACTGATTAAGTGCGATTTGGGCAGGCTGCATGCTATCGCACAGTAAGACGATATCGTCTGCATACTCGAAGTCGAAAAGTCTATCTCCAGGTAGCAGATCTACACCACCTTCACACACATCCTTCAGAGCTGACTCCAGAATGTCATCGATGGCAAAGTTAAAGAGAAATGGAGAGATTGGGCAACTCTGTCTAACCCCACTGTTTTCTTGATTACCTACTTATGGTATCAAGCAGATCACATACTAGCGATCTGAATAACTTGGTTTCCAAAGGGAAACCTCATTGAATTGTGTAAATCACAAATTCATTTACAAATTATGGATATGATTTACGAGACCTCCTTAATCTCTTCGAAAATAAGTGAGGAGTGATTATTAAAACTGTAGATTACTTACTACCTCATTATACTATAAGGATTACTGACTGACATGTGAGCAGTTGGGAACAATTCACCTGAACCAGCAGTAGTGTTTGATAGCCAGATAATGTAGATCAAGTGTAGAACTTCAGCACTGTAGTGGAATGTAATTCTAGACTAACTAATTTCTACGTAATGAAACAGAATCTAAAGGAAATTCAATTAGACAAAGATGAGAAAATGATTAGTTTTGATATTACCACTTTGTACACTGATATTCCAATTGATCCTGAACTCCAAAACAGAACTAAGCTCTCGGTTGATGAAATGATACTAATATGTAGCCTCGACTGTATTCAAATTTCAAAATAAAGTATAAAAGGAAACGAATAGAGTGCCAGTGGGATCATCAATATCTCCAACAGTAGCAGACATATTATTTATGGACAGTTGTCTAATATGGAATTACTCATTTATATTACAACTTATCTATACTACTGATAGAGTTCGTAGAGCCTTGTTCATAGTAGTGTGCCCATGTACTTGTCAATGAGTCGTACTTATTATTTGGATGTTGATAATTTTATCTGAATACTCATGATTTGAAAATGTGTCCCACTAGTTGCTATGGTGTGTTAAGTTCGATGAGCTACAGCTTTTCTAAGAAAGTATCCCTAATCCACAGGGTTTATTTGAGTGGTCGATAATAAGATCTTGTTATCAGAAACGAGTGGAATAAAATACAATCATCCGTTATTTCTCCACTCATTCTGCTAACCTACATTCTTTGAAGAATATTTTTTTGTGAAAATAAGCTAATTAATATCAGACAAAAATATCTACGGGCAAGAAACTATAGAGAAGTTGACGAATTCATTAATTTATGATATATGCTATAGGTAATATTTTTGGAATGAACAATTTTCAACAATGTTTAGCAAGGTACCTTATCCACTAATAACAAGAAGTACTTTATTTGTGCATTAATTAAATCGGTAGCATGAAAAACTCATAGCCCGGATAGCTCAGTCGTAACATTTCTGACAGCAGCACTGCGTGACACGAGTTCGAATCTCAGAATGGACATGAGTTTCTTCAAAATGACCTTTGTGCGTCGGTAGCACAGCGGTAGAGTGCTCGCCGATCACTCAGGTGGTCCGGGGTTCGATCCCCGGCCACCGCACGCACTCCTTTACCTCGCTAAGCCAGTAGTAAAACTAGTAAAGGCAGAAGGTTGGGCATGAGGCAAGCAACCCCATCCTGTAAAAATAATCACCACTGCTACAGAAACTTCACACTTTAAGCTTGAAACCCTATGTTCCACTGGGGAACGTAAAGGAATAAAAACGAAATGAAAAACTCATGATGCTATAGTCTACTGATTTGACAGAAATGAGTAGTTGGTTAGCAACCACAGCAACCAGTAGTGCCTGCTAGCCAGATCGAAGTGATTCTAACACTAGACGGTCATTTTACTCGTTTCACACCGAGGCCATAAGCGGTGTGTAACTAATCTCATTCAGCTTGCATAGCCTACTCAGTTGAATTCTGTATTCTGTCTAGCTACTTATGTAGGCGAACGGGTAATCCACGGAATTAAATTATCAATTTACAAATTACACAGTTCAAATAGAGTGAATTCGATTCAATAGCATGAAAAGTTTTCATTTCAGACAGGTTTTTTTTTGAGTAATTTAATTAATCGATAAATTGTTGCGTGTGATGATGAAAGTATTTTTTTCATTGAGATTTAATCTTTACGAAGAGCTTAAAAGTGTCATTTCTATTTATCTTCAAAACACGTCTGTCTTTAAGTGACCTTGACAAAGCACTGCAGTTTAAATAATGAGTCATATGTAAGGTGTTGTTGAAGTTTAATTAGTAATAAGAATTTCAAACTATAGACATTTTTCCTTACAACCTCAGATACTTATTTTGCATTCCGTCTTAGGCTTTTTTTTAATCCATTGCATCCCAAGTGGAACATAAGACTTTGGGCTTGACGTAGTGACGTAACGGTGATAGTGTTGTTTATGAGATGAGCCTCACGTCTAACCTTTTCTCTTTACCGGAGCCACTGACAAGCTTTAAGAGTGGGTCGACTTGGAATCGTACCCCGGATCATGTGCGGGGTTGGTTGGTATTCTACCACTGGGTCACTGACGACGCACCTGCTCTAGGTTTAGTGGGAAATTATTCAGTTTTTGTAATCTCTCTTCTGTTATATTGTTATCATTGATATTCGTACAAACATTATGATCTGTTGATGTGAGGGTAGAATTTGGGCATTTCGGTAGGATGATTTAAATGCATAGTAGCAATCACAGTGATGTAACTATGAGCAGTCTACCGTACTGGAAACGTCATCTAGTTAATAATACTGTGTGTCATGGGTTACTGATAAGATTTATCAGTAGTATGTAAACAGACGTTCATCGCCATAAAAATATCAAATAGCGGAGAGATAGATTTTACGTCAAAGAAAGCAAATGATTCGGTGTTGTGGCAAAACATGGGAGACACGAAAAGAAGACAAAGAAACATAATATGAAGGCTAGAAGTAACACAACACAGAAGATCAATGGAAGTGACTATTTTCAGATAAGCTGTACATAATTTGGCTATGTAGAGAGATATCAAACTTCTAATACACATTCCGTAACCAAGTTTCTTGTCTTCTACAGCTGCAACTGTATCACTGTGTTATATGAAATAAATTTACATGGTATAGAACTGTGCTGTATTGTCGTTTAGTACTGGTCCAGGAAACGATACGGACGTTGAAATGGTGCACCAGGTGTTCAATCACTTTTCCAGTTAGTCTTCCTGTTTAATTGTCAGCGTCTCCATAAGGTTTCTTGAGACTTTATTAACTCAAAATTTAACTTTACGGTTATAACAATATTGGAGAACTTCTGTTAGACCGCTGAACAGAAATGCATCTGATGTAATATGAATTGTCATCTGCTACTAGTTATAGGCTAGTTTTTTCAAAAGAATGGATACTGAACAAAGAGTACTCGATAACTTCATCATCAGGCTCTACAGTTATATATACATTATAGTGAATGAATGAATTAGTGTTATGAACGACATTAATGTTTAAATAACATCGAATCAATAATATTGATAGATTACAGTTGAATAGCATCAACATAAAATTAGCTGAATGTTACAAAAATTAGGAAAGATAATATTTTCTATAGTTTGGTTTGTAAGGGTTTGTTATGTTTTTACGAGTTGATCACGGACTGATATCAGTTAGAGAACCATTGAAAACCAGGGAGTACTGGACAGCTGCTGTTTCATCCCAGTTTGGTATACGAGCTTGCCTTGTAACCGGAAGGTCCTGGGTTCGAATCCCAGTGGGTGCGTACTGCCGATGATTCCCAAACTAGGATGAAACAGCAGCTGTCCAGTACTCCCTGGTATTTAATGGTTCTCTAACTGATATCAGTCCGTGATCAACTCGTAAAAGGATAATATTACAAATTCATGAATTTATAGTCTCTACTGAAGGCTGGTCAGGGCAGTAGTAGGGTCTGGACTTGCTTCTTTTGAACACAGAGCACTGGTTGTTTGAGGCGAATTGCAATAGCCTCTACTGTTTGGAGCATGCGATGCTTCGATGGTTTCGGTCATTTGTTAGGCATCCGGTATATTATAGAGAAGGATTCTTCAACACTGGCCGGCTTTGTGGCCGGTTTGCACCAGAAGGTTCAATATCGAACTGTTTATGGTTTTAACTACATACACCTTTACTTAGCCATAGTGGAGATGTTCTCGAACAATTCAATCCTTGTTTTCACTTTATTCAAATTCATGAAAAGGGATAGGTGTATAAAGCTTCGCTTCAATCCGAAATCTCAGTGTACTTTTTCTAAATTGTTTTTGGTGCAGTTTGCGTCTTGTATTCACTGGCATACTTTTGCCGTTCTTCCCTTCAATATATATATATATATATATATATATATATATATATATATACCACATATAAAATCTGTTGACTGCTTCGTCGTAGAACGTATACGGTCTGATGGTTGAATACTTACCAATTTGAGTTTTTTTATCGTTTTGCTGATTATTTTTTATTATTATTGTTCCCTTGGATTCCTAGTGGAACATTGGGCTACAACTACACGTCTCCACTTGCTTCTGTCTTCTGCTGTACTTTTCACCTGCGTCCATGTTAATCCATACTGTTTCAGTTCCTCTTCACACAATCTCCTCCATGTCACTCTTGGACGTCCCACTCGCCGCTTCCCTTTCGGGTTCCACTCGAGCTATGGCCTGACGCGCGATGTCACCCAGCGGCCTCCTCAGCGAGTGTCCAATCCATCTCCACTTTTTCCTGCATACTTGTTGGGCGATTGGTTCTTGTTTTGTTTGTTCCCATAGTTTCTTGTTGGTGATTCTTTCCGGCCATCTCATCTTCAGTATAGAGCGAAGACAGTTTTGCTGATTATAAGTGTATCTAAGTTGCTATTCCCGTAGTTATTATGGTTATTCAAAGCCTAATCTTGGTCAGTTACCCATCTATAATTATTTCAAATATACACAACTGAGTTATGCAGCGTTTTGTAACTTAAGCATTTCATCTTCAACCATGCGGTTCTGAGTTCGAACACCAGTTTGAACAACTGGGTTATACTACCAGCCATCAAACAGTAAGTGTGGCTTGCAGATTAAAATGTGAGAGAAACCTGCTTCCTTTAACTGTGTCCTAACAACAACATATACTACGCATTCACTGGGGACAAAGGAATTAGGATATAGTTCTTATCTATTATGTATTCTTTGAAGGTCAAACGTATTAGACATATATCTACATTCTTGTATTTAAGACATACTTCACTGATCTCTGCATGGATTTCATCTAACTGTTTATTCCTTTCATGGTTTTCTGTTTAAAAAAAGTGTTATTTGGGAGCAGATTTCACTAAAAATGTAACACTCACTAAGTGATTATTAACATGAAGCACAAACGTTGTATATCCGAAAAAGTAACCGATTGTTATTATTATTATTATTATTATTTTATCTTCCCCTTCATTATTTTAGTCCAACAAGTGTAACATCGAATCATATTGTACTGTCTGATTCAATGAGAGGCGATGAAAACAGAGGTGAAAAAGTCTGGGTAAGTTATTCTTCAAGTAATAAACTCATAGACAAATAAAAAAAGTTATACATATATATATATGTTCAGGTGTATGGTACAGTTATCAGACTAATGCTGAGTAGGCGTTATCTGATAAATTTGCTAGGAAAGGGAATTAAAAAGTAGTCCCGCTTGGCATACGTACATATTGGTATTTATCAATAAGCTGTATTTATAACAACATAAGAAGTCATTTTCGAACCCCTGTCATCTGAACAAGTCGCTATGGGGACTTTCGAATTCATAAGTATTCAATGATGTTATATACTTGATAACGTCCCAGGGTCTACGTCTTATCATAGCCATTTAGGTACTGTCAAGTAGATGAAAATATTTCGTTTGACGACATTACTAAAGCCAATCTCCCATGCTGATCATTCGTCAACAAAATTTGACTACTTCAGTCCAGCAAAGCGAAACAAGAAGAAACCAGAATGTACACATAAGGCAGACAAAATTCTAATATAGAAAAAATCCCCATTGAAACATTTAGAAAACAGAAAGATTGAGCGAAGAAGTATTTACTTTTCAATTAGATCCTCATCTCTGGCTCTACTCTAATATATATAGCATTTTTATTACATTACACAACAGTTTACCAATCAAGTGGCGATATGTTTGTTAACAATAATTAGTCAGTGTTAAAGTGTCTATGGGTTAATAATTAACGAAGAAAATCAATACACATTTAAAAGGTAGAAATGGTTAGAATAAATTAATTTTACAACGATAACATGTAATTAAAGGTGAAATGGTCAGAAAAATAAAATAATTTGGACAATTATAATTTTTATAGTTTTTAAAGGTTTAGGGGGAGGGGGCGAAGTAGTCCGGTTTATACAGTCATGTAACGATGGCCAGGGTAAGAAAAGTGGCTGTACAAATTTCTTCTGAACACACAGGTTTGGCTTCTCCAGATGGATTCCTATTGCTTCAGGTGTCTGTAGAGGACGAACTCGTAGAGCAAAATTAAGATTATTCGGAATGCGATAGATAATTTTAAATGCTGTATTAATGCTGTAACAAAATTCTGTTTGTTACATATCCATCCGCTTTAGTTTCTTATGCCTGTGTTAGTGGTCTGTCTGCATAGCAGACTGAAACCTAAGAAATCCTACATATGGTTATCATCAAAGAATAAAAAAACTCAGGTGGTATCTAAGCCCATTAATCCACATGTTGTTGTTGTTGTTGAGTTTCATAAAATCTATCACACAAAATAATTTAGTTTTCCATAATTCTGTACAATGTGCCTGGATGGTTCAATGTTAACATACCTGTCAGCTATACCGGAGATGCAGGTTTAATTCCCGGCTCACGTATTCCTAAACCTCTCCTATTTTATTTATTGTGTGATTGTGATTATAGCTTGATTCCCCACCGTATTTTCGGTACAAGTATGGAATTCTCAGCATGTGATATCGGTAGCCCAAATTTTGCAGGTCGACCGTTTATATCAGTGTGTGTCGGCAGGGGATCGAACTCCGGACCATGTGCATGGTCGGCGAGAGTCCTAACCGCTGTGCCACCGACGCACAGCCTGTATTAAGCCTAAAAATGAGGGAAGGTTACCTGTGAGGCTAACAACTCCACTCTGTAGGCATATGTTCCACCTGGAACTCTAGAGACGAAGAAATTCAGCATAATAGATGGAAAGCCAAAGCAGTAAGTCGAAATATGTTAAACTGCAACAGACAAAAGCTCAAACGTAATGGTCATAGCTCAGGTTAGATCAATCCTGAAAAGTGGTTCAGTAGGGTCGAGGGATTGGTAAGTGAAAGCGTCGCATTAATATTAATAATAATAATAATAGTGCTTCAATTCTTCTAGATATATGAAAAATGAAAGCTATTCATTAGAATTTTATCAACAGATTTTTAAAGTTGTCAAACAACCTTTTATTTGATTGTACAGGATAAGTTTTGTTTGAATTGCTATTCAATAAGTATAATTGTTTAACTCTGAGATCCATCTGATAAAAATGAAATATAATGAAATTTCAGGGGATGGATTATCATGATAAAGTTCGAATGTTCGAATTCATCATATTTTCTCCTTTTGTTCGATTTTATTCTTTAGAAACTATCCACTGAACATTCAGATGAAGAATCCCGTATGTATAGTGATTTACGTGAAAAATCCTACACTGATAGATCATTACCACGAAAATACTCTGAACAATACTCTGACCAAAGGATGTATAAACCGGTCGATTCGCATGTAGATCCATGGAGAGTTTCACTGACTGCTTCAACTATTAATGCCTCAATACCATCAGTGCCAAATATTCCTCCACCTGAAAGTAAACCAATGAATTTAGTAAATTCTCAATCATCTCTAACATATGTACAACCAGATGTATTGAACAATCAGGGTAAGAAGTGTTTGTGAGAATAATCTGTGGTGTTATTTATTTTTAACGGAATATTTCATAAAGGAAATGAATAGCATGTTATTAGTTAAAACTTCTAATTTTGTCATCCTATTAGACTAGAAAGGTGGTGCTTCGGCATGTATAGGGTGGTGTGCTTGCCACCTCGTTCGACAAAGCTTCCCAACTATGTCGGCTGACTTTTCCCGTTTACCTACTACTCAATAATATAACGGGATTATCACTTACAAGTTGCTCCATCTGGTATGGGGCTTTAGACGTAAGTGAATATGATCAAAAGCTCTTGGTTTATTAGCTTGAAAATCCCCATTGAGTCATATGAAAAAGAGAAGACGTTCAGCGAACAGACTCTTTTCGGCGAATTTATTCACATAGCTGTACAATCGCATTTATATATAATTATTTGTGTGTGTGTGTGTACATGAGGTTTGTCAAGTTTAGATAATTGATCAGGTGGTACAAGAATGATCTAATATAGAAACATGGTTAATCAGACAGCAACTAAAGTAAGATTGAGTTAGTAAGTTAGATGACGCAATATAATTGACTAAAATGTTTCAACTTAGGTCAGGATAGCAACAGAGGTAATTACAAGTAGAGACTAAGTAGAAGTGGGGCAGAGAATAATGCCATTTAAATCAGAACTGAAATTGAGCAAATAAGTTGGATGACGTAACATAAATGACTAGAAATTGAGCGTTGTTCAAGTGAGTAACAGTGGTAGTGAGGTGTAGAAAATAAATCGGGTGGGGGTAGAGAACAAGAAAGTTGAAAATGTAAAATATTACAATTGAGAAGACAAAATAATACTAATGAAGAGACAGAAAAAAGGATTAGGTAGAATTTACATGTCGGCTAATAAGATAGATTACGTCCATTGCAAGTGTAGTGATTGAACGAACTTCTTCTGCATGCAGAGTTCAAGACTTAGCAAGTGAATCGTCATTGCTTCTGCACTTTGATTCGTACACCTTTAGGAAGACTGCTTCTTACTCTGTAGACGACTTTGAAGTTTGTTTGCGGTGTAGCTTGGTGTCCGGATTCTATCAGATGTTCTAAGATGGAGCTGCAGGAGCATCTCCTTTGTAAAACCATGTTGGTAAATGTTCAGTGATACGTTTGGAAAGCGAGCTCTGGGTACGGCCGACATACCTTGTTTCTATATTAGATCATTCTTGTATTACCTGATCAATTATCTAAAATTGACAAACCTCATGTACACACACACACACAAATAATTATATATAAATGCGATTGTACAGCTATGTGAATAAATTCGTCGAAAAGAGTTTCTTCGCTGAACGTCTTCTCTTAGTTTATTCCATATTTCCTGTGTCTCATTCATGAAATAAAGTATTGCCTACATCACTTACTTTTCAACAAGTACCTGGATTTCAACAAAGATGGCAACAAGTTGGCATTTACCTAACAAGTCTATTGTACACGTGCTTAGCAGACTAGTCCGTTATGGCCTATGGAACTCCCTAATAACTGGAGATGTCAACAGCTCCAATCATTTCATTCCCTATTTTTAAACTAGTAGTCGGTGCAGAGTAGTTGTATGTTGAACAAAGGCACATCTCATGCTAAAAACATATTTAAAAATTCGGTCAGGATGTTCAGAAGATCTTGGTAATATTTCCAGCGAACCTACCAAAATCAAAAGACTTAATGTCTTGTGTAATTAACCGTTAAAATATCTTGTTTCATTCCTTTACCTTCTGAAAGGAGCATAAGGCTTCAAGCGTGAACTCTGGGGTTTCCCTAGCGATTTCTTTTTGCCAGGTGAGGTTTCTAGCCTCATATACAACCTTTCCTATTCACTGACTAGGTGAGGTTTAAGAGTGCATCAATCAGGAATCGAGCCCAGACTGTATATATGCATGGTTGGCAAGCATTCTGTCACTGAAACACCGACGCACCATTAAAATATAATTATAATGAATTCATTCTTTCCACAATACTCAAGCTTTTCACAGACATTATGTTCAGAAGACTCTACACTTCGTTTACGTCTTCACCTAAAAAAGATTAGGTTATCTTCAACCTGTTTGCTACTAGTTTACACTTCCTCACCAGTTGAAAGGTACTAGGATAGAAGGCAAAAACATATGGAAAGAGTATACTCTTAAAGTTGTCGAAAGTCGTCATAAAAAGTAGAGCAAACTTTGATCAAACTAAAATGTGATATCACAAAAATAATGTTTGCTTCTTTGCTATTGTAATCAGTTGTAAATCATTTTACTCGGAGTCTTCAGTTCATGGATTTCCGTCTGACAACCTATACGTTCCTATACTGCTCAAACCAACAGTCAGAAACTTTTCATATTGGTATCAATTTCTTTCTATCAGTGCTAACCTTTACGAGTCTGAGACTAATTTAGTGAACATTTCATTTATAAGAAAGTGGTGCCTTGTCCAGTTTTAACCACATCTCAGTCATTTGCAGTCTTATTTGTACGTAAATCTCTGTCTTACCTTTGCTCACATCATGCTTTCATCAAATGTGAACAGTACAATGAAGTCAACTGTTGGTGAGTATTCAAAGCCTTATTGAAGATTCAGTCATCTACTTAGAGGAAAGTGAGGAAACTAAATTAAGATACATAACTAAGCTTATCTTGAATTTACAATTCCTTGTTAACTACATGATAATATTTAGTCTTGTAAATATGAGGTCCAAATGGATGTAGATTAGAAAGGGTATCATTGATAAAACAACCACTTGTGATATCCATTACTATTACAAACTGGAGATTGCCTGTAATATGTATCGCTTCTTCAACCTGTGGTTAATCTAGCTGGCACGAAAGTCGTTATCGCTTCGGGATCTGTTTCAGATGTTCTAGCGATTGGTGGAACAAAAAGTTTATATGATTACAGGGTGTCGAAAGAATAATTCTGAGGAAGTTCCATCTCTATTAATGAATGACTTCCATCTTGTGAATGCTTTATCCTAAGTAGCTGACTGCCTGAATAATAATTCAAATGCTGTGCGATGATGTTATTTGGTCCCTACAATACAAAACATGTGACAAACACTATGGTCACTCACAGACGGTTAGTTAGCAAGGAATAAAGAAGAATGAGACGAATAACCAAGTAGGAACTAGTCCCTACTAATCATTTATAAGCTTCCCTATTGAATGTTTTTGAATGATGAATGCCTTCCCTAGTGTTTTATTACGTTCCCCTGCCTCACTTACCCACCAACATGTTCAAAATCGGCTTCTATCTTCTGCTGTTATACGCCCTATCGGTCGGTAGTTTTAGTAATTATTTTAATACGAGAGTGTGTTTACTCTATTGATGGGCCTGATGTGGTCCATGAGAACCTTACACATCATCAAGAAGATATAGTTCCTACTTGGCTGCTTGTTCCATGCTTCTGTCTCTGAGGCACCATATGGTATATCGTGTGTTGTAGAAACCCTATACGGTTGACAACAATATAATGTATGACGTTGTTTTAACCATGTAGGATAAAATAGATGTAATAATATTCAAGTATTGGTTTATAGGAATTTGACTGATTGGTTACAGGATTTCATCATGAGCTGACATCGGTTTGGGGACCATTGGAAAACTGGACAGCTATTTCGCCCTGGTTTGGGGCTCGTCATCAGTACGCACCCATAGGGGTTCGAACCAAGGACCTTCTGGTAACAAGGCGAGCTGGTAGACCATTTAGCCACTGGGACCCGATCCAATAAAATATAATAATATAATGTAATATATATATATATATAATATCCAATCATTTTAATCAGCCAAGTATTATGCCTTAGGGTAGGCAAATGTCGAAGCGTCAGAAGGAACTAACTTTACATTTTATGACACGTAATCTCTCTCTTCACGCATTTATTACAAAGCTTGCGTCTTACCGTACTTTAGTTTCACTTATCTATTGTTTATTTTGTTGTCTCCTCTTTTTTCATTGTCCTTAGTATTACGTAAGTTGAAACGTTAAACTAAATGAAATAGTATATCTGTCAACTTATTGTTCATGTGTCGTACTGAAGTTTAATAATAGATTTTTTTTGGCACATGATTTTTCAATAGATATATATGTATATTTATTTAAAATCAATTTCCGCAACACATTTGACTAGAAAGGTAGTAGTAGTAGTGAACCTGTAAATGTGTAGCGTTTAATTAACTCAGTAGGTGGTCGTCTTTATTCTAGTGTGGTTAATTATGGTATTTTTTATTTGTTATAGGTAAATAAATAACCTACATCGTTATGGATATGCATTTAATTTCGTTGATTGCTCCCCTAACTTTGAATTACTTGCCTATTATCGCTATTACTCCATCTTGACGTGTGTTTTTTTTTAAAATTTTTAGTTAACTCTACTGTATGCACAACTTTGGCTATCCATCAAACACGTACAAATGGTTTACGCAATCTTGGGAATACATGCTATATGAATTCTGTAGTACAGTGTTTATCGCATACCAGAGCATTAGTCCACTACTTCCTTGATGGTTTTCATGAACGTAAAGCTGTAGTTACTAATTCTCTTGGCTATGGAGGAGAAATTGTCAAGCATTTTGAAGTACTACTCTCAGCCTTATATAATCGACCAAATCAAGATGCTGAATTGCATAAATTCAGGGTAAGTAAAATGTTGTTGTTTACCTGTTAACTTTCATTGTTTAAGTTTAATTTTTTAGCGTACTAAAATGTTGTCTGTGTGTTGGTGGCATAGCGGTTAGAACGCTCACCGACCGTGCACATGGTCCGGCGTTCGATCTCCGGCCACAGACGCACTCCTTTACCTCACTAAGCCAGAAATAATGCTGGTGAAGAGGAAAGGTTGGGCATGAGGCTAGCAACCGCATCCTGTAAAAATAAACACTGCTACCGAAACTTCAAGCCAGTAACTTGGAGCCCTATGTTCCACTGGGGAACATGAAGGAAAAAAGATGTTGTCAGTCCTATTGTAATTTTACTTTAGCTATTATTTTAATTTTGGGAAAAACTTGGATTTTTTTCAGCAAAGAACTCTGAGGTTAAGTCTCTATAATGATGAATGTGCATGCTTATGATGAATGTCCTACTCATTGACTTGACATTCGATTTTTTAGTCAGATCACGGATTGATATCAGTTAGAGAACTATGGGAAATCAGCGAGTGAGAGACTGTTCTGCAGCACACGCAACCAGGGACTTTCAGGTTATGAGGCGGGCTCGTTGACCATTTAACCATTGGAATGGAATGCAGTGGCCCATGTATGTTCACTTCTATCGATTGGCGATTTCGGCTAACTTTTGGCCAGTGGATTTCATGGGCTTCCAGTTTGTCCCATGTGCTGTACTTTGAAATCAAGTTTGCTTAACGTAGATTTCAACTTTAAATTTGTAAAATGTGGTATTTTGAGCTCAGGAGTCGACAGTTTTTTCGTCGTTCAAGTAGTATCAATAGAAGTAAGGAAGTAGTGGTGTAGAGAGCTGATGAGAATTTAAATTTATTTTCTTATCTCATCACAGATATCCCTTGCACGAATCGTATGCTTAATCTTGCCATCCGTTGATATACTCTGTAATATACCAGAGATAGTCAGTCAGTCAATAAATGTTGTCATGCCGAAGCACTGGCACATATTTAATGGATATAGTCCCCACGGTTTCTGTAGCGTTCACCGCTGGGAACAATGAGAGACTGGTCTGACGAAATGGATAAGTTAATCAGTCTGTCGTCTAGTTATTAAGATTACAGATGGGTGTGTTGTTTTGTTGCTAAATCATGAGTTATTGGATGGTGTTCTGTAAATTGTGTAACTCAATGGCTGCAGATATTATCAGATATGACAATCATTCATGAGCTTCCTTATCTCTTCACACATTTGAAGTGCTAGCAGGTATTGAATGCTTGGACGAATATGTTCTAATAAGGAGACACTTTTCTTCATTCTCTTAGGTTTTTTAAATTCCCCTTTGTTATCACTCCATTTAGTGTACTGTCTATATTATTATCCATACTGTACCAAGTTTGCGTTTCAAATTAATAAAGGTATACCTTGGACTATAGCTTAGAATAAAATCCTACAGAGGTTTAGCATTAAATTGGCATTTCACTACTACACTCTTTGCATCAATGGATCTATGATGAAATGCTCGCTAACCACACACACATACTCCGTGTTTAATTCCCAGTTGATTCACTCCTAAACGCGGCCTAGTTTACTTAGCCTCTAGTCAACTCGAAATAAAATGGGTTCGAACTAACGACCCTACCTTCCACTTTTAATTAGAGTTTACAGCTTGAAGTTCGATGTTCAAATCTGACTGACAATAGACCATAGAGGCTAGTTTAGTAGTAGTAGTGGTTTGTCTGTCTCTGTCTGGATTCAGCATAGAACTTGGCACCGAAGTGCAGCAGTTTGAGTTGCCACGCTCCAAATAGAACACAAAGGTACACAAGAAGATGAGTGAAGAGAATCAATAGAGTTTTGACAAGTATAAGAGTGAAAGAGAATGAGTAATGGTAGAAAGGAATATGAAAGATTACAGAGACTAAATACATCTGAGTAAGCCATTGACAACGATTTTGAGCCATGTCACCTATTGTCGCGAGTCATTGATTCTTAGAGTCCCGAGGGCCCCAACCCGGAAGTCTGCATCTCCCTCCCCACCTGACTCAGTTTAACTGTCAAGGATTTCATGGATTGATGAGGCCATGTTTTTGTTTGGCCACTACTTACTCTTTTCCAACCTTCACCTATATCAGCTAGTAATGCCCGTCTGTCGGGGGAGGCGATGGTTAGGCATGCGCAGTACGTGACCTAACCATCTCAATCTATGTAACTTTATAGCCTCTTCGATTGATTTTCCCTCTTTGCCCAACACTACGCCTAACGTCAACATTACTTACCTTATTATACCACCTAACGTGGGAAAGAGATCGTAGACAGCTATGATAAAAAACAATCAACCTTTTTATGTCTTCAACTCGTATTGGCCATGTTTCAGAGCCATAGAGAAGGACGGAGCGAACTGCTGAGCAGTACACACGTCCCTTGGTTGATAGCCGGTTGTCTCGCCTACGCCAGAGATGGTGTAAGTTAGCGAAAGCAGCTCTAGGTTTTTGGATCCATCCTGAGATTTCGTCGCCAATCAGTCCGTTGGTGCTGATACAACTTCCCAAATAGGTGAAGTGGTCAACATGTCCTATCAAGTAGTAGTAGTAGTAGTAGTAGTGCAAGGAAGATCTATTTTCTAATTTAAGGATACCATTCAACTTACTAGTCAGTAATAAATGGTTTAGTTGTATACGACAGTGAGTGAAATCGTTTCAGAATAATTAACTTACAAGTAGAACAATTTTTTCAGCACCTCTTGTGTATAACAAATTTTAGAAGGTGATTTAATAGAATAGTCACATGCATTAACTAGTCTATAACTGGTAAAGTTAGACTCTCTCTAAGGCTCTGTGAAACTCAGTTTAATCGACAAGTTGACAGTTTCTCTTAACGATCACGTTCTAATTACTACAGCTTAATTGACAGTACTTATTATTATTACAATTCACTTTATACTAGAGAATTGGTTGCCTGATATTGATTAATGTAAATGTTTTTAGTGCTGATCGAATTCTGTTAATCAAGCACATCTCTCACCCTCGTATTCTTTGAATTGAGGACCACAGTGTAAATTCTTTGTACAAATTTTGACCAGACAGCTGCATTGACTACCCATTGATCTTTATTACGCAGTCTTTATGATCATCGACCATTACCTGGAGAGCTCAGTGGTGCGAGCATGGATCTGAGTTTTAAAGTTGCATTTACGCCTTTCTGCTGATTATTTATGAACACAAAACCTAGGTAGTGTAAATTATCTTTATGATTCACTCCTAACGTCTAATACATCCTCGTTATATAATTTTATTTTTTTTTTTATTTTTGATTTACAGCTTGATTCCACACCGTATTTTCAGTACAAGTGTGGAATTTTCAGCATGGATATCGGTTGCCCAAATTCAGGCATACCATAGGTATCGGGTGTGCGCCGGCAGGGGATCGAACCCCGGACCATGTGCATGGTCGGCGAGAGTCCTAACCACTGTGCCACCGACGCACAATATATAATATTGTTCAAACTATTTTATGACAGCTTTGTAAAAGCTCTAAGGCAAATGGACAATTTCATCATTCTCCTTGTATCATTTTGATGAATTAGACTGGAATTCTTTTTGATGTTCTAGTATTCAATCAGTTGGTAATAGTTGTTGTATGCGAGCAAATATTGATGTATATATATGTCTCCTATTCCGCTTTTTTTTAAATGTCTAGTCAGCTGTTGCTAAACATCAAGCCAAATTTTCCAGTAATGATCAACAGGACAGTTTGGAATTCCTTCTCTTTCTATTAGACGGTCTACACGAAGATCTGAACGAAGTAAGTTTCTTCTGGGTTGGTAACCTGCTAATTATTGCTTAGAATGTGTGTTTGGCTATAATCTCTGTCAGAACAAACATAGGAAAATAAAGAGTTGCAGGATAAAGTGTTCTGACTTTCTCCATTATGCATAAGATTTTATTTTCATAAATCACACAGTGTTATACAGTAATATTAACTGATGACGTTTCGAGCACAAACTATTGCTCATAATCATATCAATAATACTTATGTTCTGATTTTATTTCGAGTCTTTGCTTCAGCTAAAAACAAAGTATAAATTACATTAATCCTGATGAATAAAACTATGGATGAAGATTAAAGCCAGAAAAAGCAATAATGAATGATGACATGTCAACAGGGAAAAAACTAATTTAGAAAAAAACAATAGATTGAGCGAAGAAATATATTCCTTTCTCCAATTAATTCCTCATCATCGGCTCTACGCTAATGTATAGTTTTTTACATCAAAATTTTTACCAGTTAAGTGGTTATTTTAGTTAACCAGTTTTAGGTATAGGCGGAAGTGAAATCAAGAAGTTAAAGGTCATCAAAACAAATAACTAATAGATGTTAGTAACAAGATATCGAAGTTTTAAAGGAGCGGTGAGAATTAATTGTGGAATTCAAGATAAGTTGTTCCTTAGGTGTTGGCAACAAGTTATTACGTAATCAAGAAATTTGAAAAATAGCAATGATGACTAAGAAGAATAGGATGACTCATAAGAGTTACGTAAAATATAAAAAGTTAATAGAATTAGCTGGAATTGAAAAAATTTTGATGAACCTTCAAAAGGAAATTTCAGCATGTTCGCCACTGATTGAAATTCTCGGCCGTACTTGACAACGTTTCGAGTCAGCTATTCGAACTATCTCTTGGACCTCAACCAGGGAGTTGTGATATACCAACCAATGAGAAACCTAACACAGATATCCTTGATCCCACGTTGCCATATCGTAGTCTGGCCACCTCTCTGCTTTTTCTATCCATTCCCAGGGCTAGCGAACAGAGACCTGTACATAAGCCTCTGAAATGACATTCGTGGCACGTGTCCAAGCCATCAAAGCTAGTGTTTCAAGATGACAACACTCAGTGAATGGTGATTTCTACAGCATCCAAACACACCACCGAACTGTGGGATCCCTTGTGCGGTGATGTCATCGGATGCAAGCAATCCTACGGAGACAGCGACGATCGAATACTTGGAGTCACCACATATCTTCATCTCGGAGAGGTCAGGTTCCACAGGAGTAGGACAAAACTGCGCTCGCCGAAGCATTACAAACGCAACCTTTGACAGCCAGGCTGACGTGGCGACTGTGTCAGAGGTGGCTCGAATTGGTGTATAGATACCCTGGCTTTCACTATGTTATTAGTGATTTCGTTTGCCACGCCTCCACCAGCACTCACGATGTAGTTAATAATGACAAAAAGACTAAATACTCATAGTTTTGTTGCCTCACCAACTGGACCCAGGTTATGATATGGGTAGAAACGATAGGTCAGCAAGGAATACACTTTTTATAAATTCTCATGAAAACTGTATAGTTTAATAGTGTTTCTAAAAGGTCATAGAAACCCACCCCCCTCCAATTGATTATTTAATAATGTCATTTGGAAATAAATACTGAAAAATTCAATCATACATTATTTGTTCACCGTCTTGCCACTTGTTATTTCATTTTTTTTTCACTGAAAGGCTCGTTCGCAACGGAATAGTACTACAAAACCTTTACAGGATCAATCAAGTGTTGAATATTCGTCGAGTCGTGAACAAGCAGAGGCTGCATGGATTCAACATAAGGATTTAAATAATTCAATTATAGTGTCATCATTTCAAGTAAGTAATAATATTGATATTTTTTGCTATTTTTTAGGTGTTACTGTCATTTTGTTAACTATATATATATATATATATATATATATATATATATATATATATTATATATATATATATATATATATATATATAATAACAGTAATGGCTTTATTTTAAACAGTATTTTTGATACATTGTGGGATTTTCAGCATGTATTACAATATTGTATCTAATTTTCTGTTTATATTACATGACACATGAGGAAGGGGAATAATTAACAGGGCATCTACATTCATAATATTTATTATTCAATCAGAAAAGGAACTTAAAATTTAAATGGAAATATTAACGACAACATATTCATGAAAGAAAGAATATAAAGAGCTGTTTACTTGGGGTTTCGCAGTATGTTAGTAATGTCATGCCTCACACTTTTCTCATCACATAAAACGTGTGCTAAATAAGATATCATAGGGTTTCTATACTTAGTCGTCCGAACATAAGGTCTTCTATAGTAACTTGTAGTCCCACCTGATATGCAAGAAGAGAGAGTTGTGCATGGAAATGGGGTTGCGCAAGGTCCGACAAGTTGATATTCGCTAATATCTAATATGAGCCCATGTGTCTGTCTACAACAGTATTAACAAATCTGCATAGTGATACCTCACTCGCCTTTGTCGACAACTTTTAATGTACTTCGTAGTGTAATAAAGTCTTTCTTAAGTAGCCTAGGAGAGATAGATAGAATACAAGAGTTAACAAACTGTAACAGTAGAGAGAGAGACTGAGTGTTACCAGATTGTCTTAACTTCCTCACATAGAACGTTTGACAAAATATCATCCTAGAAACTAACATGATGTGGGAAGATCAGAAAAGATCAGAGGAAATGCATTAATCTAAGGTTGATATGATTATGACGAAGACATTTCCAGTATTGCTTGAGATATTCTTCCTTATCTATACAGCTCTTCAGAGAACTGATTCTCGTGTTCGCTAGGGCAAGCTTGACAGAAAACTTGGGGAACATATCAAGTTCTTTCACTGTCGCGGGGTTCTTGCTTAGTTTTAAATCACCGAAAATACCCATTGAGTCATGAAGAAAATAAAAGTCAATTCAGCGAAAAAATGTTTTTTTTTTATCGACGAAATCATCTCCAGAGGCTGTACAGTCATATTTATATTTACCAAAAATGTATAGTAATCCGCTGTTTGAGTAATAGGTTTGATATAATTGATATAATGACTTAGAAGTGGCTTCGACACTAAACCAAATGTTAAACGGTTGATCTCAGCTGAGCACAGAAAGCAGCTACGTGAGATTTTAAGTAATCTAAACTTGGGTGCTAATCCGTCCCAATAAAAGTGCTGTTATGCATAATCCAAGGTATTTAACATTCGACTTAGTCTTAACTTCAGTGCCATCCAAGATACCAGAATCATGAAAACGAACCAGTTCATGTAAGTCGCGCATCGTGTGTGAATCTGCTAGGATTGTATCCTGGTTATACTACAATCTAAATGCTATCCAACAAATGTTAACAATATTAGATCCGATAGTAACTTTTCAGCGATTCAAGTTGTCAGGCCGCATACTTACACACATCAAGTAGGAAATAACGACTGCAAGTAAATGGCCTGCTGCCAGTATTATTATTATTATTGTTCCCTTGGGTTCCTAGTGGAACATAGGGCTTCAACTACACGTCTCCACTTGCTTCTGTCTTTTGCTGTACTTTTCACCTGCATCCATGTTATTCCATACTGTTTCAACTCCTCTTCACACGATCTCCTCCATGTCACCCTTGGACGTCCCACTCGCGGTTTCCCTTTCGGGTTCCACGCGGGCTATGGCCTGACGCGCGATGTCACCCAGTGGCCTCCTCACCGAGTGTCCAATCCATCTCCACTTTCTCCTGCATATTTGTTGAGCGATTGGTTCTTGTTTTGTTTGTTCCCATAGTTTCTTGTTGGTGATTCTTTCCGGCCATCTGATCTTCAGCATAGAGCAAAGACAGCTGTTGATAAAGGTCTGCAACAGGCTGTTGGAAATATTCTTGGTGACCCGCCAAGTTTCTGATCCGTATGGAAGAACTGACTGACTTGACGTTTGTATTGAAAATCCGAATTTTGTTGTTGATGTTGAGTGAAGAAGATTTCCAGATTGGTTTCAGGTTGATGAATGTGTTACTCGCCTTCCCGATTCTCGATTTGACATCTTCCTTGAAATCCGTTCCTCCTGTAGTTGAGACAATGCTCCCTAGATAAGTGAATGAAGTAACCTCTTTCAAATCCATCCCCTTGATGGTGATTGGCACTGGATGTTGTTGTTGTTGTTGTTGGTTGGTTATTTTCATAACCTCTGTCTTGTCTATGTTCACCTGGAGTCCTGTCTTTGCTGTTTCTTCGACCAGTTTGTTGGTTTTCGCTTGTAAGTCTTCGATTTTGTGTGACATCAAACATAAATCATCCACGCGCGAACTCCAGGTCTTCTAGGTTTTTCACGTCGGTCCAGGATATGGCCTGCTGCTAAGTCATTCAAAAGGAACAGAATTATGAGTAAACTAGTACTAGGGTACATTTATTGCAATGTATTTGAACAGCCTAGAAACATACTGTTTTTATCTTCAGTCGGAAATAGGACAACTAGAGTAAAGTATGTTAGGGCTATGTAAAAAGTCAAGAGGTCGTCTAAAATCACTGAAGAAAAGGGGACACAGATTAAGCAAACAGTGAAACTTTTGCTGGTATAAACTTTGAATACGCATACACCATAACGGTAGTGAGTGTATTCTGCACCAAATTACCTATGTCCTTTTAACTGTCATGTATTCATTTACTTCGTCTTCAATTAGTCCACGTGATGTTTTGATGCTATGTCCTAATGTGGCTGCTGTTATCCTTCTTCTAACAACCTATTTACTTCAAACAACATTTCACTTTTGAATAAGCATACATAGCATATATTTATTAATTAGGAAGGTTTTTATTCCACCTTGAGGAGGGCAGGAATGGAAGGAAGAGCAACTAATAATCGGGTGGTAAATCCCCTTGTTAATTTTATATTCTGTGACATTCATTGATTGATCGAGGTGTATTTACAACCGGACGCGTATAATTTGTGTTAGTCGTAATTTCCTTTTTTACAATTAACTGAATTAAAAAGCCGTTACTGCGTTTACAAGCTTAGTAATTATTTGATATATATATGTGG
The DNA here is from genome assembly GCA_944472155.2 of Trichobilharzia szidati. Classification (NCBI taxonomy): domain Eukaryota; kingdom Metazoa; phylum Platyhelminthes; class Trematoda; order Strigeidida; family Schistosomatidae; genus Trichobilharzia; species Trichobilharzia szidati. The sequence continues at coordinate 94,509,872 of OX235271.1, read as the reverse complement.
ACATTCACTCATCTAATACTACGGTAATACTAGTCAAACTGAAATTAATCGACATACTGACAGGCCAATGAAATACAATAGAATAAATGTGTCCATAATATACTAGTTCTGTCATTATCTTATGCGTTTTTTGAATGACTTAGCAACATGTTGTTGCATTCTGTTCACTTGTCGGCATCACTTTCATCTTGTGCAATCATATGTAGGTGTATATTTTGCTAGAATGTCAGATGTAAACAAAACACACAGGGTATTGTCCACCGATCTTACTGGAATATGAATTATGCATGCCGAGCTTTACTGTTAATTGGAGTGCGATCATGTTAGTCATATGTGAACAAACAGTAGACGCTAAAATTCTGTGAATCTGAACCAGAGTCAATGTAAAGACGCTTAGGTTACCTTGTTGAGTGAGATCTGTTGAATATTATTAGAATCAAACAAGACTGAAAGTGACATGTTGTTAAGTCAGTCAAGAGACATACGGCTATGCGACAAATAATAATTGGATACGTTTATTCTAGAATGACTTCATTGCATATATCCACTAATTGTAACGACGTTGTCCGTTGCTATGTGGTGGTTTAATGACATGTTACAAATGAAATTTTGCACTAAATTTTTTTTCTGGCGTACATATATTATTGGTGACATCATATTCTTGAACTGCGTTACATTTGCTGCACTTTTATCAGAAAGGGTTGCTTGATAATGGTATCTGCGCAATGTAATGGAGTAAAGGTGACAACAAGTTCAAAAGTTAAGCGCTAATTTTCAAGTATTGGTTTTGTGGGGATTACGGTTGATTGGTTGGAGGATTTCATCATGAGCTGACATCAGTTAGAGAACTATTGAAAAACCTGGGAGTACTGGACATCTGTTTCCTCTTAGTTTGGGTCTACGAGCTCGCCTTGTAACTAGAAGGTCCTGAGTTCGAACCCCGCAGTATGCGTGAGTACTGATGAAGAGTCCCAAACTAGAGCGAAATGGCTGTCCAGTACTCCCTGCAGGTTTTCCAATGATTCTCTAACTGATGTCAGCTTATGATGAAATCCTCCAACCAATTAAACGCTTATTATTGGATTTTCATGAAATCATACTGGTTTATTTTGGCCTATTTTTTGAAACTGTCTAATACCCACCGGATAAACGTGATACCGCTTCGAAAAAGTGGTATGGCTTATAGTCGCCCTTTATTCTGTGTATAAGAATAATCTAACAACATGTCGGTTAATTTCAGTTATCAAATAACCAGGGGCTGTCAGTGGGTTCAAATATTTTTGATCTTCCGCAAATGCTGTACTAATAATACTTAAACTTCTGTAAGAAGGCTTCACATCTTACAATTACTTATGTCTACTATTGTAAAGTACAAAACACCATAGTTTTGATGTATAGGTGTTCATATGTTATCCAATTCACTCAGATCCACGTATTGAAAAATCGGTATCAGATTAGAAAGCAATAAATACGTGTTTCATCGTATTTTTTTCTAAAAAGTATGTTTTAGTGCATTTAAATTTTTTTTTTGATTACAGCTTGATTCCACATCGTATATTTTGGGACAGGTATGGAATTTTTAGCATGTGATATCGGTAGCCCAAATTTTGCAGGCCGACCATTGATATCAGGTGTGCGTCGGCAGAGGATCGAACCTCAGACCATGTGCATGGTCGGCGAGTGTCCTAACCACTGTGCCACCGACGCACATCGAATATGTCTTAAAATTGAAGTCGACAAAGGTCTCTCAATAATTTCGATTTTGTCTCCATTAATAGCCATGAAATAATATTTCAACGACGAAATAAAGTGAGATGAATCCTATTTAAGTTCTCATTACAATAATCACCATAATAATTAACTCATTCACCGTTGTCACTCTAATTATAGCTGTATCTGTTTAGTATTGGGAAGTGCGTTAAACTACCACTTTGAGTAATACTATAGGTGATTTTTATTGTGCCCAGATCTAATTCTATTCACAGTTGCCATCAGTAGTGAAATTATGTAACTGTGACTGCTTCCTGAGATTTTTGTTATTCTTTGTTTATCTGACTGATAATACCAACTAGGCCTCGTATAGTACTCTACTAATAAGGTTTCTTATTAACCCCCCTCTATAGTTGATACCACCGACTTCCTCGTCCAGCAATGTTAGCTAGCTGACATAAGTTCAACTTGGAAAAGAGCAACGGGCGGTGAAATTGTGGTGATGTGATACAAACAGTGTGTTCCAACGGAATATTATTCGCACATATTCCCACAGTTCACTACAACATTAGCAGCAGAATATGATATATCTATTGAAACATTATGTTTGTTGCTAGAGCCAGAATATTATTCCCACAGTTCAATACTGCATACTTAGGCTTACGTGTCTTGCCCTCCGTTGTTACAAAATGAAAACTTGACATGAATCCATGAAGTCTCTGACTAGTGATATGAGTCGTGTAAGCAAAGGTAGACTGTGCTTGACTGGGGTCCCCGAGACTCGAGGAATTGCTCGCTGGAGACTGTGGGTGATATAGCGCAAAGTAATTCTCAGTGGCTCAGGTGCATTCAGTCTTTGTAATCCTCCAGATTCGTTAATTCCTCATGTTTTTAATGTTACTATTCCTTCTACTGAACATTTCTGCTCATTAATTATATTTGTTTTTAGTTTTGTCTCTTTTGTGTTGTAGCAACTTGAACTACTGTATTATTTTACTCATAGAGAGTTCCACGTCTCAACTCGCTCAGATAACACTTCCACATTTGTATCCATACTTTCACGAAAGAAATGTTCTATTCCCTTCAAAGAATAACTACTAGTGGTTTTAATATTTCACCAACTAATTAGGCGTATTCATTTTTTTCTTTTTTGTTTTCCTATAGGGACTTCTTCGTTCTACTGTAAAGTGTAGTAATTGTCATAAAACTTCGATAACATTTGATGTCTTCATGGTGTTATCCTTACCAATGGAACAGAATAATGCATGTCATTTAACTGTAAGTTTTAGTGATTTCATCTTCTCCTTGTCTATGAATGTGTAAATGTGTACTTGAGGATTTACTAGAGTCTTATTCCCATGCTTGTCAGTGGTTCACTGGTAGAAATAATCTCCAAACATGCACGTGATTTGGGGTTCGCACCCGTCCCAACCGGCTGACTTCCCCCCCCCCCCCCTGCACCTCATTTAGCCGGTAATACGCCCATTGAAGAGAGGGAATATTGGGTGTGAGGCCAGCGACCTCCTCCACCCCCCAAACCCGTCTCGTGCAAAGAAACACCACTGCTACTGAAACTTCTAAGCTCAAGCCCAAAGTCCTATGTCCCATACGGAACACAAAGGATTAAAGTGAGTTATTTCCATTTTCGCATTATGTTATTGCATACTGTTGTACTCGTTTTCATAAATCCGAGTTACACGCCTTTCACTTTAGTTCTACTTTTCCCAACAATAAGCAAAACTAAATGGCACAAACATTGGTATGCTGTAAATATACATATATATGCTTTCTGAGTATGAAACATAGTAATTGTTGTTACTATTATTAGCGGTAATTTCATTTTTACTGTTGCCTTCAATGGTTATGATAACCTTGCGTGTGTGTGTATGGGTGTATGTGGTTTTTATCACCAACTGTGATTCATTTTGATGACACCCTTCAGATACCATTACTGCTTCTATCGCTAAACGACAAAATGTCTAGAACAGTTGTCACGTGAATATATAAAGTGTTTTTTTATTTAAAAAAATTTTGTTTAATCACTTATCTGTCATAAGTGCTCCTATTTAGTAACATACACTAGTAATTGTAATCTTTATACATTCTTAATTATTTATTCACGAAATGAAGTTTATATATGCCTAAATATGTATGATGATATACACTTACACTTAAGCCAGTATTGATTAAGATTAGTGGTTTTCATATCAAGTTAATATGCGTTTGTCAATTATTGTAGAAATATAAAATTCTACGGAGAGAGAGAGAGAGAGCTGTCTGATCTTACCATGATACTTATCATTCATGCTTATAATTCCTTCTGGCGTTAAATGGATCGTCTTTATGACTTAAAGGACCACCTCTTGAGTCTTTGACTCAAATTCTGATCTATATGGCACTGAAGCAGCATCAAGAGCTACGTTCCCATGGTTTCCGGTGACCAAGAACAGGTTCATACGCCATTCTATTTGTTCGGATTCTGAAGCGGATGTACATCATGTTTTGAGATTCAGGGTTTTCAAGCTTTGCTAGGTGGACACCTGCATGCTTTAGTGGAGAATACCCCTGTCACCTGAAGGTAGTGAATAGGATCTACTTGGTCGGGGCTATGCGTCGTGAATTATATTTTACAACGCTTGAGAATCTCAAACCCGTAGGAAATACTAATCTTCGTTTGATTAATATTCAAGTCAGTTAGTTGGTGGTTCATAAAGCACATTTGTCATAGTTAATTAGTACATAGTGGTAGTCAAAATAAAGGTAAAAATAGTTTATTCTAACAGCTTCTGCGCAGTAGTTAAAAGCTGTGATTCACAAATTCACAGAATGTTAACTAAAGCAATTATTCATTATATTTCTTGACCTAAAGGCGCCATTCGATTCTGTCGACCGGGAGGTTCTCTGGCGATGCTTGGCTGTAAAGGGAATGCCAAGAAAATACATTGCACTGATTAAGGCACTCTACTCGTACTCATCCAGCCAGGTGAGGGCTTATGGCGAGTTGTCATCTGAAGTGGTGACGACTAGTGGCGTCCGTCAAGGATGCCCATTATCCCCATTCCTATTTAACTTCATCATAGACGTACTAATGGACTTAACCCTAACACTTCAGCGACTCAGGGATTGACTTGCTACCAGGGAAGAATCTCGTTGACTTAGAATATGCGAACGATATAGTCCTTCTAGGCGAGGACGCTGACAAAATGCAGAGTCTACTGAACACCTTGAGCAGCAATCTTCGTATGTTTGGCATGCGATTCGCCCCTGTAAAATGTAAGATGATGCTGCAGGATTGGACTTCATCGACCCCTAGATTAGAAATAGGAAGTGAAGTGGTAGAGCACGTTGACCGCTTCAATTACTTGGGAAGTACCATCAGCCCCAACGGGTTGATCTCCGACGAAATCTCAGCACGAATACAGAGGACTAGTTTCGCATATGCCAGTTTACGCCGTCTCTGGCGTAGACGTGATATCCGACTATCGACCAAAGGGCGTGTGTACTGCTCAACAGTCCGCTCCGTCCTCCTTTATGGCTGTGAGACCTGGCCATTGAGAGCAGAAGACATGAAAAGATTAGCTGTCTTCGATCATAGGTGTCTGCGTTCTATCTCCCGCGTGAAGTGGTATAATAAGGTGAACAATATTGAGGTTAAGAATCAGTCGAGTGCTAGGTAAGGAGGGGAAATCAATCCACATGGCTGTGAAATTACATCGACTGAGATGGTTGGGACATGTGTTACGTATGCCTAGTCATCGCCTTCCTCGACGGGCAATGTTAGCTGATATAGGGCCAGGCTGGAGAAGAGCTAGCGGCGGTCAAATGAAAACATGGCACCAGTCAATGAAATCCACAACAGTTAGTTTTAGACAGCCATGCAGGAAGGTGTAGACTTCCTGGTTGCGGTCCTGGGGACGGTAAAAACCAATGGTTGGAAACTATTGGTGACATGGCTCAAAATCGTTCTCAAAGGCAGGAGCAGCTGCATCCACTCCTTGTGACTTATGATTTCCAATGAAACTGTTTTGTTGTTCGTTATTACTATTCCTTTGTCTCACACCTCTGTTTACTGTCTATACTACGCATTTCTTCTCTTGCTTTGTGTGGTACATGGAGTGTGGCGACTTGAACTGCCGCACATATGTGCAAAGTTCTATGTCGAAAACCGACCGACCGACCTAATACAGTATGCGTTTAATGTTACAGTGATGATGCTGCAGTTCACTTTTCAATTCATACCATCCGACACAAACAAAACTACAACAAACTGTATATGATAGTATCGTATTGTAGTGAGTGCTAATGATAAGATTTATCAGTAGTATATAAAGAGACATAAAAACACCAAATAGCAGGGAGATACATTTGATGTCAGAGTAGGCAAATGATACAGCGTTGTGGAGATACATGGGAGAAGTGAAAAAAACACAAAGAAATACAATATGAAGGAAGGCCAGAAGTAGCACAACACAGAAGATCTGTGCAAATGGTGCGTTGAAGATACATAAGGTGTGCATAATTTGGCTGTATAGAGATACCAAATTGCAAATAAACATTCCTTTACCAAGGCTTTTGTCTTCTGTCGTTTCAGTATCATTCAGCTTAATCATCACTAAAAACTAAATAACCTACGTTATAATTACTATTGGAGTGAATAACCCGTACACATAAATAATTCATTCGTTGCTTAAATTCGTTAGTTGTTCCAGAACGTCGGCATTAGGCTATGTAAACTCAAGTCTCATAGGGAACATAACTTCCATCATGACTGCAGAATTGTTTCTATTTTTTTAGTAAATGCTAACCACCAACCGTCAGAATTTTAACATCAAGTACTGAAGCTCCTAAGTATATGGTACTGTTTCAATCATTGTGTGTAAACACCCACTAGAAGTACAGTTATTATCAGGATGAATTAATTTCTTTTCAGTAAATATGTTGGTTTGTTGGGATTTTATTGATTTTATGTTAGATCACAAATTCTTTTTTTTCTCTAATGGGTGCTCTAACTGAAGTCAGTTTATGATCCAACTCGGCATCTCTCAAATCCCCGAAAACCAACACTTGAGAATTAATCTAGACAGACTACAGGATAAAGTTGCCTAGGGTTTCTGTGAAACGTCGTGACCAGTGCAGTCCACCAAACTGGGTGTGAAGACAAATACTCCATGATGACATTGGCTGGCAGTCCGCTATACATCGAAGGAAGGTAGGAGTTGGAATTGATGAATCATGCAACTCTGTCCCATTGGCTGAATGGTCAAGGGGACTTTTCTCCTAACCTGAAGGTCCTGAGTTTGACTTCCCTTGTGATTGCAGTTGCGTGCTGCTGAAGTGTTCTTAACTGAGACGCAGCAACTGTCCAGTAGTAGTCTGCAGTTTTTAATGGGTCTCTAATTAGTGTCAGTCCGCAGTCCAACCTTAATCACTAGCTTACTTCGTTATGAGTGGTCACATCTGTAAACTAGAAAGTTGGTGGGGAATTCACAGTTTGTGTAAAAATACCATTTACTGATTAGCACATCTTGTTGTAGCTGTATAATTTCTATTTTCGTGAGTTAACTGTGGTATACATTAAAGACTAATAACTTAAATCATACGCTGCTAGGTAGTACATCTAGGTAACTTATCCTTCACCTGAGCAATAATAATTAGGCTGTTGGAAAATTACAAACGAAGCATATATATATAGAGAGAGAGAGAAAAAAAATCCCCATTTAGACATTTAGATCCTCATCTCTGGCTCTACTCTAATATATATAGCATTTTTATTACAATACACAACAGTTTACCAATCAAGCGGCGATATGTTTGTTAACAATAATTAGTCAGTGTCAAAATGTCAATGGGTTGATAATAAACGAAGAAAATTAATACACACATTTAAAAGGTAGAAATGGTTAGAATAAATTAATTTTACAAGGATAACACGTAATTAAAGATGAAGTGGTCATAAAAAATGAAGTAATTTGGACAATTATAATTCTTATAATTTTAAAGGTTTAGGGGAGAGAGGCGAAGTAGTCCGGTTTATACAGTCATGTAACGATGGCCAAGGCAAGGAAAGTGGCTGTACAAATTTCTTCTGAACACACAGGTTTGGCTTCTACAGGTGGATTGCTATTGCTTCAGCTGTCTGTAGAAGACGAACTCGTAGAGCAAAATTTAGATTAGTCGGAATGCGATAGGTAATTTTAAATAATATATTAACATCAACCTTATGCTCACTGTCTACAAGGTGTGCTAAAATAGACCTACGAATAGATCCTGTTTGTCCGCTGCTTAACCATGTTGGATGATGTTCGGAAATACGATGATGAACCTGCCTAATTGTACACCCAATGTAGCTGGCTCCGCAGCTGCAGTCAAACTGGTAGATACACACAGAAGAGGCAAATTTAGATAATTTATCCTAATAGGGGTGGTTGTAAAGAGACAACGTACCTCTGCTGCATAATAAGCTCTTTTAACTGCATTCTTCAGGTTTTCGCTGTGTTCTTATTTCGCTGATGTTGTCACCGAGGAACTGCAGTTTTATGAACATTGGTTTTTTCGGAGCTGTTGCTGTACTGACTCTCCTAGGTGCTGAATTCATATTTTTCTCAATGAATTTATCTGGATAACCATTTTTTCTAAGTAATTCTCTAATAATCGGAGGCTCCTCATTGAGGCAGTCGTCTGAACAGATTAACCTGGCTCTATGAACCAGACACTTTACCAGGTTACGTTTATATTTCAAAGGTACAAAACTCAAACCATGTCTATGGGATATATATATATATTCAGGAATTGTAAATGTATTACCAACGTAATGATGATAATAAGAATCCAGCGTATTTACTACTTGTTTCAATAGACCGTTTTCTAGCTTAACAAGAAAAAAGTAACTGTCATAAGTGTGCAGCTAATAAAGAACCCATGGAGTTGACATCGATCTGTCTATAATACATGTTGTTGAATGTGAGGTGTACATTCATGAAACATCTAAGAAGTAGTTATTTTAGGATAATAATTGGAATTCCTGTGCATCGGTCCCACAATGGTAAAATGCTCACCGACCACGCAGGTGATGCGGGGTACGATACCCCGCCGACTCACTCCTTTACCTTGCTAAGCCAGTAATAAAGCTGGTAAAGAGGAAAGGTTGGGCATGAGGCTAGCAACCTCATCGTGTAAAAATAATCACCACTGCTACAGGAACTTCAAGCTTCTAGCTTGAAGCCCTATGTTCCACTGGAAACGTAAAGGAATAAAAAAAAATTGGAATTCCAACATCAGTCTATTTTTCTATTATCTGTTGGTACACGAATTCCACTGTCTCCATCAGTGCTACGTTAGTGAACATTGATGAAACCTCTAAAGATAAAATGAGCCTAAAAAACTTTGGAAGTTACACATCATAATTGTCTAGACTGCTTCTCCTAAGTGCTTAGACATGGATTGCAAAGTAGTGGCTGAATGCACTCTTACACCTTTGCACAAACAATTTTGTGAATCACAGTGTGTAAAACGTTTTCAAATTTGATTGTAATTTAGATGATTTTAATGTAAATGTGAAGCACGCATTATCCTTAGGTGTTTCATTAATATTCACCAACGTGCCACAGGTGGAAATGGTGGGATGACGAATTTAATCCAATATATTATTAACTCTTCCACGCCTCACATCATGTTCCTGTCCACCTCAAGCGAAATGTTAAACCACGTCATCCTGAGACGACTGGAAGATGCCCTGGATGGAAGACTTCGCTTAGAACAGCCTGGATTCAAGTAAAAACAAATTGCAACATTGAGCGTCATCATCGGACAGAGCAAACCTCAACCTCATCGACTTGGAGAAAGCATTCAACAACGTCAACCGTGACATAATTTGGCATCTGCTTCAAAACTACTGTGTGCAGTACCGAAAACATTGATAAACCTCGTTCAGTAGCCACATGACGACTCCACATGTCAATTAATTCACAACGGAAATCTCCCTGTAGCAGTAAGACACTGACTGCCTAAATTCACCGATGGTCTTCCAGATTGTGGTGGATTAGATCATGTGGCAGGCCGTGGGGAACATGGCTCCATTACGCGGACGTCACACGAACTCTCTATACTCATATAAACGAAAATGCACAAGGTGGTGGGAAAAGAGGCAACCAAGACAGGACTTCAGGTGAACATGAGATAAATATAAAGGAAGGAAGTTATCCCTTCCACACATCTAGGCGGCATTGTTCCAGCTACAGGATGTCAAAGCCAGTCAGTATCGGAAAAGCCAGACGGGCATTCATTACCCTGAAGTCAGTGATTCTGTATGGTTCAGAAATCTATCGCCTCACAAAAAGCATTCCCAACAGGCTGTAAATTCTCATAAAAAGATGCCTTCGCTCGATACTGAAGATCAGATGTCCGACCGTAAAGAGGTAAGCAACGAGGAATTCTGTCAGACAGCGAAACAGCCGAGGACCTATCACCTGACAAGTGTGCAGATGAAGATCAACTGAAAACATGCTGCCAGGATATTGTCAAGTGAAATCACACGCCACGCCGTCGAGTGGAACCTGGATGGTTAGGGCAGAGTTGAGCGTCTCAGGTTGACATAAAACAATTCACATTGAATAGGAAGTGAGTGCTTCTGGCAATCATGAAGCTATCTTAAACAAACGGCTGAGAACCGAGTGCAATAGAGATATAATCAGGTGAAGTCCTTTGTTCTATTCAGAACTCAAAGAATGAATAATAATTAGTGGGAGACTGTGCGATTTGGTCTATTACTGAATACTTTAGTCAAGATTCTTTATCACTTTATGAAATTACTGCTGTATTGTATAATAGGAGGCAACGAATATTATGGAACTTACTTATAATTCAAACAGCTGATTAATAATACTAACCCTAACTACTAATTATATATTTTTTTTCGGTGAATTTTATAATTTTATATGGAATTCAACTTTGCTAACTAACAAAGACGTCATCAGATAAATAGATTAGCTAAAATATTTAATGCAGATCAACTTGTCTTATTTTACTGTTTTTTATTTGTTTCGAGATGATATATTGTACACACACACTTATCTGGGTAACTGAAGTTGTTTTTTTTCTTTTGTGCGTAGTAAATGACGAACTAATTAAAAAATGATTATTGCTAGTTATATTTGTCACAGAAAAAGCAAATGTCTTCATTGTGTCATTCATGTATGTGTTTTTTCACATTGAAAAATCCTGTGATTAAACTGTTCTATTGATACAAGTTGTTATTATGATATTCAGATAGAAATATAAGGTAACTTTTATAATTGTTGGATGGTGACTAGCAGTGGAATCCAGGATGCGCATTTCGTCCTATTTGGGACTTGTCTTCCAGCTGGATGTACCTGCACTCCGCAGTGAGTGATGATGTTCCCACCGAGGCTCGAACCCAGTGCCCATAGTTTCAAACGCCAGATCGTTATCCACTTGGGCCACGAGAGCCATCTCTTGTGCATCGGGGTCATGTTAATTATTTAACTGAATTTTAGATTTTCCCGTCGATTGATTAGACCGAAGTGCTCGGTCTCAGGTTGACATCCAGATGATGAGTCCCAAATTGGACGAAGTGGGCCTCCTGGATTCCACTGCTAGTCACCATCCAACAATTAACTTCTTATTACATGCCCAGACATCGTCGAAGCATGTGCACAAGAAGCCGACATGTCAACCTGAGACCGAGCACTTCGGTCCAATTAATCGACGGGAAAATCTAAAATTGAATTGAATAAGGTAACTTTAGTTGAATTAAACAACTTACCGTTATCAATAAACTTCATTTTACCATTGTGAATATCCTAATGATCAAAACCCAAGAAACCACAATCGGCGCGTTCTCTGGTGTAGCTTGCCAAACTTCTACTAGTTACACACAGTTTAAATTCTACGTCCGCGTAATGTCAAAAACACAGCACCACCTCAAAAATATAACCCGGCAACTGTACATTCCAATAGTATCTAAAGTACAAAATACATACTGCACAACAAATTTAATTAACCGAACACAACAATCAGTTAGCTGAGAATCAATAAAAAGAATACTCCCGACAAGGTGGTGGGATCAAGACATTGTGTCTACCAGAATAAAAACTGAACAAAACACGTTTCCCGCGTATAGAACAAGGTTATGCAGTTATTCCAAGGATTAACATTTAATTCATTCAAACAAAATCGTAACCATAAAACACATTAAGGTCAACACTCCATTATCATACCACACCAAAGCGAAACAAAAATGGTAACCAACCAAAAGGAAGGATAGATGATAAGGATTAAGTCCAAAGAAGACAGGTCAATGTTAGAACGATTATAATACAAGTTAGAGGAAAAGCGTAGTAATTTAAAAAAAAATTGGTTAAAATACTCGAGTAAGTATCAGTGTTGTGAGTAGATTGTTCATGAAGCGATTCCCCAACCAAGCATTTCTCAACAAAAACAGAATAAAACACAAAATAATTGAGCAAAGATTATCCTTTTCGATAATTTCCTCTTCTGGCTCTATAATTGTGTATATATATATATATATATATATATATATATATATATATATATATATATATATAGACGCCAATAACAATATTAGTGTTTTTTCAATAATATCGATTTGTAAAGTAAGATCAATGGAATTACAGTTCATTAAAGATGCTTAAATAATAATAATAATAGAATATCAACTAAAATTAGGGAGATTTACACAACAAATTGAGGATCATTCAAACCTAGATGACCAAGCGGGTCAGGATAATGTCTAAACTAGCTTCCTTTGGACGCGTAAATTAGGCTTGTTAGCATGGATCCCAACAGCCAATGAAATCGTAGATATACGAAAGTGAGGTTAGTTAGTAATCTATTAGTGCTTCTGTTCCTTTCACTGGTTGACTGATTGACATTACTCTGACAATGCGTATAACAGATATAACACTGTCTGATTAGGTAAATGTATGGTATCCCTCACATACAACTTTTACGCTTTGAAATTCTACCATGAGTGTTTGTCTCAACTTTCTTATTGTACAGTGGAATAACTTTTTAACACTTTTGTAATCTTCGCTTTCTATGCTTCTTTATTCCTTTTGTGACAGGATTGTCTTAAGTTATTTCTCGAAAAAGAAGAAATGGTCGGTCCATGTCGTTGGCACTGTCCAACATGCAATACACGACGTGATGCTTCTAAGTGGATAGAATTATGGAAATTACCGACTTATTTAATTATACACTTGAAAAGGTAATTTCCCCTTTTTTTGTTTCACTAGGTTTGTACATAGTGTTTTTTTTTCGTTTTTCAAATGATGTAACCGTAGACTGACTGACTGGTTTCAACGTAGAACTTTGAAAAGGTGTGCAGCAGTTCGAGTAGCCAACCTACCTCCTTGTAGCACACAGAGCAGGAGAAGAGAGATAATAAACAGAGATATGAGGCAAAAAGAATAGTAATATGCAAAGGAGTAGTTTTTTTAATATGATAAATCGCAAAGAGTGAATGCATTTGTGCCTTTGAGAACAATTTTGGTCTATATCACCAATTTCATCCAGTCATTGGTTTTTACCAACCGGAGGGCTCCAACCAGGAAGTCTACACCTCCCCACGTGGCTCTCTGGCCCTTTTCCAACCTAACCCTATGTCAGTCAGCTAACATTGCTCGTTGAAGAAGGTGATCGGTAGCTGGGCATGCGTAACACATGTCCTAACCATCTCAATCGGTGTAACTTCTTAACCTCATCGATTGATTTCCACCTCCCCTTACCTAGAACTCGACGCCTTGTAACCGTAGAGTTGTGTAAGGTTTAGAAGGTATCAAGATATTGATAATGAAATGTCGTCTTATTATTACCGGAACATAAAATAGTAATAATAATCACTTCTCTCCAAACAATAATTTTTCATACAGAATGGAATTTTCAGCTTTGTACATTTTGGGCAACAGTTTATCTCCTTTTTACAAATAAATCCATAAATAAAACAGCAAAAATAATAAAATCTCAAAGACTGACGGTTAACAGATCAATAATATCTTAAATAATAATAATAGTAATAATAATAATTCTCGTTATAATTTGCTGTTTATTTACGGACTAAGAAGTAGGTTTACAAGCTCTTCCCTGACCTTCGTCTCTTCACATAAAACTCGTGCTAAATGTGTAGTCTGGTTGAATTTTTATATTTCGCTGCACGAGCATGAATCCTTATGAAATTTCTTTTAGTTTTACCTGAAGAGGAGAAAGTTGCGAATAAGAAGGAGGATGCTCACTAACCGACAAGATAATACGTTGCTTTCAAGAATTAAAACGCCTGATAGCAATAATGTCAGTTAGGTCTAGGGAAGAATAAGGCAGAACAGTCAAGAAGAATTGGCGAAATACATGAATCAATAAATTGTAAGACAAGAGGTCAAGTTATTCCAGAAACTCTCAGCTTCCTTATGTAATAAGTCAGACGGGAGGTTTTTTAAGAAATCAACAAAGATTTGAAGAGAAATCGATACCTAGATAGGTAACATTCGCTTTATTTTCTATGACACTGCATTCGATATTTCAAAAATTATGCGACTGAATTAGTCCACGCAAGTCTTGTTCACGTCTGAAACTAAAATCAATACTATGACACTTAGAAGTATTTAGTTTTAAGACCATTTGAGTAAGACTACTACTACTGATTAATCTGAAATAAGAAACTGTTCATATCACAAAAATCTGCTGCAAAAACGACTGGGACAAAAATCATCAGACCATCAGCCCTTATAGTGAGATTAGCCTAAGAAGAATACGGTAGGTCATACAAAATGAAAGAAATGGAGAAAGTGTTCAATACCTTGAGGCATACCGGCTTCCGTAGGCAGAGAATTTGAGCTTTCCATTGAAAATAGTGTATTTTTCCTGCCTGAAAAATAGGAAGGTAATCACCTCGTGATCCAGCACTTATTGAGTGCTGATGTAAGCTTGCTTATTAAAAGTGTCCTAGGGATAAAATCAAAAGCAGTAGTATAGTCTAAAAAGGCAAACCGAAAAAACTTTGTACCTTTATCTAGACTGGAAACTATATTATTCAAACTATTCACTCATTCCGCCTCTCCGAGATATCAGGTAACAAAACAGCTGTCTAACCTATCAATCGATCTTTACGCCTTCTTAAAGTTCTCGTCATTTAGAAAGTGTGAAACTCATTCCCAATTAAGAAAGAGTTATCACTGGCAATCAACAAACTGATGCTCTTCCCTAACTTGAGGAAGGTTTCACAAATTATAATAAACTTGTTGTTAGGTTCTTAAAGACCTATGTAACTCACAAGCCAGCCCATAAACCAACCACTGCACTGATTACTATGCAAATCAGAAGACAATGAAAGCAGCAAAAATGAAATCGGTTATAGATCTATGAATAGAACTTTATCCGTTATACGTAAATAAATCACATACCGAGCAAGATAGTTAGTGTATGTCTCTACACATATTGATCCACGTGATTACTACAAATATATAAATCCGCTTGTATAAACTTATACAGAGGAATTTTACGAAATTTGGCATCAATATCATTTTGTAATCAATAGACATATCAATCAATCAGTGAAGAAGCTGAGAAACAGCTGCACGGTCAAAGAGTAGATCGTCGGAGTAACTTATTGTGTAACAAAGATGCAGAAAAGGAAAGTCTGACTACTAAACAAACACACCGGTCGCATTCCACGTTGCCAGGGCATTCTAATTAACAGGTGTTCCTGAACAGTTTCTGTCGACTAAACACTAACATGCGTCAGCGGCACACTGGTAGAATATTCGCCAACCACGCATGTGATTCGGGGTTCGATCCCCGGTCGATACATTCCTTTACCTCTCTAAACCAGTATTAAGACCGGTAAAAAGGGAAGGCTGGGCATGAGGCTAGCAACCTCACTCTGTGAAAACAAACACCACGACTACCTAAATTTCCAAGCTCTAGCTTGAAGATGTAAGTGTAAAACTTGGGCACTGTGGTAGAGTGTAACTCCATTATGGATAAGATTTTATTTTGATAAATCACACAGTGTTATACAGTAATATTAACTGATCACGTTTCGAGCACAAACTATTGCCACTCATAATCATATCAAGTGTCTAACAAACCGAGCACTAGCACTAAGTAGCACAAGAAAAGACCTAAATGATCAAATAAAACAGATAGAAGAAGCGTTGGTGTTAAATAAACTATCCTATAAAATTCATTAAGAAGATCAGTAAAGGCCGAAAACAAAATAAAAATAATTGTGAAACTAGTAATGATAACATATATAAGAGAGAATATAAGTCATCTACTGTAATACCATATAAGGAGGGGACATCTGAGGAACTACGTAGGATTCTTAATAAAGCAGGAAATAGGGTGGCATTCAAACCTACAAACTCACTCAGAGACAAGCTCTGTAGGCTAGAAGACCCGGTGGACCCAATTAAACAAAATAATATAATTTACAAAATACCCTGCAATGACTGTGAGGTCAACTACATAGGTCAAACTAGTAGGTCAGGGGTAGTCAGATTGTCAGAACATAAGAATTTAGCTGAGGTAAGAATGGTTGGCCCAGAGAAAATAAGTAATTTAGAAAAAAGCTCAGCAATAGCACTGCATGCATTAACACAAAACCACACAATAGGGTGGGAGAGGGTTAAGATTCTAACAAATAATATATGTAGGTGGAGAGAGAGAGAGATTGATTACTGAATCCTGCCTGGTTCATTGAGTCTATACCCAACACATGCAATAGAAATGACTCAATGCAAATACCAGAAATATGGAAGATATTATTACCGCCAGTCATATCATAAGAGAATAATAAATAATCTTAGAATTCTATATTTCAATTCAAGCACATCACAACATTCGAACAAGTTACTTATTATGACTATAAAAACACTCGTCGTATTTCCCATCTAGTTGTAACGGATTAATAACACTCGTACTATTATTTCTGAATGTACATTATCTCATATTGAATTTTATTCCAATATCTAATCGATTCCACACATGTATATAAATGAAGGAAAAACGTTGTGTGAGTAACTTGATATGATTGTGAGTGGCAATAATTTGTGCTCGAAACGTGGTCATCAGTTAATATTACTGTGTAACACTGTGTGATTTATCAAAATAAAATCTTATCCATAATGGAGTTACACCCTAGCTTGAAGCCCTATGTTCCACTGGGAAAGCAAAAGGAATAAAATTAATTTAAAAAAAACTAACATACAGGGTTTGTGTATGATTATTTCAATAATTCGGTTAGCTAATCCACTTCTGGAGACATTATTATATCCGTCTAACTAAACAAGCATAGATCGTTCGACAAGCCTTCCAGAGCAGTTTCTCTCTCTCTCACAATGTCTCCTCACCTGATAATAAATCATCAGAAGACAAAAAAAAATTCAGAAAGCAATTTTATACAGTGCTTTACAGCATCAAAACATCTGAAGTTAATATCTAAATTGCAGTTTGTTTGAGAAGCATGTTCCATTCATTAGGTTTATTTGTGATGTGTTTCTCGCAGACCTGAAAATAGAGGGTTCATTGAAAATTCCTGATGAAACACATATGTTCGCGTATCATGCACGAATATTTCCCTCTATTTATTTAAATTGATATTTTTTTTAAATTTAAAGATGCCTGTGATTATGATTTTCTAAACTTTTGCTTTTTCTCTTTGGATGATTTTTAAAGTGTGTTTTTTTAAAGTTTATATTGACATACTTAGAAAGCTGTTTTCATATTGATTGTGTGAAATGATTCATGTTTTGACGTGGTTGTTAGCTGTGTAAATTTCACTTAGGAATCGTTAACATGACTGACGACTAGAGAAACTGTACAAGTGTCTGAATTATAACAGCGTTTAACTTAATTATTGACAAAAAGTTATAGAAACGTAGGTAAAGTAGTATTATGCTTAACTAATTAATGAAATTATACATATATTACTGAGATTACATTTGTGTAGTAACATTGTTTATACGTCAAGCAAATTGGTGGATGGTGACTACTAGCATTGGAATCTAGGATGTATATTTCATCCTATTCGGGACTCGTCATCTGGATGTACCTGCATTCCCCAGTGAGTGGCGATTTTCCTCCCTGAGACTCGAACCCAACACTCATCGTTTCAAGTGTTAAAGCGCTATCCACTAGACCACTTGGGCCATGGAAGCCACCTCTTATGCAACAGGCATCAGTTATCGTTTGTTTTTAGTTCAATTTTGAAAAGAAACGACTCACCGTTGTCCAAGTGGTCTAGTGGATAACACTTTGGCGTTTTGAAACGATGGGTACTGGTCTCGAGTTTTAGTGGAGGGACATTATGACTTTAGATAGTAGGAGGCAATTGGCAGGAAGCCTTGGACCTAAGTTTCGTGCTAGCTGGCACTCATCCGCAAGGCGTATCTGTAACCTTGAAAGAACTCATGTCCCTTCTGAAATTCGAACCCACTTCACCCAGTGCTGCAGTCAGAGACGTTACCACTGAGCTATTTGGAATCGCGATTGACCTCCTGTAGGACTATAGTGGGTATTTTCATTGGACGCTAGTAACTAGAGTGACGTGTCTAGTCCTTTCTTTGGTGCAGACTGAATTCTATCAGTCAGGTTTTGCAATGTGGCCACAATTCTAAGTAGCTCGCCATCACGGTGCACATTGATTTGATGATATTAGATAGTTGGAGGCAATCGGCAGGACATTATGATATTACTTTGAATACAGGTACATCCAGAGATGAGTCCTAAATAGGACTGGACGAAATAGGCATGCTGGATTCTGTTGCTAGTCACCAGCCATCCACCCATTAACCTCAAGGTGATGATCTTCAGAACATCGTCCGAGCGTGCGTACTAGAAGCCGACGTGTCATTAATGGCCGAACACTTCGGTCCAGTCAATCAAAGGAGAAATATCAAAATCGAACTAAAAACAACAAATAATTGTTTATACGTCTTTTAATTCATCCATTAGTAGAATAAATCAATCTGTTTTTCAATGAAATCTTTTAAATGAAAGAGTTCACTTAACTTCTTATCCTTGAAACTTATGATTTAATTACTTATTAAACTTTAATGTCTATTTAGATTTCGATATGAACATGGTAATTGGCGAAAACAGACAACAAATGTTAACTTCCCCATTGAAAGCTTAGATATGAGCTCCTTTATTGTTGGTCCCAAACTGCATTCCAGTGAATATGCTTTATTCGCTGTCCTAGTAAGTTATGTATTTTAACAAAGTGATCTTTCTAATTGTTGTTCATTAGAAAACGGATTTTGCTGATACCTGTTTTTTTATTATTTAATGGAATTATCTCTGACACTCTATAAACAAGTTGTCTAGCATAAAAATGGAGCACGAATAAACTGACATTTGACTGCTGTTCAGGTTCTGCTTCAACTTCAGGCAGTATTTAAGTGTACTTTTCTTAAAGACCGTCAACAGAATTGACTTCTCTTTTACTTACCTAAACGGCATCGTCTCAACTACAGGCGGCATTTATGAGAGGACGTCAAAGGCAGGATCGGAAAAAGAAGGTAGACCTTCAATTAATATGAAATCACCATGGAAATCTACTGCACTCGGCATTAGGAACAAAATTCAGATTCTCACCGCTAATGTCAAGTGAGTGCTCCTGTATAGTTCAAAGACTCTGAACGCGTCAAATTTCTGACAGGCTACTGCGGACTTTCATCAACCACCGGCTGTCTCATCTCGATACTGGAGATCAGATAGCCAGAAAAGACAAGCACCAAGGAACTCTGGCAAAAGAAAAACTCACCAAAAACCTATAGACCAACAAATATGCTAAAAGAAATGGGTATTGATTGGACATATGATGAGTAAACCGCTGAGTGACATTACACGCCAGGCTTTCGAGTAGAACTTAAGTGGAAATAACGAATTAGGTGTCCAAAGGTAGTGAGTGACGTGGGACGAAGTGTGAAAAAAGGCAATGGAAGCTTATGAGCAATCGTGGAACCAGATAAAATGGACTGCAGAGAACCGAGTGAAGTGGTGATGTGCTGCTGAAGCCCTATGTCCCAGTTGGTATCCAAGGGAATAATAATGACACCCACCCAACCATCGGCTTTACTCTTGAGGCTGAATCCGACGGAATGTTCCACTTCGTCGACGTCCATCTGACAAGAAACGCCAACAACTCTCTGAAAAGGTCCATATACAAAAAGCCTACATGGAATGGACAATTCATCAACTTTCAAAGCTTCGTGCCCCTAAGCAGAAAGAGGAACCTGATATACTCTCTTTCCTCGAGGATTCGGAAGATATGCAGCGAGAAAGTGATTGATGAAGAACTGCGTAATCTCCGAAAAACCCAAATGGAAAACGGTTTTCCGCCGAGGTTCAAAGCGAAGAAGACTTCCGAACAGGTCCAATCTGTCCCAAAGAAAATACTTCTGCTTAATATAGAGTCCAAAGGTGACATTGAAGCAGAAATCCTTCGTAAACGCCTGTCCAAATCTCTGAGGAAAACATACTTCGTTGCGAGCCTACGACTGACGTTTTCCTGCAAGACTGTTCAGCCAGAATGCGAAAGACAAGCTGTCGCATTGGGCCACTTCAACGTGCATATACCAGTTTACTTGCTCTCGTGGAGCTAAGTACATTGGCCGTACCATGCGCCAACTTGGAAAACGCGCTCGTGAACACTACCTAGCCTGGCTAGTAAAAGATCGACAGAACATCTGGACAATTCGGGACATTCAGCGCCATTTGAAAAACCCTTCGAAATAATATACAAGATCCGATCCAACCCATTAAAGGGAGTGAAATTAAGACATCTGGGCATAGCCGAGGCAATAGCTATCCAAAAGCTCAAACCCACACTATGTATCCAAAAGAAATACGTCCAACCCTTGTCCCTGCCATGGCCATCATAAACAGGTAATTCTCTTAGTAATGACCATCCCATTACCTTTCTTATCCAAACTTCCTGTTTATTCATGTTATTTTAAGTTTTTCTTAGTCCCTATTTACACTACCATATTTTCATATCCAAACATCCTGTCTATTTTTGTTATTTCTACATTTCTAACCCCCAATTGCACAATATGTCAATCTTCTCAATAATTATGATGCTACTTTGTTTGAGTTTTATCCGTCCCCCTGTTTATTATGGCATTTTAATTCCTAATTGTAATTTTTATTAATTTGACCCTTAACCGGAAATTATTCTGGAACTTTCCTATCGATTTGATATAAAAACACGAATGTACAGCCTAGTTGATGACCTCGTCGAAAAGAAAATTTTCTTCGCTGCAACTGTCTTTTTAATAACTTAAAATATTAGTAGTATTAATGGACCTTTATTACGTTAGTAATCTGTAAGAGTCGTACCATCTTGAAACAAGGGCCGCCTGGTGATCATAATGATACGAGTAATAATTAACTATTGTATTTTTGACACATGTCCGCATTTTTTCTTCATTCAACACACTGATAATTCTGTTTTTAGGAAAATGATATATATATAATGGTGCGTCGGTGGCACAGCAGCTAGGGCGCTCACCGACCATGCACATCGTCCGGGGTTCGATCCCCGATCGAAGCACACCTGATATCAATGGTCGGTCTGCTAAATGTGGGCTACCGATATCACATGCTGGAAATCCCATGCTTGTATCAAAAATACTGTGTGGAGTCAAGCTGTAGTAAGATTAAAATTAATTAAATTAGCGTGTGCTACTGATAAGATATATCAGTAGTATACTAAGAGATGTTCATCGGTATAAAAATATCAAACAGTGGAGTGACAGATTTGAAGTCAGAGAAAACAAATGCTTCAGTGTTGTGGCAGAAAATGGGAGACACGAAAAGAAGACAAAGAAACACAATATGTAGGACAGAAGTGTAGAACTGTGGTGAGAGCTGTCTGCTAGCCAAAGTTGGTAGGCAGCAATTTACGTCAATGTTTATGTCCCAAATCTTGGTCGTGAGAAAAAACAAGATCAAAGACTAACACCTTGAGGAACTCAACAACCAATCACAGCAGACTTAGCGTGGGCGGATACGATTAGCAGATGTATCAACGGACTGTTTAAGAAACGGCAACAAAGAGATGACAGAATAACCTTCAGCAGGAAAACAACCAATCATAAGATGTTACCTCTCTGCTTACAATAACGAATAATAATGTACATAAAAATCTGTAAATATCTGTTGATTTTCTCGATAAACGGTTTGTTGCCTGACCCTTGTATTCTGTCGTTACAGAACAACACGGAAGATCAGTGCAAATGACGATTTGCAGATAGGTTGTACATAATTTCGCTATGTAGAGATACCAAATTCTTAAAAAAACATTTCTATACTAATTCCCTTGTCTTCCACCGTTACAACGATAGAACATAGGGGAATTTGATAACGGAGCTATTTATTGGCAACTAGATGTTCGGATAAGCGTCGGTGGCATAGCGGTTAGGACGCTCCTGTAGAATAAACACTGCTACAGAAACTTCAAGCCACTGGCTTGAAGCCCTATGTTCCACCAGGAACGTGAAGGAATAAAAAATAATGTGCGGATGTAGGCAAATTACATCTACTATATAATAAAGTCACAATTTGCACATGTGATCCGTATTACGCTTCTTTCTCTTCCTTTCATGTTTCCTAAGTTGTTTTACGAGCATTGTTCATTTCTTCTCTCCTCCATTAAATCCATTTCTCCGCTGTTCGATATTCCTACGGATGACATTCATATTTATACTTCCACTTTTATACTGCTTATAAAGTTTATCAGTAGCCCACGCCATCTAAGAATAGTGAAGTCTATATTCATATCTGAGTATTTTATGCTCATCCATATCATTCCACTAAAGTCCTATTGTGATTCACTGGGTTGGTAGGTACATATTGTCTCTAAACACCTGATTCTAAGTTAAATACCTTTCAGTTTTCGTGAGATAGTATTTCATGATTTTTCTTCTCTTTTTGAATTCAGAATCATCGTGGTACAATGGAAAGTGGTCACTGTGAGTTGATTAGAAAATATTGTTTCTATTAAATTGATGATTTTATCTTATTTGAGTTAAATTACTTGTCTATTTGGTTTCCTATGTCAAAAGGTTATACCGTGTACATGATTTTGTCTATACTTTCTCTCTTCAGCTCTACACAGTAGGCATTTATTAAGTTTTGATTAGTTGGAGAATTTCATCATTAGTTGACATCAGTTAGAGAACCACTGGAAAACCTGGCAGTACTGGGCAGTCGTTTCATCCTAGTTTGGGACTCTTCATCAACACGCACCCACCGGAGTTCGGGCCCAGGACCTTCTGGTTACAAGGCGAGCTCGTAGACCATTAAGCCACTGTAACCCGATCCAATGACCAGCCCATGAATTCTAACTTCTACCATTTCATTCAAGATTTGCTTCTGTGAATACGCTTTTCCAAAAATTATGAAAAATACTAAAAATACAACTAGTTAGTTATTTGCAAAGCACGCAAGCCAAGGTGAAATTTTATCATGGTGTGTCCTCTGAAAAAGCCAAAACTTCAGATCACAGTATACGTAGACTATGCTTGCACTACCCACTCCCTAGTACTATAGGTTGGCATGACTGGTTCTCAACAGTGTGCATGAATTGTCACATCTTAAACTTCGTTAATTTCTTTCATTCTTAAGTGATATCTGAGTGAATGGAATTTACTGGAAGTCAATTCACTGAGAGTTACCTATTTATCTGCAAACTCACAAAGGCTTATAGCAATTCACTGTATACAACAACTTTTAAAAGTGGATAATCACCCGTGGGTTCGCGTGAATTAGTGTACAACTGCACTCAACATTTTTCGTCTACAGCTTAAAGATGACCTATGTGAACAACCCGACTGACGTAGATGAAATACTCTGGCTAAATCCCCAGAAACCTTTGCAAACACTGAAGGGTATCGTGAGAGAGAACAGTCTTTTTTATTCACCCCATATGGCAAATGATGCTTCAAGACTGAAATACCCCTTTTGATCAAGTTACGTTAAGCGGGATTATGAAACTGCTGGGACTACGCATAAAATTGTCTCAGTGGGAATAGGGGATAGTTTTTACTTTCCGTAAATTTTAAGTAATTGTCTTATAACTTTTACGGTGATAATTAGTTTTTACCAGCAAGTGTTTGCAGATCATATGAAAAATGGTTGTACTTCCTTCCGCCTTTATCGTGCTTCCCTTCTTATTTTATTATTTCTTCAGAGGCTAATTTCATTTGATGTGAAGTTTTTTCTTTAGATTAGTGTTTGGAACATTAAACACACTCTTGAGTAAGTCTTGTGGTGATTGGTTACACTTGTATCGACAAAAAAAAAATAAAAACTAGAGTTCACCTTATTTTATGACAACCTTTCAATGACAGGATGACATTTAAAATGTCACTTATAGAGTTATACTAATACACGAAATGAGTGGTTTTGAAAATTTGAATGATATTAAACAAATCTGACCCACTTCAACCATGGCACATTGTCGTACTTTCTTACTAAATAGTGCATTCCTACACATTTTTCCTTTCGGATTTTACCTTTGTGTCGACGTGAATGAGTGACTCATGTGTGCGGTTCAAATCACTCTAAAATTACCGTATACCTTTTGGTTTTAACTATGATATTTGCATAAGCTTTGCGATATTTTCATTATTTATCATAGCATAGACAGGACAAACAGTGGCTCACTACGGACACTTGGAGACTGATAGAAGAGAGAGGGATGGTGAAACAAAAGATTATCCAGTGCACCGACGAGCAGCAAAAACAGGATTTGAATGCAAGCTACAAGACACTGAACAAAAGAGTAAAGAAGAGTGCCAGGGAAGACAAAAGAAAATATTATGAAGCTATGGCAAGGGAAGCAGAACAAGCTGCAGGCAAAGGAGACCTCGCAACACTCTACCAAACAACTAGGTACCTATCGGGCAAAAGTTTGACACAAATTAAGCCGGTGAAGGATGACAATGGAAAGTCAATCACCAAAGAAGTAGAGTAAAGGAAACACTGGGCTGAACACTTCAAAAGACTCCTAAATCGACCACCACCTACAACGCGCCCAACAATACCAACAACGGAGACAGAGCTACCAGTGAACACCAACCCCCCGACGAAATCAGAAGTCCTGAAGGCAATCAAGATGCTAAAAGCTGGAAAAGCAGCAGGACCAGATGGAATCCCAGCAGAAGCATTGAAAATTGATCCAGAGACAACAGCGGACTTGATGACGCCACTACTAGAGAAGGTGTGGAAAGAGGGCAAGGTACCTGTGGATTGGAAGAAAGGATACTTATTCAAACTACCAAAGAAAGGAGACTTAAGTCAATGCAAGAACTGGCGCGGAATTATGCTCCTGTCCATCCCAAGCAAAATACTAAGCCGCATCATCCTGGAGAGAATCAAATATGCCCTGGATGAAAAACTTCGACCGGAACAGGCTGGATTCAGGAGAAACAAGTCATGCATTGATCAGATCGCCACACTACGGATCATCATTGAACAAAGCTTGGAATGGCAGTCACCTCTCTATCTCAACTTCATCGACTTTGAAAAGGCCTTCGATAGCGTCGATCGAGAGGTGCTTTGGAAACTACTTCGCTACTACGGGGTGCCACCGACAATTATACATCTCATCCAACAGCTGTATGACAATGCTGCATGCCAAGTAATCCACAACGGGAAACTTACGGAATTCTTCGAAGTGAGGATAGGAGTAAGACAAGGCTGCCTACTATCTCCAATGATTTTCCTGATTGCAGTAGACTGGATAATGCGACAAACAGCGGGCAATGAGGTAACAGGCATAAAATGGACTCACACAAAAAACTTGGAGGATCTTGACTTCGCCGATGATATATGTCTGATTTCCCACAAACTGGAAGATATGCAAGCGAAAAGCAACAAGTTGGCAGAAGAAGCATCAACGATAGAAAGGACTTCAGGTGAACATAGAGAAGACAGAGGTGATGAAGATTCCTGGGCAACACCACCAACAGCAACAACAACAACAGACAACAATCAGCATAAATGGGAGGAACCTGAAAGAAACAACCTCCTTTACCTACCTGGGAAGCATCGTTTCAACTACAGGCGGAACTGACGAGGATATCAAAGCAAGAATCGGAGAAGCAAGACAAGCTTTCACTACTCTCAAGTCTGTGTGGAGGTCAACAGCACTCAGCATCAAAAATAAGATCCGGATTTTCAACTCCAATGTGAAGTCAGTGCTACTATACGGATCAGAGACTTGCACTGCGCGTCATAAAGAGCATCTCAAACGAACTACAGACCTTCATTAACAGTTGTCTTCGCTCAATACTACTCAAGATCAGATGGCCAGAAAAGATCAGCAACAGAGATCTCTGGCAATGAGCGAACCAACCAGGAACGGATTGTGAAACAAATAGGCAGGAAGAAATGGAGATGGATTGGCCATACTCTGAGGAAACCATCAAGTGACATCACTAGACAAGCCCTTGAGTAGAACCCGAAAGGGAAGCGGCGAGTTGGTCGTCAGTGCAAGTGGGTGACTTGGAGGAGGTCATGTGAAGAGGAGATGAAAACGTGTGGGCGGACTTGTAGCCAGGTGAAGACTCTAGCAGAGAACCGAACGCAATGGAGACGCACGGCTGAAGCCCTCTATGTTCCTCTAGGAATTAAAGGAAACAATAAGAATATAATAATTATTATTATTATTATATATTTCACAAGACCTTTTTTTATTATTTCAAATAGATACAACATATTGTCGCAATATCCGTGATGGTCGATGGTATGAATATGATGATGAAAATGTGTCCTTACTTAGCAGAAATGAGATACAAGTAAGTTAGAATGTAATTGCTTTGTACAGTGATTTTCTTCATTCAATAATTTAACTTGTTTAGTTATCATTCTATGATACACCTAAAACAGCGACTTTATCGATTACGTATGTATTTCTATGCGTTCCGAATGAAACATAGGACTTCAAGCTTGAGCTTTGAAGTTCCAGCAGCAGCGGTGTTTTTTTTACGGGGTGGGGTCTCTAACCTCACATCCAACTTCTCCTCTTCACAAGGTTGGTTATCGGCTAAGAGAGGTTTAGTCACGCGTCGACTGGGGGTCGAACCCCAGACCACATGGGTGGGTTAGTAAGTATTCTACCGCCGAGTCACCGATGCACATCAATCGCTGAAGTTGAACATTTTTATGAACTATATGGATAAGCTTTCGTACACGAAGCCTAAACGAAACACTTATTCCTGTTGGGTGGTAACTTACACCACCACATAACCACCTGACCTACAAATCTTCTGCGTTATATTTCAATAACTTGTGAAAAACATTTGAAAGGATGCATATGCATTGCAGTGTTGCATTGTACTTCAAATTTCAAGCGTGATCAGGAACTGACTTCAGTTAGGGAACCAATGGAAACTAGGGAGTACTGGACAGCTATTTCGACTTCTTAAACCATTTAGTCATGGGGACAGAATCAAAATAAATGCCTATCAATTCTAACTTTTGCCAATTCGGATGTGTTTAAAATACGAATTAACTGCGAGCGCTATATAAAATTTGGGGACTGCAGAAATCTTTTCGTTTGCCTTCTTATTTACTTCAAACTGCATTCCTCATTTACCACCACCTAATGATTTTTGTTTCCTATCACTTTATATTAAGAGCATAGTAACCATATGTTTTGAATTTATATTGCTCACGTGCATCATTCTATATAACTTTAATTCCTCTGCGCATCTTACACTGCACAAGTGTTTGACATGTAACTCACAGGGAAAGTAATACAATACGGGCTGTGATTGCTTAAATCTCTGGGGAACAGTAGTAGTGGCAATGATATTATGCTGGATTTCAAAATGTAAATATGCTTCTCGCATCAGTACACTGAAGCAGTACATTAATTAGGACAAATATAGAGATGTTTCAGTGAGTACTTCATCAAGACAAACAACTGAATACTAAAATGTATTCTTTTTTCAAGCTGTAACTATAACACCTCAAGATATGCTTCAAAAATGCAGAGAATTTCAGAAGCTAATTCCTCATTGATTCAGGTGGAAAATAGGTCAGCTAATTTATAAAATGTAATTTATAAAAATGTGAATAAGTAACTCCAATAGCTGAGTGGTAACGTCTCCAACCGCAGTAATAAGTGACGCGGGCTAGAATTCCAAACAATAGGGGACATAATCCCTTCAATATTGTAGACACACCATGCTGACGAGTGTCAACAAGCACGAAACCCAGGTTCAGGGCTTCCTGTCGACAGCCTCGAACTATCTAACATAAGCATACCTCATTAATATTAAGAACGTGAGAAAACTTCAGCTTTTCTTTCACAAATGAATTAACATGCAATGGAAAAGTAAACTGACAAGCGAGTCCATTGAATCGGCAGCCAACACTTGTTTTAGATACCTCGACAGTTTGCTTCCCTCACGATAGAGGGACAAGAAATATAGGGTTATGAATTTTCAAAGCTACTCTCTCGACTGGAAACAGTAAGTGAAACAAGTAAATGTGCGTCAGTACTTTCGAGAAGTGCAGCATTAAAATATGTGAGCGCACTACCTAACAAGTGAATCTTTAGACAACACGTCAACCATAATACAACTCCTAGGAATCAATCAACCTCAATTAAGACGGCGATTTACTATTCGCCATTTTAAAAGTTAGTAATCCCTCTCATAGCATAGCATTGGAAGTATATTTTAGTTGAGACTGTAACCTGCTTTTACATGAATTCTACTGATTATTTTCGCCTTTGAAGCCATACTCTATCACTCACGACCGCTTTTCTTCTTTTTACTTCCAGAATGATAACGCTTATATATTGTTCTATGAATTACTACCTCGTGTAGGCGTGTTTTTTGAAAACCCTCCTGATGTGGTTCGATGAATCGCTTAACCTATTGTGATTTATATATATATATATATATATATATATATATATATATATATGATGAGATAAATTATCATGCTAACTTGCTTCAACCCCCTGATGTATATTTTCATATTTTTTACCAATAATACTCTAAAAGATCAGTTTCTATCTCTTTCTTTTTTGAAAATAAATGTTACGTTTATTTTTCTATGCTTATAATGTTTACTTTAACCTGTTAGCAAAATATTAGTTTCAGTTTATCAAACGACAGAGGGAGTTAAGCATCAACTAACCTTTTGATCTCACGAAATTTACAGATACTATTCAGAGCAAGTACGTTCACGATAGAGCACAGTGTAGCAATGTAGTTTTGATCGACATGTTCTGCACTCCATTAAACAATCGATAGGTTATGGACAACAGCAGCAGGATAATATCGGAAATACTTCTATTTATGCAACCGAACTATAAGGCGATTATTTCGTGTATTCGCCTAAATGTTTTCACGGTGACTTCTATTTGTGTTCGTAAAACTATAAGGTTCCTCCAAAAGCTTAAGATCAACCATATAAAAATGCGAACCAATCTCTACACCTTAATTTGCGTCTCAACATTTGCTGTTACTTTCGCACATATTTTAATTTGATGAAGGTCGATAATTACATCGAAAGTCAACTGTGAGTGTTCCCATCATGCGCTGTCCTTTTAGATTGAAGAGGTCGCGATTAAACGTCTCTACTGTATTGACTACGAAGTTTGCACGTTAGCAATCACTGTACAACTTTACAAAAGATGAGGAATTTCACTGTTTGATTAAAAAGTTATTTTAATTCAACAAACATCAACATATGAGACAAGAACGAACGAAGAAATGCTGATATGTCCGGAGGCACATGAATTTTTCGAGAAACAAGCACTAAATACATGTTTATACAACTGGTAAAAATTTGTATATCAACATTATAGAATCCCTTCGAGGGCGATTCACAAAAATGTACAACTTTTTAAAATGTAAGTGCCTAAAATTAACAAACCTGAGATATAGAATTACAGATATTCTACTCAAGCGGTTTTAATCAGTACCTTTAACTTGAGTAATCATTAAATAATTAGCGGAAACAGTATCTGCTGACAAGGGAATGCAATAAGAAAAAACTAAATCCCGATATATATATATATATATATATATATCGGGATCTCCTAGGAACTATAAAAAGTATGCATGATTCCGCTTTACAAAAGGATTTCAAAACAGTTAGTGGATTAAATTAAAACAAGAAACCATGAAGAAACGAAAGAACCAGGTAAGTGAACAAGGTTGAAAAAAAAAATCAAGCAGGAGTGAATGAATGAACAACAGATGATTCTGTAGAAGGTACAGGAGTTTCATCATCAAGAACTTCATCCACACTTTCTCCACCATCACTTCTAGCTCCAACGCTTGTACAGGCACTTGTGCTACTACTTTCTGTACACGGTACTTCGGTCAGAATATCATCTTTGTTTGATGTACAACCTGAATGTTCGGAATCTGACGACCTTGGAACTGGTAACAGTATGGCCTGCGTATCTCGTCTATTTGACTCGGAATCGGCATTTATCCCCTGCGTATGTCCAGTAGAGGGATATGTGGCAGAATTCGCGTATTTCTGTGTCCATAATCGTGCAATACGATCATGTTCTGATCTGTTATGCATATATTGACTAGCAATAGACCCAACTAAGGGGTCAGCAGGATTGCAATCAGTAAGCAACGAACAAATGGATAGTAAAACCTTGCTGATAGTAAGTGCTGGAGACCAGTTATCCTAAAAAATTGAGGAAACCAATTTTGAAGTCACAGATATTTCTGGTAAGATTAAAAAGTTAGGTTAGTCAATTAAAATAACCACTAATGAAAATCTCAGATACATCTTGTGTATAGAGTGAGAGCAAGTTTTACTCTACTGTCACCTAATATCTGATCGCAGTTTGAATGAAACATCGACATAGTTCCTCCAACACTTAGAAAGACTAACAGTACTATAAGTAACCCTAAACAGCGTAAGACATATGACTAAATTAAAGGTTGACTCTTGTTTCTAAGATTGTGTGTGGAACAGTTGAGCGTTTATTCATTTTGGACGATTCAATAGTCCTAATGGGCTGGTGGTTTTCGGAGTTCCTACATGAATAAAAGATTTATATGGTATTCCCCAACTTCAAGTGTATTAGGGGTTAAAGGAATGCTAGGCTACTTTTCAATGAGCATGTGCACTATACACTTTTTCAATTAGTCCTTCTTCTAAAGTCGTTTCATACTGCCATTGAATGGAAAGACTAGAGGTTTTCGATCACGCCTATTTTCATTCGACTACTAACGACAAGTTTAGAAGCATGCTAGGTAATATTTAACAAGATCACAATCGATATAGGTGATATGTTTGCTTTTGATACTAAATGAAATGGGGTTAGGCTGTTAAGAAATCTAAGGTAATCGAAGCATTACACCAAACTATGAGAGAATTGTCGAAAAACGTCAACGACGTAAGGAGGTGTAAGTTGCTTAGCTCGGGACCTAAGGATAGTAAGGATCAATGGATGGAGTCTAACAGTGACATGACTCAAAACCGTTCACAGTTTAATTTATTATCTAAAAATCTACACTAATTGTGGAGTCATCCTCTTACACTCTGTGTCTGACAAGTGTAGTTTCACTACATTTCAGTCACCTTTTTTCTGTGGTAATTCGAAGCGACTCAGTCTGAACTAATTCATGTCTATGCAAAGTTTTAAGCTGATTATTCAATCAATACCGTTTGCATACTGATCTCGCTTCTATTACAAATTAATGCACTAAGTTACAGTGTAACTTTGCTATCTAATCTAAAATTATGCCACAGCACTTCGCTGTAAATACGGCACTGGTATCACAGAACTTTTCGTAAAAAGCCTGATAAAAATGTCTAACCGCCGTAACAGACTAGTTTGAAGTATTATTGGACAGCTTTCTATCCTAGGGATCATGTTGCACCGAAGATGCTAACCCATTACTTCACTTCATCCACTTTTCCGAGCAACTCCGAGGCTAGATAACTGTTAGTGTTATCAAAGACACCGGGGATGGCATTCGTAGCATACATAAATGGCACGGAAAGTGGTATTCCAGGACGACTTCGTCCATGTTCAGACATACGTCATAAAACATAAGAATTACTTACACTGTGACGTCATAGGATACACATAGTTCCACGGCAATAGTTAGGATAGAACACGCAGGGTCATCACAAGTCCAAGCGCTACAAAACCGATTTTTGGTGACCAGACTACTATCACAGCGCCAGAGGCGACTCAAGTAGACGCTTATTTCCTCCAAATGATTGGAAATAGCGTACTACTGTCAGCACTCACACAATTGCTTAGATGATCACGCTTTTTGCTGATCTTAATGACTCATTTGAGTGCAGGTGACGGGCTCTTGGATGACGCGAAGCAGATACCATACTTACAGACATTGAGTTAACTGGTTAAGTAAATTGAGCTGCTTATATGTTACCGCTCAGTAAGACGATATCGTCTGCATACTTTAGGTCGAAGTCTGTCTCCAGTTGGTAGACCTACACCCCATACATACTACACAGCTGTCTTTAGAATGTCATCTTTGACAAATATGGAGTAGCCCCATCTAACCAAAATGCCGTCTGAACAGAGTGGCGAGGACTACTTGTGAGAAATGACGCGCTCTAGCTGAGCGGTTTCAAGATGCTGATTAACCTCTCAGAGATACTATCCTCCGACAGAAACGGCGACAAACTGAAGATAACCTTAATATAAAAAAAGTCTTTTGGCCTGCAAAAAATGTAACGATACCCTAACAAATGACAGAGAGAAACATCTAGTTGATGCAATTACGAATGCTTTTTGCAAATTAATAATAACGACAACAGTTAGTGATTTCGATATAAATGGTAACATTAGTAATATAATATAGTAAGCAGAACCTTTTTAAGATGGACACAATCACGGTCTCATTCTAATTCGCGCTGATGTGAGGACGCTGTAGGTGGAAACAAAACGATGGTTGTCGTGTTACCCTAAATGTGATTAGCAATTCATAACGGCAGAGACAGATTACGGAGACAATTACGAGCATATAATGAAAATACACGCAAAAAAATGCTAATATAATAAAAGTTAAGTAAAACAGTTTACTATGGAAGGCGAAACGATTGAGCGAAGAGATATTTACTTTTAAATGATATCACCTCCAGCTCTACTTTCATATGTAAAGCACTTTAATGTAACAGGAAGAATTTTAGAAGTAAATATTTCTTCGCTCAATCATTTTGCCTTCAAAGCATTTTACTCATCAGAGTAAGTAATATTAACATCAGAATGACAATAAACTGAATGTTCGAATATACGACCAATGTAGTGTAAAAAGCTGTAACACCGCATAACTGAATCTTTCGAAACCCCATGTGGCGGCCAAGATACTGTCAACACGCCAGCATTCAGTGAACCGAAGTAATAACTAGACGCGTGACTGTATGTCGACATTTTGAGGCAAGACCGGAATCCACTTACTGTCGGCTATACTGGTCAATTTAAGAGAATGTGCATGGAGCAAACGGCACTAACTGTAAAGGACTAGGACGGGAGGAAAAACCTAATCACATTTGATTTGCAAACCACCCAGCACGCATGTAGAAGTAGCAAAACATGATTGCTGATGTGGAGACCATGGTTCGGAATCCAACATACTAATGCCCATGCACATATATCTTTGGAAACATGGCCTTTAACTGTTGATATTAATTAAAAAGCCGTTTGCAGCTTTTCACATCACCTGGCCTTATCTTATTAATTGCCTCCAGTTGTGACCTCAGTTTCTGCTTGGTTGTATCAGCTTCCAAACCAATAATGCTTCCTTCTGATCAAGAGTAAATTTCTCAACGACACTTTGTACCAAAAAAATCATCAGACAATAAAATTCTGTTATCCCTAGTTCTAAAACACGATGAAGTAAAACTATGAGGTAATATTCATTTCTTCCAGAAAAAAACTCAAAAAAGTGACTTAACTGGCAGCAAAATGAAGTAAATATGGCTCACCTTGAGTATATCCAGGCATATTATTCCGTGACTGTTTATATTGCAGTGATAGATGCGCGTCTTAAATATCACCTGAACGGTAAAAGTCAGCATATTATGACAACTACTTTAGGAGGCTTGAATGGATATTCCGTAGAAAAGTGGATATCGAGAAAGAATATTCCACCTTCGTAGACTGACCCTTGGGGTCCCAGCAAAGTTGAAACCCATTCGTAAAGATTATCTCCTCGAGGAAATGCACTGACAGTAACCAACAAAATCGACAAACCTGCAGTTAGGTGGTGGATCTGACATAATATCTGTCAGTTCTTTTTGTATCCTTAAAGTAATGTGATTTTGTCAATGTAATACAAACCTTTTCAAACTTGTAGACATAGATTTTGTCTTAAAATGAACACTTGATGGAGGTTTCTGACCATTGTTTGCTACAGGCGTTGAGTCCATAGATGCTGAATGGCCAGTAAAAGCTCTGTCATGTGTACGTTTACGCACTCCACGCCTAGACTGAGAGGAAGACATAAGACAAAAAATGTTGAAATGGCGGGTAAGCAGAACACCAACTATAACAATAGGCTTCGAAGCTCAATCGTGACTAAGTCACACAAAGTAAAATATCCTAAGTATTTCGATCTAATTTTTTAGTAGACAAGAAAAATCTCTATCACCACTAGACTGCGCCTGTATGCCCACCATTCTAAGATCACTACGTGACATAATCCGTTTCATTAGCTCAGATTTTTAATGCCAGGTTACTAACCCAGATGTCTTCCAGCTAAACCTCCCTCTGATACTTCTTCAAAAATGTGATACCACCTTAGAGATATATTTTAAAGGAAACTGTCTAGTTAAAAGATGTTTTCTTAAGCGGCCAGCTCCTGTACAAATAAATGAGTTGGAAACTATATTACTTAACCTCTTTTAAGTGCACGCAAGCCAAAATAGTTATACTTTTTAGGAATACGTGTAACATGGTTATCGATTTGCCTTAAAAATACTTGAATTGTGGATGCTTTACTGGGTGCTAATATCAGTTGTACTTAAATCTAGAAGATATTTAACTTAGTTAGCATCTGACTGGTGAAAGGGATGATTGTAGGCTTATTTCTTTAAGCCAGTCTGCCCACACAGTAAACCGATATGTACTTTTGCTTAGAACAGGTTGAAACTGGTTCTATGGATTAGCCATCTAAATGTAGGCTATTCATTCCTTAACATGCTAGTTAAATTCACGTCAAAATAACATTTCTGCTCTAAGCCTTTGATAATAATCGTATGTTAAGTCAGTCTTTTTAACTGTCTAAAGTTCGGCACATTTACAGATTGGTGAAATTGTTCTACTCAAGTTACCAGTTTTAATCATGGCAGAGCTTAAAGGGATTAAGTAAATCTTGACAAGTGGCAATTTTTGTCTACTGGACACCATTTCGACAGTGACTGTGTTCATTTGGGTTATCTTCTCATTTGTCGGAGGTAGGAGTTCTTGACGCTGATTTGTTAACTGCAGGCTGACAAAGGACCCGAATAGTAGTATGATAAGTTATAATGCACATTACCTTGATTTTCGCCTAAAAGATTTACATGGTGGTCAACTATACACTGTGGTGACTAACTCTACTTTGTTCAATCAACGCTTCTAAGTTAGGTCTTATTCACCTCCTGGCTGACAGTCACTCGAATCATTTGTCTAGGTTTTAATGATTCTTATCTGGAAGTTGGTTACCGCATTGTATTCTGAGTTTCTGGTAGTTAAATCTTCGCGAAACGAAGGTTTCCGTTTCTGTACTTTGATGGCATCTGGTTTTGTGAATTGGCATGGATTGTTCTAAAAGACTGGTACCCTACGAATACCAGGGTAGTATTCTGCATTTACCCTAACACCTAATGAAAGGAACTATCTTCCTGTTCAGTATTTTGGTCATTACCAAATCATTCTGGCTGAACTTATTGATGAAAAGGTTTCACAAGTATTTTTAGTCAGTGGCAAAATCCTGTGGCTCAAATTATAACTTTGGGTCGCCTGTAAAGTAAACATCTGTCTGCTTTCGGATGAATATTAAACAAAATGCAAATGACAGTGTGAATACAGATATAGTGAGGCTTCACGAAACTACAAACGACTGAGAATCTGGAGAACATCATATTTTGTAAGGGCTCCAGAGTTTTCACTAAAAGTGCTATGAAAATTTCTGTGTTTCAAGGTTTTGTACTTGAGAGACTCCAGTTTACAGACACTGACAATATCAGGCACACAGTGATTTGGAGTCAAGTAATAACTCGTAAGCGATACAGAGGACCACTTGTTATGTCTTCTAAAATTACATACCGATTTAAACTAATTCGGCTTAAGTGATTATAGAATAGTGCAATACAACTTTTCTTTCGAAGACTATTTTTTCAGTGCATTCAAAAGGCACAATAGTGAAAAATTGCGTTACACATATTGAGCATAATGGGTCGCCTAATAATCATAAATTTTCTCATCATCATGCATTTCACTATAGATGGCTCACTTGAGTATGAATGTTTAGGGGCGAGCTTAAACTATCAAAACCAAATCCAAGATCTGTAGAAAGTTGATAATGAGGAGTTGATCATGTTAAAGAACACCACAAAAGTCATTCCAGATCAAATCTGATCCCCGCTTATGGATTTAGTGAGGGTAGGTACAGCATTTCACCCACTTCTCAGGCGTATTTTTCTGCAAATCAACACCGTCACGTTGGCTCAACGATTTTAGGGGTAATTGGCCTCACCTTAATGTTTTGATCGGGGCATTAGGCTGGGGAAGGACTAGAATTCTGGTTAGGTTAGAGAGCAATGACAGGAATATCAATGAATCATATCAATGGATCTTAATCTAGAGTCATCTTCATGCATACATCCATCACACAGGGTGTGATTTCTCCACGGGTTATCCTTACAGTAAATGGAAGAAGCCCTTGCAACACATAAAAGACAGTTAAAAAGTGTAATGTCATGCAAATAATGGTGTTCTGATTGGTTTTTCATACTCAGACTGACATTTTAACTTCGCCTGTTGGGATTAGCATGCAAATCAGCGATAGTTCTGAGGCAGAAATTATAATTTGATATGTCGTTCACACATAGGTGGGATTGATGACACTGTTATCGTATTGTGTTAGACAAAGATGTAATAATAATAATGTATTTCATATAAATTTACAAATTTACATGAAAATGCGTGCCATTTTTACAGGCACGATCAAGTATGATATAATATCAAATCGTAGATTGTCTACAAGTTAATCGTATTTCAACTGTTAAATATTCGATACATATAATACACTCATTTTCTGAATTAGGCCGTATAGTTATTGAATTGTACAGTTGTCCTCCAGGTTGAGCGGGAAAATCGACTTCTTTCCGTTTTCATCCCGTGGTTGTAGGCATACGATAACCAACCAATATTGAGGTAAGTACGCCTTTTACAAGGGATTGGAATCTGTTTTAGAAAAATTAAAGTGCTGAGGTGAATCATTAAATTGTAATGAAATAGGTAAGTGCAAGTATCATTAATAAATGCATTAATAAAGGAAACACCCTAGGGTAACAACATTCATTTGCAATGTATAATGCTACAGATATATCACAAACTATCATGATATCCACTTTTGGTTTTAATACAATTATCCTCATGCCAGTTGTTTTTATTTTATACCTTTTTGTGCATTTAGTGCATAACCGTATCCTTCAGAGAGTAGGGGTATAATAAGTAATGAAGAGCTATAAGATGTTAAGTTTAATGGAGTAAAATGAGGATCAAGTAAAGACGTTGTCAGAAAATAAATGAGATAAGACATTGTGGAGTGGTATGAAAAGATCTGACGATAGACAGCAAGTTAATTTATAAGATGCCCCATAAATCTGAGCAGATCCCACATGGTCGCATCTCAACAATAGGCTGGGTGAATGGTATATATTTAAAGGTAGAAGCATGATCTGTCAAGGCGTTCATTGTTATCTTTTTCAAGATAAAGATTTAAGCCCTCATAAAAATCAGAAATATCTCGAGCCTTTAAATTTTTTAATGCTGTTCCTGCAGAATGGGGCGACTCACCTTAGTGACCCCCACCATATCTACTGATCAGCTAACTCCACCCTCCCACCTTTTTTGATGTTAGGCTCTGAGACTATGATTATTATGGCTACCGCAAATATATTGCTTGGTACCAGACATGTTCGTACCCCATATTCCATCTCCCTAGCTTTCTTAATGAGTGCTTCCAATAGGTCCCCGCGTACATCTTTATGAACATATTATATATGTATGCATGCGTCCTAATGAACAGATTACTTTATAAGAAGACAAAAACCTTGAAGAATAACAAGAATAGGTTTTGTGAATAGTGGAGCAAGATTCAGCAGAACAATATAGTTAGGGTTCAATATAGGTAGTATGAACTGAAGGTAAGGTCGGTTGGCAGGACCAAGTGTACTAAATTATCATGACAGTTTTATATATAGTAAACGTTTGACATTGCAAAGTAACCTGTCTACATATATTATAAAAAGATATTAGCAGAACCAACAAAATTTCAGCATTTGGTTAACAATACTACAGAAAGTGAGTGAGTCTTACAGGTAGCCGTAAAGTAAATCAATCTATGTATAATAAGAGTGTAATCAGTGTTATAATTCGTATTATCAAAGAATACATTAGGCTCAAAAACTGAATGTTATAAGGGAAATAAGAGTGATAAACTAAGAGAACATTTGCTGCGTAAGTAATCATTTTAAGTATTTTAATGATAATCTAATTTCAAGTATTGAACATGCATAATTACTAAGTATTATTAGGTAGTAGTACATCGAATGTTAAATTCTTAATGTTCGAGTGTCAGACTTGAAAAACAGACTTTTCATGTGACCTATGTTTTTATTTATTTATGTAGCTGCACGTTAAATGACATAAACTGGCATCGAAGTGCTTAACCTGATAAATGGAATGAACCGCGTCAAACAGTTCATAAGTTCGCTGAGTCAATTTCGCTGGACAAACACAATGTCAGCATAAGTAAGCTGTAGCCCATGTGCCTGCATTTTACACTGTTATTTCAGAAATGTCGGGGAAGATTGGGTAAAATCTTGTACTTCCTGAATGAGGACATTCCAATTTGACACCAGCAAATGCTTCTCTATTAAGTTATCTAGTATTATAGTTTGAAAATATGCGATATCCGTTTCCCACCGAATCACTTCTTGCTCAAAGAACATTGGCCACCTCCATGTTTGACTATGTTTTGTTGTAAAAAAGGATTTGTTCCACTGATTTCACCCATTTATTTCTGCACTAGTGCCATTGCAATTGGGGAGTTGTCGTTCCAATTTCCAATATCTCGCGAACACTTTTAGTTGCGCTATTTATTTAGCAACCATATTGTACCTTAGCCGCATTCGAAGATCTGTGTGTAGTCTTAGAATATGACTGATGGCGAAGGCGTTTCCGAAAGACGTACTGAATCTACTCTCCAGTGGGTTTTGGCCGCAGACAGGCTGAAGTTCGAGGGCTTCTGCGTGCTTTGCTGGGGTAGAATGGTATTTTAAAGGCTTCTTAGGTCAGATCAATATCTAAAAGGAAACAGAGCACATGGAGACAGGAATAGTTAAAACTGCCCCTTTATAGGACCACATCTATCTGAGTAAGAATAGATCTTAGTGGAAAAACGCTTCATAAATTAAGTCACTAACATTTGGACATGTGGTGGACCATCTTAACCAAGAGGTGAAATAAGATGAAGTTGCTACCACCGGGGCCACACCAAGTTTCAGGTGTTATCAAGCTATCGTGATTTACCGAAATGAGTGAACAAGAAGTTTTCACTTCACAGATTTTACAGAAAATATATGCCAGTCAGTATTGTGAGGCCTTTACGAAAAGCCAACTAAACTTGACTTACCGCGTCTAAAACACTACACAGTTCAACTGTGAAGTAGCTAGCACAACTTCTGCAGCTGACAAAACCTATGCA
The DNA here is from genome assembly GCA_944472155.2 of Trichobilharzia szidati. NCBI lineage: Eukaryota > Metazoa > Platyhelminthes > Trematoda > Strigeidida > Schistosomatidae > Trichobilharzia > Trichobilharzia szidati. The sequence goes on along the minus strand of OX235271.1, from coordinate 94,470,177 downwards.
CACAATTCGAAATAAATTTTTGACTGCTGTAGTCAAGGGAAATTTAGAAAGAAGCACCAACTCCGTAACGTCTATTAAGTGAAACTGCGTCACACTTCTAGAAGACCTGTGGGAGTTCCAATGGACAGAATTAATATACTTCCTCAAATGTCACTCCTAGTTCACCAAAGTTATTTCGAATCCTGAAATTGACCATTCCCTCCCATTCTAGTAATATATCCCTGAATTAATTAAGAAATTGTTTGATCATTCAAGCTATGCTAAAGCAGGTTCACTCACAATTTACGTATTCTAACCCCTCTTTTCAAAAGTACTGCCTTGGTCTATGGTATTGATGCAGTGACGGTATCCCCTACGTTGGTATTAATCGTTCGGAACATTGTGATCACTAGGACCTACACTTTACAAATGTTCATAATATTTTTTAACGCGTGTGATGAAGTTTAGAACCACCTCAGTCATGAAATATTTTGATCGCTTATAGGTTGGTCTAGAATGAATGCTAACGTTACAATTATGATGTCCTTACCGGTAACTTTAGGATTTTATGAATTTTTACGCACTTTATAATTTACAAACTGACAGTTATTGAAAAATTTGCAACCTTTGCTCATCACCTTATCACCAGTGTACCAAAATGCCTCTAATCTTCTCCTAAAGCAACCATTAGTAGTTCCCGCGTGAAAATGAAATTACAGCCCAAAATTTTGATTTAAACCAATATCCCCTAACTTATTCGATTTCAAGCAAACCTCACAAATTACTTATCTAGTTATTTGTACTTTTTTCAATATTTCCGTCATTTAAAGTAGCGTGTAGTCTAAATTTATAATAACAAGCTATGTCATATTTCCCATCAATTATAACTGGCGTATATATGTTAATGACTGCAAAAATATCCTTTTTCGTTCTACAAGAAAATTATTATGACCATATAGACTGATTGGAGAATAAGTAAAAATAGCCTGGAGTTTCAGAAAGGTGGCTGTCTTAATATAAAATGCACAACTTGCCAAGCGTGGTGGCTCATCACTTCCCAACATGCTTGACTTTAACACAGTAAATGAGATTTTATCAGGTTTTATCGACTGTAATTGGTTGATAACATAGTAGCTATTATGATTTCAGGTCCTGAAACAAATAATTCTGGCACCGTTTGCTCCTGAAATTTCTAAGTATTTTGGTTTCGCGTTGTACGTACCAATAAAGCGCAACTTTTTATAGATTCAAGAGGGCTAAAGGTAACATAAGTCAAGTGTAAATTATTAGAGTCAGATTCCAGTACTAGATAAGGCGGTACGTTTTGATGCAAATAAAATTTTACAGAGTGTTTCAGTTTGTAATGATCGCAGATTTCGCAATTATGGTATAAACTCTGCCACAGCTTATTTGAAAGTCCACAATGTTAGAAGAATGACTTGGCCACCAGGTTAAATGAGCCGAACCAAAGCCTCATCAGGCACCGTGGACAAAGCCCCGGTCCGGCGGAATAGATGGTCATATAGCAATCATGAGTGTCATTTCTACTTCTGGCCGTATTTCTCCAGTCTTTTGCCAGCCAGCATACGACTAAGCAACGATAGACCTCTTGTCTCTGACCGAATGGAGACCAGTTCGAATAGAAAAACAATTAAATGTTCACCAGCATTTACCAGTTTCACGAAACAATTAACATCACTATTTACCGTATCTTATTATAAACCAGATTTTCCGGTTTCTGTGTTGTGCTCAAGAGATGCAACTTTATTCACATATTTATTTACACATTGAATATTTCGGTGGTAGCCTGTCTTTTCAGGTGCTATGAGCAACGATACTTGGAAAATAACGACGGTCTCACTGGATAAATTTTCTACAATATATACTTCATTCGCAACTCATGATGCATACCTTATACGGCGCATTTCTGAATTGTAGTAAACAGCGTCGCTTATATACTGTCTTTTGTGTTTGGAAACGTTGTTTTGTGTGTATCAGTGTCATCTCCCATACATCGTAAGTTAACATAAATTTCTGTGCGAAGGTAGAAGGCATACCAAAATGATTGCCATCAATCAATTCGGAGTACCATCCAGATCAAAACATTTGAATAAGTATCATCAAATGCATGTAAATGTTTACATATTACCTTATCACACTTTTAAGTGTCCTTTCTGCACATTAATTTATATAATTCGACGAGACTATTCTTGGATGTTCTTCGTCTGCAACATGTGGCAAGTTTAATTCTTGCATTTCGAAGCTTCCTTACATCATCCGTTCATAAGGACTTTGTCAAATTTTCTACTTACTCAGACAACTCCTAGGCCTAGAGGTGTTGTATAGCTGTGAGACCTGTAGGAAAGGTACGCAATAGATTTTCGTTCACCTCTCACACAAAGCTCAAGAGTGAACTGATTCACAGAACAGCAGCTGTTGAACTAAATGTAAGTCACAGGATATGGACTGAAACACCGTAACTATGACGTCTGGAACAGTAGCTTTTCTCTTAAGAAATGTTCTAGCTCGCATCGAAATTGTTATGCTCTGGAGTTGGTGGGGTAATGTTCAAGAAATCTTCTTTTGAATTTTTAGACGCGCTGGGACCATTTTAAGTAATTTCGTAATAATTCAATGTGTCTTGGCCCTCGAATTACTCCAGAAAGTTGGTAGCACCTATGGTCCTGATGCAGTCCATGGCTAAACCCCGTACAATCTGAAGTGCGAATAGCGCATCCTTTTGCGGATTCAATCAGGTGACGATCAAGACCGAAATATGCCCTTAGATAAGAGAAGTAAGAACCTCGGAAAGTGGAATAGTAGCTGAGATACAAATATCATATGATTCATTATTCTCAAAGATAAGAAATTTTTCCATCGCAGCAAAATGCTTCTTGTTATCCTCTCCAAAATATCGTCACATAACATAGCTTTCCCAATCTTATAGTCAGTAAAATCGGTGAATGGAAGATAATAAGGACTCTGATTTATGGAATGGACTCTCGGACACTCTTTAGTGGCTCTATTCTCTCCAAAATCGATGCACACATGGTGTTTCAGCCACTGCACGAATAATGCTGTGAAGATACGGACTCGCAGTCTACGACCAAATCTAAAACAAAGCCAAGTTATTCCGAAGAGAATTATACTGAAAACAAACTTTTGAAGAACTCAAAGATTATTGTTCTATTCAACAAAATTTATCAGACAAATATTGAACAATACTTCGAATAAAAGGTTATCTGGCATATAAATAACACCAGCACAATAGCTGAGCACAAAATATCTCGCAGTCAACAAAAATTGGCATTCAAACAAAAACGTATAACACACCAATGAACCACAAACTGTCTAATTAACGCAGAATACAAAATGGAATATGAAACACAACTATTGTTTTTCTAGGTGTAATAAAAGACGTGACGCAAGACATAAGTCAGTTGTTCAATTAAAGAAGCGGATGAACCAAACGATTCACCTGATAGGATGCAAAAGCGCCGAAGTCTGCCTTTGAATATTTGAGTATGGAACAATCTAACAACTTGAAAACAGTTTTAGGTCTATTGCGCTTCATGCTAAAGTCGCCGAACCAAAAAAAATTAACAATCTTTATACATTTATCGAAGCAATTTGTTGTGATGCTAAACAAAATAAATAAGGAAGCTCTTATCGATAAACGAAATTGCCATCCGTACTGAAACTAAAACTGTCTGTCCACAACTGGTTCGTGCTGTACGAACACATGGAATTATTCAGCGCTGTTCACATTTGTTTTCGCTGTGTACTCAGGCACTTGTAGCATCCACCAAAGAAGTAAACACCGTACACAAAGGGAGAGGGTATCGATACTGGAAGTGTTGGAAGCTAGTATCACTGGGGTCCATAGTCTAAAGAGTTATGAAAAGGAATGTGATAATATCAGTAAAAAGTATTCAGAAATTGCACCATTCGTGATGTGGAACCTGGTGTCCGACCCATTAAGTTAGTTAGGACGTGAAGGGACACGTGGTCAGTGTTTAGATGTATGAGATGTAGCATTTTGACGCGAGATTGAGCACAGTATCAACGACACTTTAAGCAACCTTATTAGCCAATTACCTTTATGTTTTGTGAAATGTTGAGCTGGATATAAGCGTGGTGATCACGAAATCAAATACCAAGACCAACAACATATACAGCAGCTGCCTGACTTCTTCAGCCTGCTACATGGGCGAGAACACATGAGTCGGTGAAACGGAAAGTATGTTTGCAAAAGGAAACAGTAATATATATTTGGAACAAAGAAACAAGGTATGTATAAATGGGCCAGCGATGCAGGCGTGAGGACAGATAAGCCGTTGGTTATGTGCTCCTGGCTTATGCAGAGGTAGTTGGGATCACTAGCTAAACTTTCGAAAAAATCTGTGAGGATTGACCACTAGTTTGTTTCACAATTATTGCAAGAAAGCGATTATCCCTGAAAAAATGTTCAACCATGAGTAATGAAAAGTGACACGAGACTGATACGTCTGCTGCATTACCTATGTGAGGATGACCTATAACTTTACACTTTCTGTTACCAAAGTTCATGAATATGTCTACCTGTTAAAATTTCCAAAGGTGATACGTATTTATTCACACAATAATCGGAGGTTTTTATAAATTAATCATTATTTAAAATAGCAGAAAAGTTGTCTTCAGCTTTCTGAAGACACATAGCAATTGCTTGTTTTAATCACCTATTTGTATGGTCCCTTTTAGAAACACCTCGTTCGGTTTTTTAAAACTACTACATGAAAAATGGAAACAACTTCTAAGAAAATCGACTGGGTAAATGAAAGTGTCCTGGACAGAGAGGCAAGAAGAAAGGAAGAAAAAAACAACATGATTTTAAATAAACGACAGCATCTACTGAAAAAACGCGAATTGTTAGGATTTCCTCCCAAATATCCTTCTATGGCTAAATACGAAGACTATGAGAACACATGTGACTCTTCATCGAAAAACAAGGCTTACACCACAGCGCAAGTCGGAAGTCCGTGCAGAGATGGAACCCAAAAATTATATACTAAGGTACATCTTTTTATTAAACTAAGTGATATATAATTCTGTCTTGCCTTGTTTTGAAAGAGCATGAATTCGTACAGAGGAAACTTATATATGGCGCCTCCAGAAACCACTGGTCATCCCATCCCAATGGATCAGCCTTACGTCAGAGATAGTATTATTCGGGCCAAACTTGGTGGTAAAGTCTCACATTTTCATCTGAATTGTTAAGCTAGCCTTGAAAATTCAAATCATCATGAAAAACCATATTTGAAATCTGCCGTGTTTCCTCAGCTTGTACGTTAGCTTTTCTATATAACATTTTTGCCCATATTCTTTTTGATACTTATTAGGAAACTTTAAATGCTAGGTTAGCATCTGAAGATGAGAAGAGAATACAACGTTACTTGTTTACAACGAGCTATCAAGCGTAAGCTTATGAGAAAATAATAGTTCTGGTTCAAATAGAGCCTATGGAAAACCTGTAATTTTTGGCAATACTAGTTGTCGACGTATATACCCAATAACAACCTTGGAGAGTATTCCAGATCCAGTGAAATTTCTTGCAAAGGAGAATTCGTATTTTCCTTCTACCAGTTCGTGGATGGTAAGCTTATCTGTTTTTACCAACCAAATATCCTTTCTTGGAGCACTCAGCTTTTCAGTCAGCATGAATACAATTTACAGTAGTAGAAAACTCAGAATTAAATCTAGTTTATGACAGAAGGATATGGTGATTTTAATCGTAAACAAAGTAATCCACTAAATTATACTTTATTTTCAAACATATGTGATCTTTTCAAGTGTGAGTACAATTAAATGACCAGCATTTTAGTAAAGCAAGGACGTATTTAATACAGACAGTTTTAAATACTGAAGTGAATGGTGAATTAAAAATGCATGTAGTTTCTTATTTATGCTGAATGGCAATACGTGTTCTGCGTTCACTAGATTTTAATGGGTGGTGTATGGTATGAGCCATTTCCTTTTTGTCATTAAATGTAGTCAGCAGGGCTAATTTTGTATAGTTTAAATGAAGACGATAACTTCAGTAGATGATGTCACTTCTATATTTGCTTTTGTCACCAGTGATCAGTGTGATTTTTACATTTTATAATCAAAACTAGAAGAATGGTCTTCGTCGTAAAGAGGAATTCTTGTACTGAATGTGACAGTGACACCAGTAAATATTAACTTGTCATACTATGTATTTAACTGATTCCATTTAACTTTGCCAAAATGTCACTGATGAAGGAAACTGAAAATTAAAACTACCTCCGAAAGTGGATTAGAAATTTCGGTCTCCAACGAAAATGAATAAAAGATTAAAATTTAACGTGAAGCAGACACTCACTAATTACGTGCCATGCGATGGATCTCCAGAAGTAGCAATAAAAGCGGGGACTCTAATGGAGAAAATTCAATGAGATCAGAGAATATTTCGGTCATACCTTAAAATTGTTAAAAGCTAGAAAGAGTATTTGTGGGATCAGAACTCAGCAACTAAATGACACGCCTACTCTTGGTCCATTAGTTCGTGAATCAGGATAGACAACGCTAAATGGCAACAAAACATCTATTCACTCCTCAGTGGTTTCCAATATTTTTCCTCTGTGTTATCGGTCTATAAGGACTGCCTTGAAATCTATAAGAACTTACGAAAATTCTCAGTTGAAACAAAGCATAATTAACATATGTTGTGCACATCTTTTGAAAAGGTTAAGATAACTTTTCAATTCTGCAAGAAATCACCATCATCTTCTCTGAATGCTTCACATTATTAGGACAAAGCAGTATGTGTGAAACCTTGCTTTCATGGGATTTTTGAACGATGTAATCTGAAGAAAGGATTGACATCTTCATTAATTTGACAAATAACTACTTGTCTCTGCTGTTTACCTTAATGTTTTATTTATTTTATGCAAATAGTTAGCTTCTTCATTTTAAACGCTAAACTGAAAATGAGGAAAGCAGCTTTAAATGCTTTTTCTCCTCCATTCATATATTACTGTTCTCTTCAATCAATAGCCGGAGAAGTTTGATCCAGTTCAGTATGACCTGAAGCAAACGAGATATCCACATATAAATGAAGACAGACCTTATGAAGTGTAAGCCACCTATTCATTTCTTAGTTTACTTTTATTTTTTGAATGATTTCGACGCATTTACAAAGTATTTGAGATTACTTTTATTCAAATGATATGTGATGAACTACAGTGGTTTCTTAAGCATTACCTTTCAAACTGCATCGAAGTGGCATTGTTTTTAAAACTTATCTCATAACAAGTATACGGCTGGAACAAAATCTGGGTTGCTACTAGAGTCAAACTATTAGTTCCTGAATTAATAATGAGGAATATATTTTTATTTTTGAATTTACAAGAGTAATTTTGTTGCATTCGTATCTAGTACTCTTACGCGTAGTTAACATGATCAGTGGAACGACTTTTATAGACTCTGTCTCGACAATTATGTTTCAAATTTTGTTAGTTATTGCATCTGCCTCTTAGTTAATTTAAATTTCTATTTTCCTTTGTCCCAATCTATCTCATTGTCTCATCCAGTATATCCCATTTTGTGTGTCTACAAAAAGATTCAACCTGACGGCAATCACCAATTGTAAAATGGACTGAATATGACTTTTACCAGAATCCATGTTTGTGAAAACTTTAGAAGCAGCTATATCAAATTTTAACAAGATTTTTCAGGTTTCATCATGAAAACTTCTGCTGTCAGCTGGCTCTAAGTCAAAGTTCGAATAAAGGCATTTACCTATATAGAGAGAGTTTTATAGCTCAGTAACTGACGTACCTAAGTCTCCCAGTTCCCTTCTCAAAAATTCACAAAGGTAGGTATATTCGAGAGGTTCAAGATTTGAATAAAGTTAGCGCATACTGCCGTGTGTTTCACCATGACTACTAAAATGCCCTCAAGTAATAACGAAAATGATAATTGGGTTTTAGCATAATGAAAATGAAAGAGTTCCATTTTTGGTTCACGTGATAGACCCTTAGTGGCATTACCCGTTTCCTTCTCTTCTACTTCAGATGTTCACACTACCCACGTATTGATCAGATACCAGGATACAGGTGAGTACCATGTTGGCTCTTTAAATTGATAATCAACGTTAGGTAGTATAAGTTTTTATTAGAAGGTATGGAAGTCAGTTACTGTCTTCTAATGTAGAATTAATGAATTGATTATCACCAGCGTATATTATAATTAGCATTGAAGAAAAGGATTGAAATGTCACTTATATTTCTACATTAAAGAATATGTCAGTTTGGAAAAGATTGTCATGGAAAAAGTTTATGTCATTAACTAAAGTCTATGCCTTACAAATTCATATGGGAAAAAATATTTCAAAGTGCAGTTATTACCAATGCACATGTAAAAATTAAACTGCAGTAAAATGCTGATATACATCTTCGAAAATGCGGAGAAAGTAAAGAAAGAATAATGGGAAATCATGACATAAAGTAGCTTTCTGAGACCACTATCAATGAGCTAGTATTAGAGCGATTGTTTTGTTTAATATTATTGGGAAAATGCTAACCTTATAACAAACATGGCTAAATGTTTAACTATTATTTACATACTGGTATTTGTTGTAATAAATACACCAGCATAGATAAGAATTTAGTCCATGTCATCAATTTTTGTCATTAAACAGTTAGTCTTATTATTTAAAAGTCAAAGTAAATTTCTTTAACGAAGTTGAACTTTAAGATATATGAATAATATTGAAGCAGAAAGTTCGTAAGACAAACTGTAACTAATACATACCTATCCAAGTTTCAAGTGGAAATACAAGTTGACTTGTCTAAACCTTATTATAGGGAATGCGATGTGGATTATATCTGTTTGATAGTGATAAGCAAGGGAAAACAACTAATTAGTTTCTCTACTTAGTGCTCTTCATTCCACATAGAAAGCTGAAGTGGCAAAACTAGCAAGATGTAGTAGCCAGTTGAATAGTTATGAAAAAACCCCTGAAAATAATCAAGAAGGCTGGTTTGTTTAATACTTATATGAAGGGAATAAAATCTCTATATCGTTGATCTGTCTACATCCGATGTTAACATCTCTTGAAAAGGTTCTGCTTTTTTGAATTCCTGGAAGGTATTCAATAAAACATTGATCTATAAAACCATGCATACATAATGCCAACGGCCTCTGAATGTACACCAAAGTTTTCAGCTTTTCATGTCGAAAATGAAACTTACAATAATGAAGTAGTTAAAGGTGGAGTAAAGATCTAGGTTGCAAAAGCATTGAGATTAACGGCTTGAGCACTACAAGTTCAGCTGTTCTCATCTAACTCAGTATGCTTTAGATTGACAGGAGAATACTTAGGTGGGAAGTTAGTATTGTGATAAACAAATAATTGCCTAAAATTTATTTCCATGCAGTCTCGGCATTTCCTGAGATGAATGCAGTAGAAATGATGACCTGGTTTTAAACTGAGTGCAGTAGCTGAGATGGTAAAGTAACAGATTAGTAATCTGAAGTCGGCTAGATCAATTTCTGTCACGAATCAAATTTCAACCAAATACATAGGTGATAGTCTGTCAATCGAATGCAATTTAAAATGGCCTGAAAATCAGGAAAATAGCTGCAACAACAACGAAGTCTCCTGTACTTGCTTCATATTGATATTTGAACACTTGATGTGGCTTACTTGTCGAAGAAGTCAGTCGGTTCTTAGAACTATATATACTGCTTCTTTGTATTTTATCCTGTTATTTTCTTCTATATTTCGTCATCTCAACCTAATAAAAGCAATTCGATTATCATGATGCTAAATTCTATGTCAAAGCCCATTTACATTTGTGAGAACAAAAGGTTGAAAACATAAGGTTTGCATTTCTGGGAAAAAGGTGGTATATAACTTTTAACCAGCTGTACTAAAATTTGACCCAAAGTTTCTTGAATAATTCTTTCGAGAGGTTTGCAGGCATTTGATTGGTTTCGGAATTTTATCATGTACTGACGTCGGTTAGAGGACCACTGGGGAACCTGGGAGTACTGGAAAGCTGTTTCGTCCTAATTTGGGACTCCTCATGTTTTCCAATTTCCCTCTAACCGATGTCAGTTCATGATGAAATCCCAATATTTATTAATGGCACTGTTTTAACTCCAGCAAAATGGTCCCACCTACGACTAACTTTTTTTTTTAAAACAATCAGTTGAACGTTAATCACATTTTCGGTCAACGTTAAAGGAAATCAGGATAACTTTCTTACATGAATATTACTTCCAATATCCATCTCACCAACTTGTGTATCCTTTCTTAACTACAGTTCGCCAACAGTTGAGTAATGTTTCAGCCGTCTAAACTCTAATGAAAGAAGACAAAATTGCTTCGCATTAGTTGTAAAATACGACAACTAAAAACTTATTCATCAGTATAGACATGTTAATTACTCCCTAATGACGTATATCAACTAATAAAATTGAGCTAGTGGTTTTATATCCAGATAATTTAGAAATACAAGGAAGAGGTTCTGAGACAGTGAGAAGCATTTGGAATACAAAACTTAGAGAATGCTAACGACGCGCACTATATGGCGGAGACTGGTACTTTGGGGATTCAGACTGATGGAGTATCTCCCGATGGTTGTCTAAAGGCGGAATTGTAGACGTGAGATTTTCCTCAGTGAATATCAAGTTATTTTAAATGTAGATTTTACAACACACTAAAGATGTTTTGATTGGACACTAATTAGCTACTGTCGTGTGTCTAGTCCTTTGTATGGTGCACACTGAACTCTATCAGTCAAGTTTGCAATAGGGCCACCATGTTAGGTGGCTTGCCACCACGATGCACAATGAGTTGCTTGTAGTAGATGGTTAGAGGCAGTCGGCAAGAAGTCCTAGACCTAGGTTTCATTCTTGTTGGCACTTGTCAGCAAGGCGTATCTGCAGTCTTGAAGAAACCCATGTCCCTTCTGAGATTCGAACCCGCGTCACCCAGTGCTGCAGTCAGAGACGTTCCCACTGAGCAAGATTCACCTGAAGCTTGCCTTCAATAATGTTAAGCTTTTGGCCAAATTTTTGATACTTCTGAGTATACTCCAACCTACATTGTAGTATTTGTCTGCTAAACTGAGATGTAAGTGTATTCACTATTCGCGTAACATATAGGTGCATCAGCTGACACAAATTCACAACTCTTCGTTGTAGAAAAGTAGGTTTAACAAAAGAGTTTCTAAAGGTAAGAGGTATCTTGTAGTAGGGATTACTGTCAATGTTTTGCGAAAAATAAAATCTAGGGGCCAAGCACACAAGAGATGTTACATAATCAGCTGGATTTTGTTGTCTGGCTTGATGTATATTATGATGAGCATAGGCAGCACATATATTATAAGACTCTGATCAATGTAGGTCTACAGTGACAGCGCCTCGATAACAGTATCCTTATTCTCTACTCTTCGATATTTTACTAACTGGACAAATAAATTAGAATGACTCAATCATGTAGCTGAATTGTTTTTAATTTTAAAATCATATGCCAGTAATCTGATCGCCTACTTTGTTTTCGTTAGCTACTAACCGTAGGCATGGGACTAAACTTTTCTGTTCCACTAATAAGAATAATAGACTTTTTATGCGTAGGTGTAGATTTGGGGCACTGAGGTAGATTATAATTCCACATTAGATAATTTTATGTGATATAACAAGCTGTAATACATTGTTGGTACCTGGTTGAAGTTTCGGGCACAATTTATTTACAATTTTATTTACAATTTACATCAATTTGGAAAAAAATGTTATGGAGAAAGTTTATGTCATTAACTAAAGTCTATGCCTTACAAATTCATATGGGAAAAAAATATTTCAAAGTCCACTTATTACCAGTGCACATGTAAAAATTATACTGTAGTAAAGTGCTGATGTACATCTTCAAATATGCGGAGAAAGTAAAGAAAGAATAATGGGAAATCATGACATAAAGTAACTTTCTGAGACCACTATCAATGAGCTAGTATTAGAGCGATTGTTTTGTTTAATATCAATGGGAAAATGCGAACCTTATAACAAACATGGCTAAATGTTTAACTATTATTTACATACTGGTATTTGTTGTAATAAATACACCAACATAGATAAGAATTTAGTCCATGTCATCAATTTTTGTCATTAAACAGTTAGTCTTATTATTTAAAAGTCAAAGTAAATTTCTTTAACGAAGTTGAACTTTAAGATATATGAATAATATTGAAGCAGAAAGTTCGTAAGACAAACTGTAACTAATACATACCTATCCAAGTTTCAAGTGGAAATACAAGTTGACTTGTCTAAACCTTATTATAGGGAATGCGATGTGGATTATATCTGTTTGATAGTGATAAGCAAGGGAAAACAACTAATTAGTTTCTCTACTTAGTGCTCTTCATTCCACATAGAAAGCTGAAGTGGCAAAACTAGCAAGATGTAGTAGCCAGTTGAATAGTTATGAAAAAACCCCTGAAAATAATCAAGAAGGCTGGTTTGTTTAATACTTATATGAAGGGAATAAAATCTCTATATCGTTGATCTGTCTACATCCGATGTTAACATCTCTTGAAAAGGTTCTGCTTTTTTGAATTCCTGGAAGGTATTCAATAAAACATTGATCTATAAAACCATGCATACATAATGCCAACGGCCTCTGAATGTACACCAAAGTTTTCAGCTTTTCATGTCGAAAATGAAACTTACAATAATGAAGTAGTTAAAGGTGGAGTAAAGATCTAGGTTGCAAAAGCATTGAGATTAACGGCTTGAGCACTACAAGTTCAGCTGTTCTCATCTAACTCAGTATGCTTTAGATTGACAGGAGAAGACTTAGGTGGGAAGTTAGTATTGTGATAAACAAATAATTACCTAAAATTTATTTCCATGCAGTCTCGGCATTTCCTGAGATGAATGCAGTAGAAATGATGACCTGGTTTTAAACTGAGTGCAGTAGCTGAGATGGTAAAGTAACAGATTAGTAATCTGAAGTCGGCTAGATCAATTTCTGTCACGAATCAAATTTCAACCAAATACATAGGTGATAGTCTGTCAATCGAATGCAATTTAAAATGGCCTGAAAATCAGGAAAATAGCTGCAACAACAACGAAGTCTCCTGTACTTGCTTCATATTGATATTTGAACACTTGATGTGGCTTACTTGTCGAAGAAGTCAGTCGGTTCTTAGAACTATATATACTGCTTCTTTGTATTTTATCCTGTTATTTTCTTCTATATTTCGTCATCTCAACCTAATAAAAGCAATTCGATTATCATGATGCTAAATTCTATGTCAAAGCCCATTTACATTTGTGAGAACAAAAGGTTGAAAACATAAGGTTTGCATTTCTGGGAAAAAGGTGGTATATAACTTTTAACCAGCTGTACTAAAATTTGACCCAAAGTTTCTTGAATAATTCTTTCGAGAGGTTTGCAGGCATTTGATTGGTTTCGGAATTTTATCATGTACTGACGTCGGTTAGAGGACCACTGGGGAACCTGGGAGTACTGGAAAGCTGTTTCGTCCTAATTTGGGACTCCTCATGTTTTCCAATTTCCCTCTAACCGATGTCAGTTCATGATGAAATCCCAATATTTATTAATGGCACTGTTTTAACTCCAGCAAAATGGTCCCACCTACGACTAACTTTTTTTTTTAAAACAATCAGTTGAACGTTAATCACATTTTCGGTCAACGTTAAAGGAAATCAGGATAACTTTCTTACATGAATATTACTTCCAATATCCATCTCACCAACTTGTGTATCCTTTCTTAACTACAGTTCGCCAACAGTTGAGTAATGTTTCAGCCGTCTAAACTCTAATGAAAGAAGACAAAATTGCTTCGCATTAGTTGTAAAATACGACAACTAAAAACTTATTCATCAGTATAGACATGTTAATTACTCCCTAATGACGTATATCAACTAATAAAATTGAGCTAGTGGTTTTATATCCAGATAATTTAGAAATACAAGGAAGAGGTTCTGAGACAGTGAGAAGCATTTGGAATACAAAACTTAGAGAATGCTAACGACGCGCACTATATGGCGGAGACTGGTACTTTGGGGATTCAGACTGATGGAGTATCTCCCGATGGTTGTCTAAAGGCGGAATTGTAGACGTGAGATTTTCCTCAGTGAATATCAAGTTATTTTAAATGTAGATTTTACAACACACTAAAGATGTTTTGATTGGACACTAATTAGCTACTGTCGTGTGTCTAGTCCTTTGTATGGTGCACACTGAACTCTATCAGTCAAGTTTGCAATAGGGCCACCATGTTAGGTGGCTTGCCACCACGATGCACAATGAGTTGCTTGTAGTAGATGGTTAGAGGCAGTCGGCAAGAAGTCCTGGACCTAGGTTTCATTCTTGTTGACACTTGTCAGCAAGGTGTATCTGCAGTCTTGAAGAAACCCATGTCCCTTCTGAGATTCGAACCCGCGTCACCCAGTGCTGCAGTCAGAGACGTTCCCACTGAGCAAGATTCACCTGAAGCTTGCCTTCAATAATGTTAAGCTTTTGGCCAAATTTTTGATACTTCTGAGTATACTCCAACCTACATTGTAGTATTTGTCTGCTAAACTGAGATGTAAGTGTATTCACTATTCGCGTAACATATAGGTGCATCAGCTGACACAAATTCACAACTCTTCGTTGTAGAAAAGTAGGTTTAACAAAAGAGTTTCTAAAGGTAAGAGGTATCTTGTAGTAGGGATTACTGTCAATGTTTTGCGAAAAATAAAATCTAGGGGCCAAGCACACAAGAGATGTTACATAATCAGCTGGATTTTGTTGTCTGGCTTGATGTATATTATGATGAGCATAGGCAGCACATATATTATAAGACTCTGATCAATGTAGGTCTACAGTGACAGCGCCTCGATAACAGTATCCTTATTCTCTACTCTTCGATATTTTACTAACTGGACAAATAAATTAGAATGACTCAATCATGTAGCTGAATTGTTTTTAATTTTAAAATCATATGCCAGTAATCTGATCGCCTACTTTGTTTTCGTTAGCTACTAACCGTAGGCATGGGACTAAACTTTTCTGTTCCACTAATAAGAATAATAGACTTTTTATGCGTAGGTGTAGATTTGGGGCACTGAGGTAGATTATAATTCCACATTAGATAATTTTATGTGATATAACAAGCTGTAATACATTGTTGGTACCTGGTTGAAGTTTCGGGCACAATTTATTGCTCTTAATAATATCAGGGTATTCACACAGCTGCATAATTTGGTGATTGTAATTTTTCATATATCCGGTATAGACAGTGTATCATTTAAATTGCATGTGTTTTGTGTTGATTCGATGAACAAATATTCGATGATCAGCCTCTTTCTCCACCTAACTACATTAATTTTTAATGCTTTCGAGCTGGAGAAGATGAGCAATTATACGGTAATGGAAATGTCATCCGGTTGTCAATACCGTATCACTATGTTATATGAAATCAAATTATCTAATGTGGAATTATGATATGTAATCAAAATGAAGGGGTTGTCACCGTTCAGTTTGTGAAATTTTCTTATTGTAACCATGATTTCTGAATATGACTCTATGCCTGTTTAGAAAAGTGTTTAGATGTGTGTGCTGCAGATTTTTTTCTAATCCATTATGAATAATATTGTATTTTGATAAATCACACAGTGTTATACAGTAATATTAACTGATGACGTTTCGATCACAAATTATTGCTCATAATATTGTAACAACAGAAGACAAGGGCCAGGTAACAGATCGTTTATTAAGGAAATCAAAGCATATTTATATATTTTTATGTACATTATTATAGTTTAGTTAAGCAAACAAACACAGTCTTCTGATTGGTTGTTTCTCACTTAAAGTCAATCTTTCATCTATTTGTGACTGTTTCTTGAATGTCAGATCATCTATGTGTTAACTGTATCCACCTACGCAAAGTCTGCTCTGGTCGGTTTTGAATCAATCTTTGTTCACATTTTCTCACGACAAATCTTGAGAACGTAAACACTGACATAAATTACTGTCTATCAATTTGGCTAGTAGACAGCTCTCACCACAATATTACTGTACAACACTGTGTGATTTATCAAAATAAAATCTTATCCATAATGGGGTTATGCTCTACCACAGTGCCCAAGTTTTTTTCCTACTGTTTAGTTATTCTTCACAGATGACCACACCAGTGCCACAACCAACAGTATACGCATACACAATAATATAGATTTTGAGAAGACCATTTGTTGATGATGAACCTAGACATGACATTTTCTTCAATGCATTATGAACATCCAGAGGGTGAATTGGACTAGTTTTAAGGAGACTTAAAAGACAGGAGTCTACCCAGTATATGATATAGTTCATGCTCCGAAGGAGTAAAATTATGGAAATAACCAGTTGTATCAATAGATGATAACTGGCTACTGACTTCTCTGTGTCCTAGCATTTATTGGATGATCTTCAAAGTATTTGAGTTTTCAGGACGACTAATTTTTTCCAAAGACTTCTCTGATATATTTCACAGAATCAGAAGATATCACGCTGAGCATTATTCGTCAATAGTTGACAAAAAGAGTCCGGTAAATGACAACAATAATATGTGGCTCTGACTTATTTTTTTTCAAATGTTATTCGATAGTTTACGACTTGTAAAAGAAATCGTCTACACATTTCCTAAAAATTATCTACTTGTTATTTCGAATTTACACTGTTGCTGCTCTATTTTGACTGAACTAGAATGCACGTATATCTTAGTACTTCTTCGCGTTTATATTTGTGTCCTAACGTTGTGATTACTCGACATCCACAACGTAATTAAAAAGGCACTTGCGAAGGAATACGACAGTGTATTATTGCAGCAATCAAAATTCAAAAATCGAGCGAGTACAAAAAGTATCAATTGTTAACATGCATGATTTAGAGTAATAAACAAATGAAAGTACAATTACACAATGAAAGTATAGTACGATTATGAGTAATAAAACGGGTCACTACAATAGCCCCTCCGTAGAATGCAGGTAAATGAAGTTTACCTGTATTCGGAATGATATTGTAAATTACAATTACAGAAGAAATATATACGAGTTTGTGGTATGAAAACCGAATTGAGGATTTTAAGTTTTTGAGGTTTGATAATATAACTGTATATATGCAAAAATGTTAACAACTTCGAAACGAACCAAAATGTTTAGAAAGTTGTGCAAAATGTAACAATAAAAGCAGAAAAATTATTAGAATAATAATGGGGTTGTTATTGTAAAGAGTTACAGAATAGATTTATATCTTAACATACAGTTAATAGTACCGTAATAAGGCAGTATGGAAATGACTTGGGTAAACATTCAGTTACCTCTATTTCCATGAAAGCTGGTTGTACAAGTGGAATTGTACAAGAAGAGATGGCTGTGCGAGAGAAGAGTGCAGCAGTAGCTGCTGCTGCTGATACGGTTGAAAGTGAACGTCCGTCAGCATGTTGTTGTTGTTGCTGGGGTGTTGTTACTCGGCGTTGAGGAGTAACTTGAATTGATGTTTGCTGAGGTTGGAGAGTAGAAGTTGGTTGATTGATAGCCATTCCAACAAGAGCAGTTGGCACAAGCTGTGGTAAACCAGTGCTTTGAATCAGCTGACCGTTAGGAACAACAGTCAAAACTTTTAATGGAGCTCCTGGTGCCAGAGTGATAAACTGGGGAGTAGCATAGGAGCGTGCAGTTACAGTACCAGGTTGACCACTGACAGGGACGTCAGTTGCCATCATTGTTGGTTGTTGCTGATGTTGTTGGATATAAGTTGGCTGTTGAGCTGGTTGTAACTGATGAGCTTGTGCTTGAATCTGTTGTTGTTGAGGTGATTGGGTAAACTGTTGTAATTGAACAGCTGTAGGACCAGTTTGAGTAAATGGAGTTGCAGACCATTGTAAGAGTGTTTGCACACCTGTAGACAATGCTGAAGCTTGAGGACAGAGAACTGGAATTGAGGTGTTTCATAACAGCCAGCTTCTTGAGTATCAGGGTGAACTGGGATAGCAGTCGCTGTGCCGCCAGGTCCGGAGGTACTTTTAGCAGAAATATCAGTAATTATACATCCAAATGTTATGAAGTTATAAAAGTTAATGCGATGGCAAAGATGATTTATTCCACTGTGTATACTTCGAAATGATGTAGTCCATCAATCAGCTATGTCGGGCTCGCCAATTTGTTGCTGCTCTATTTTGACTGAACTAGAATGCACGTATATCTTAGTACTTCTTCGCGTTTATATTTGTGTCCTAACGTTGTGATTACTCGACATCCACAACGTAATTAAAAAGGCACTTGCGAAGGAATACGACAGTGTATTATTGCAGCAATCAAAATTCAAAAATCGAGCGAGTACAAAAAGTATCAATTGTTAACATGCATGATTTAGAGTAATAAACAAATGAAAGTACAATTACACAATGAAAGTATAGTACGATTATGAGTAATAAAACGGGTCACTACAACACTTAGGATTATTGCTTTCAGTTTCAATTTTCCCCCAATAGTTTTATGTACAATTATTGTATAATTTAATTTCAGTGGATCATTTACCACAAACGACAGACGTGTTGATAGTGATAATCCATATAAAGAATATAAACCAGTCAGTTTGGTTCGCCAGAAAATTCCACAAGAATACAATTTTGATTTGTAAGTTCACTGGGGAATTATCTACGTCAAGCATCTCTTACCATTTTCAGTAAAGGCATTTTTTTCTTAAATGTAAGAGATTTGAATTGTACTTAGTGAGGTCAGTGTTTAGATCACGGTGAAACAGTATACTACTTCTCACCTCTTTGTCAGTCCACTTCCAATGAAAAGGTTGTTTAGAGTAAACACTAAGCTCTGCAATTTGTTGCGTAGCAGACAGGTATACTGATTCGAAAGAAAGTAATAAATGGAATAAGTAGTTTTAATATCAGCAGGTAAAAGAATAAGGATGTGCAGGTTATGCTGAACAGAATTTGCTAATGAGCTTTTCATATCTAAGTTGAATCGTTTCCTTATGAAAGTTTCCAGATATTTACTACAACAAACATTTGATGTACATACTTTGACTGCAATTCCCTGAATAACATGCATTCATACTTTGAGGATATACTGCACCAACAACAGTTAAATTTAAATCAGCCAAGGCTCTATAAAAGCTGTATTAAATTTGTAAAAAAATCAAATCACGTGCAAAAACACTTTGCGCTTCTCAGTGTAATAACCATATTCCATTTTGAGCAGACAGCTGCTAACCGAATTCTATCAACTTATCTGTTGAAAATGTAATCTGGGACTGAATATAACCAAAATGTTCGTATGGGTTTTCTACGTCGTTATAAAGCTTTCGACACTTATCTAGAAGTAGTTTCAAGTATTAGTCAGCGTTAAATAACGACATACACATCTTTCATCTGTCTGCTGTCCTTCAAGAGTTAAAAAATTCCGTATGCATTATTATTATTTCGTCTGTAATGAGGCAGCAAAGTTTCCGCATTCTGCCTAAAAGATCCAACTTTAAAATTTCCTCAGTTATGTGTTGCGAATGGCGTCATTGGGAAAACAGGCAAAGTATCAGTCACACGTCATTTTGTATGTCTAAAGTTTATAGATTATTGTGATAGAAGCCTTATTTCCTAGGTTGGTGAGAAAACGGTTAGTTCAAAGTAAATCGAGAGAAGATCCCATCATTGCATTATCGAATCTACTTCAAGTTTCACCATTGAGTCTACAGTATTATGAAAGTTCTAGAGTATGATATGACAGATTAACATTCAGATTTCAAAAATCCCTATTTCTGTCGACAGAATGTTTGTTAATAGCAAGATGATTTCTTCTAAATTTCAACTTTTCCTGGAGATAATAATATAATCATTTAACTGAATAAAGTACTGAAGACATCAATTGAAAACAGTTGATTCAAATATATTGAAATCATTAACAAACGCTTTAAATGATTTCTATTTCGACTACTTGAGTTCTCAGACTGAATTTCCTCATCAGTATCGGTGTCTAAAGCAGGAAAAGGATCCAAAAGGTAGAAGAGCAGTTATATGTTCAAGTAGATGATTGCATATTTTTGGTGAGTAGGCAGAGAAAGATCAGTGATTCTTCCTTAAATTTATATCAACGTCATTAATTCATTCTCTGGTGATGTCAAAAATATTAGTCGTCAATTTCATAACTTCCGTCTGTTTTTAAATTGAACAAAATTTATGAAGTCTGGCATATGTTACGCTTTAACCTCAACATTCTGGACTGCACAGCTACTGCATCGTTTAAACTATAGCACTAAGAAGTACATGTGCGTCGATGGTATAGCGGTTAGGACGCTCGCCGACCATGCACATGGCCCGGGGTTCGATCCCCGGCTGACGCACTCCTTTACCTCGCTAAGCCAGAAATAATGCTGGTGAAGAGGAAAAGTTGGACATGAGGCTAGCAACCCCATCCCGTAAAATAAACACTGCTACAGAGACTTCAAGCCACTATCTTGGAGCCCTATGTTTCACTGGGGAACGTGAAGGAAAAAAAAACTAAGAAGTACATGAATGATGAAATACGCGGTTAATTAGGGGATTTCTTTACAGCATTACTGCCGCTGAATGAATTTATGCAGGGAAACAATCTTGCGGGTTTCTCAGCGATTTTAACAGAAGGTATAGAAGTTTAGCTAGTTTACGAACTGCAGCCTCTCAATTTTATTAGTTCACTAATTTAGATTTGAACTGTACAAGCAAACTAGACTAAAACAACTAAGGTTATTAGGTAAAGTGAAGCAGCATTAATGTATTTACAAATCCCAATACTGTCTAGAAAGCTTTGGAAGCGTAATACCCAGGTTTATTGACGGTTATTATCCTAACATAAATGTAGTACACGCGTGAGTCTAGAAGAAACAAGTGGCAAGAATATAAAAGTTTTCGTCCATGAAGTCTCTTGATTCACGTGAACTGATGGTTAGTTAATGAGACCAAGTTACATTTATTGCAGTTAGTGGAAGTGAGGCAATCCAGACTAATTTCACTTTGGCAGAGGCTAATCATGTTAATGATGACTAACAGATCAGTTGGTCAAGAAACTGTGACTGCGATAAACTAAAACAGTTAACCAGTCAGATCATCTTTCACAAGCTCATACGAACAGTTAAATTCAGCAAATCACCAACCAAAATTCTAACTGGTATTCATTAAAACAAATGACTGTGTGAAATGGGAACATGAAGCACGAGTAAACTAAATTCAACGTAAGTCTGTCACCTAATAAGACAGTCATTTAGTTTAGAACTAAATATATTAATTAGTCATGCATATTTTTCCTGAATCAGATTAGTTTGAATTTCAGAAATACTGCATTTATGAAGATGGCTAAAAAGATAGTGGAACTTCTTATCACAGAATAATAGAATTCTCAGAACAAGCTAACTCAGTAGTTCAATAACCCATTTGCTGTATTCTACTTGTTGTATTTTTAAGGGCAATTCTTGAATTATTGTTTGTCTCCTTTGTCACAGACATCTTAATGTTTACTCCAATTTAAATAAGGTTAAATATACACCGATTTGTTGGTATTAGATGGTTGGAGGCGGTCGGCAGGAACTCCTGGACCTAAGCTTCGTCCTAGTCGGCACTGGGCAGCAAGGCGTATCTGCAACCTTCAAGCAACTCATGTCCCTTCTGAGATTCAAACCCACATCACTCAGTACTGCAGTCAGTGACGCTATCACTGAACCATCTGGGCTCCTGTAGGACTCTACTGGATATTTTTGGTTGAACACTAGTCAGTACCTAGTGTAATGTGTCTAGTCCTATCTTTGATGCAAACTAAATTCCATCAGTCACGTTTGAAAGTTATTGTATCTCCCAACGAATCAATAAACGATACTGTTTCTTAATGACTTTTCGCTAGTCACTACTAATGTCTTTATCAAAGTAATATTAAACCAGAATTTACAAAAAATCTTAGCGTATATACAGTAACTTAATCATGGATATTGAGCTTGAGGTAGATTTTATGTTGTCAAGTGAATGAATCGGTAAAGATAACAAATCATGAGCAGATTGTTGGATCTGATAACTGTACGAAATTATAAGTACATCATTTGTTCACATAATGAAGTTGTTGATCATATTTGTGTTGATTTTATTATGTCATGGTGACAGAGGTGTTGGAACCAGGTCAAATTCTTTATCACTCCACCATTTCTATTCAGACAATTTAGATTCCATTTAATGTGAAGCGTTTTCTATATGAGATGCTCTTTGTGATTTCGGGATTTCTTCCTTGGAGATTTCGATATTGTCAGAATCAATTGTGTGGAGTGATCCTATACTGTGTAGACCTATGACCGACGATTTTTCAAACTTTCTTATTTCCATTGGATTTCTTTGCCGTGGAATAGAGCTCTAAGGTGTTCATTTATTTTGGCAGGGATTTCCTGTGAGGTTTATCCAATGTATATTTTACCACATTCTAAGCATTTTATTTTATAGACATTTAGATTGTGAATCTTTTGGAATTCTGTCTTTTACATGAACAAGATTGCTTTCTAGTGTGTCTGATGTTCTGAAGAAAACTCCGCTGTTGCATTTACTGAATTGCCTTCTGATATGGTCTGACGTCTACGACATATATATATAAGCTGAGATTTTATAAATTCTGGTTTAACATTACTCTGATGAATCTATTAGCACTAAACAACGGAACGTCAGTAAAAACAGTGTTGTTTAGCTTTTTAATTAATCGAGAAATAGAATTGCCTTTATAACCATGTGTTATATGTCAAAGCTGTCTAACTTTAACATCCCTCTATATGCCAGCTTCAAAATCCACTGCATTGTAGTAAACCTTCCGGTGTTTTAAGTTTTTGTTTTAACGGGTATACACACGGACTGACTAGAATGCCACTTTTGCGCTCATTTCTCGTGCTGTTAAGAATCACATTCTTCAAGTCAGTGGTTCAGCTATACTAACCAGATAAATCCTAGATCCTTTTCCCTAAATAATCTTTACTTTTTATTTCATTCAGACACACTGTTTATCAGGGCTAATTACTAACGAACTAACTGAATCGTTTTGATTTGCCTTTTTGTTACCAGTACTTACAAGTTAGGTGGGATACTGATTTATTGAGTAATTAGGTAAATTTCGTTTAGTAGGGGCTGGTATAGTGTAGCTGACCGATAAGACTACCAGTATCTTACAGCATCATCAGGCTACCTGAAACTGATGAAACTTTATAGAATGGGACTAACTGACTTTATCCTGTCAACCTTCTTGCGTATAAATTCTTTAATGTTATGTAGCTGAATGCGCACTTTATTCAATCCCTTATTGTTATTTCAATTTCTTAGAGTGGAAAAGCTGACAATTGATTCAAATATAATAAATGTTTTGTAAAAGTGTTTTAAGTAGAATTACTCTAATGTCTGCAGAGTGTAGCGGTAAATAATTCCCCAAAATTATTGACCACATCAATCATCACTCAACATTGGATGCTGACCATCACTGTTTAAGTCGACTTGTTTAGCTGAAGGCTTCCGGTCAAGCATCCCGGCCATTTGGTACTCCGTCGTGTCACGTGCGTGCACGATTACTAGCTAGCTAAGCATTCACTTCAACCCGCGATTTGGTCCCAAAATATAATACGTACTTTGGACGGCTAAATCTGGTCTTTTGCTTAATCTTTCGTGCTTGAAGAACGAACACTATAGAAGTTGTTGGTATAAGATCTTGCGTTAGTATAATCCGTACAACTCGCGAATGTCGATAACCGCAGCCTCTAAAAGAGTATAAAGTTTGTCATCTTAAAATTAATGTATGTGCAGTCTACTGTATTACTTTTCCAAGAAAGGTAATATTAATTCAAAGGTCAATATATTACTGTCAATAAAGAAGTTTTCACTAACTAATAAGTATTGTAGTAAATTCACCATAAAATAGTGACCTATCATTCAAATATTTAATTGTTTCCCCGAACAACACGCTGACTTCAGGAACAATTCAGTTTTTTTCTTGTTATCTGTATATGTGAATTACTATTATTTCCTTTTCTTTATACGTTTTGTAAAGGAGCTTTAATATGTCAGGATATACTGGTTATCAGAAAAAGGAAATGAGAAGTGATGGTTCCCAACCAGAATTTCAGTGTCCACCATCCGAAGCGAAGGCAGTAACTCCAAAACCTATTGAAAATCACTGTGAAATTGTATCCAATGCATAGGATCTTATTGACAAAAATGCCAAAGAAAACTATGAACTTTAAAAATGTTTAGAAACCAGTCAGTGAATATATTAATTCACAGAAATCATATTCGGTTGTGACATAGACATCAGTATAAATATTTAAATTTTTTTCTTTCAAATGATAACAAATATAATCCAAAGTTACAGAATACTAGTAGACTGTCTTAAGTCTCTGGTTTATTAGATATCTTTTGAATAAATGGTACAAGAATGTAAGGAATATATATTTATTCTTGGAACTTGTCTTCATTTTGTACAAAGATATTTCAAATGCAATATGAGTTGAGTTATTTGTGAGAATTTCATTCGAAATTGTTAGTTATAAGGATATTGTTCTTAGTCATTTTTAAAATGCTTAGGGCACAGTGACTGTAAGAAGTTAATCGTACGCAACTTTTGCAATGAAATTTCAACCAGGAATGACTATTCATAAAGCTAGTCAAACTGAAGATTGGAAACTGCCCCCCACATTACACATTTTTAGCTATTATTGATCGTTCCAATTAATTATTGCTTGTTGATTTTAATAAAAACGAATTATTCGATATCATCTTGGCGTATCAGCTTCAAAAATTAGCGTCATGGAACTGTATTGAGTTCAGTATTGGCATTATTTATCTTGTAGTGACTGTAACTAAGCTCGAAACCACTTATTTGGGACTCTTCCAATGAATGCATCTACATTAGAGGAACCACAATAATTAATACTTGTTGCATAAAAGACTATCCCCGTGGCTCAGTAATCTAGTGAGTAACGCCTTGAATTTCAGGGTTCGAATATTTTAGCATCCTCAGCTACCAAAACATAATTTCCAGATGTATTTTAACTGTCTAGTTTTATTGAAATTGTTATGAATCTTGAGTGATGTTGGGTTAATAATTACCATCTCTACGATTATGATGTTCCAATAACAGGATAAGAGTCTGTTAATAGTAAGTGATGGCAATATATGAAAAAATGCACAAGAGAAAACTAAATGCAAAACTGCGGAGAGTACAACGTCTTTTCATGTTTTCGTTGCGAACATGAATATTGGTTCGGTACCTTTGGAAGATTAGATTCAAAATAATACGTGTCTAAAATTTTAAAAAATACCGAATAGATCGTCTACAAAAGAGACTTTTTACTGTACCTTCGATGGCACCAAAGCAAGTCAAAGGTTAAAATCAATCCAACCCAACCTAATATTAACTAAATAAATCTCTAGTCCACCTGCCGATGCTTTAAGTGTTTTAGCTGTTGTTTTAACGGGTATGCATCTCATCAGGCTTGTACTCCATTTTGTTTTCCTTCCTTGTGCTATTGACATGCAAAGATTCTGAGTCTACACTTCAGCCAGATTAGTTGTAAAATCTTTTCCCTAAATAACCGCAACTTCTTCTGTTCAAATATGGTGGTGATCAAAAATCATTTCCAAATGACTGTGTCCTTCGGATTCGCGTTTTTCTCTCAGCACTTACAAGTTAGGTGGAGTACTGATTGCTTGGGTAAACAGGCATACCGAGTTTAGCAAAGCTGGTTTAGTGCAACAGCACAACCAGTACCGCACAAATTCAAATAACTCTCATATATATACATAGACTTACCTATGACCTATAGACGCTCTTTATGACTATTTTCCAAAGTAGTCATGTGATCTGATTTGAATTTACATCTATTACAACAACCAAGAGTAATCAGGTTTGGAATTTGGGGTGCTTAGAGTCCCAACTTTCCAGTATAAATGAAACGTCTCTAATATCTTCTGCTATTTCTCCCTACGATAGCAAAAAATGCTTTAGAGGGTTTGACGTTCACGGATAGTGCAACGTATACTAACACCAGGTCTTTTACCCACAATTCCTATATTTGTTCCATGTAGATCAAGGAAAAGCAAAGCACCAAATTAATCGTCCAAAATAAGAATTATATTTCGAGACCAAAATCGTAGTGCGAGGATGACTGCTTAACTAGCAAGGGATAATGCACAAACAGCTGAACATAAACAGACAGCGTGCCAAATGGCGTAGGTGTTTGAACTCGAACCTTAAGCGAAACAGGTCGACTTAAACAGTAAGGGTCAGCATCCATTGTTGAATGGTGAGTGCTGTGGCTACTAATTTTGAGGAAATATTTACCGCTAAAATGCCAATAACTTCTTATTTATTCGTAAGCTGAAATAATCATTGTATCAGAACTTTATTTGATACAACACACTGGGTGTTTTTCTTAGAATCAGAGTAAAATTTCGACCTTACTGAATGCGATAACCGCTTACATTCCTTCTAAATCGGTTCCACATCGAATCTCTCATTCACATGATACCATCTCTTTGTGAAGTAGGTTGGAGTATTCTCCATAAGCAATTTCGGTAATTTTCTCCACTGTACTAGTTATAAATTTGCACACTAGGTACATGTTAAGCATGCACTCGATTGCACATAAAGGCTGCATTGTGCTGACATCTGGTAATTTGTGAGTGGTATTCAACTGGTTTACTATTCGTGTTAGCTAAAATGGATCTCATTAGCTCTCGTTAGACAGTCCTATCTAGCTAATACCCACATTCTTATTCATCAGCTGTAGGTTGGTTATGCAGATAATCGATACTAATTACGAAATTATTCATGTATTTGAGCATGTAGATATAGTTTCACTGAAGTAGAGTGCTTTGTTCTGTTAAAATCAGAAGTAATCGGTGATCGGTAATAGTATCACACTCACAAATTAGCAGTATTATCATGTCACCACCGACACAACAAGTATTTATTACGAAATCTTTTTGCAAATAAGCATTTATTTATGCATAACCTGTAAATTCATTGCCACAGAAGTTCAGCTGATCTCATCAGCACTTTATCCACGACATGCAATTGAGTGTAAGTTCTGATATTTTATCAAAAAGCGTATATATTTGTTTAAGCGAACATTGTATTTGTCCACAACAAGATTGTTTACTACAACTGGCACCACTGTTTTTGGAAAAGATGAAAATGTCATGGTAGTAGAGGTTCCAAAGGAGAGATGTAACAGGATTCCTGAAAGAAGTAGAAACCCTCGTAGACATGGTGAACTTTCAGGAACCGAAGGTAAAAACTGGTAGTATTGGGGCGGTCATATTAGGTAGGTGGGTAAATGCATCTTGTAACAGTGATGAGGATGAAAAACAGTTTCGGGATTGTGCCATTGAGCCGCTGATGACATACTCTGATCTTCTGGAGGACAGAATGCCATCTGGACCCAAGGAGAGTCAAGTCAAATTCGGGCTGTATTTATAATGACACAAACAATTCTATAACATGCATTAGCCGCTTTGGATGAAGTGTCTCAAGAGCAGTCACATAGTGGTCCAGTTCATCAAAATGTTTCTGTTGTCGTTTCTTAACGTCTGCAGTTACTGAAATTAAACAGCTTATAAATATCAATTGACTGGCCTAAGTCAAAAGTCTACCTAAGAATGAATGAATGTCGAAAATTTAACGATGCTGCAGGATAAATGTGATAATTAGGCAGTAAAAGAAATCTTTTTGAATAAGGGTAAACTCAAATGTTAGAAGTTATGCTTGTGAAAGGACAATAAATTAACAAATAGGTGGCCGAAATGTTGAATTATAAAAACCTTGTGACGGTAAATAATCTCTTAAAATTGCAACCTTACAGCTTACATTATTACTCAGCACTGAATTTTTATTTCTTTTAAATCAAACTGGAGATACGCGATACCCGTATGTATGTAATTCGCTAGGCTTGTCGATCATGATTCATTTTCAGACGATCACTCGCAGACTGCAAGTACGTATGCTATTCTGCGAAATCTCCCCCAAATATGCAGTTTGGTCAGCGGTCTTGTAGGGTGAGGAGAGTGGCAGGTGAATTTTTTAATGGTAAGCTTAATTCATGATCTAGAAGCAGAGGGGCCGAAAAAGATCCAATTGATGAGTACGCAGATACTCGGTGCAAGTATGCATCGTGGCAGACCTTCATCCCACCAATCACTTGATGTGCCACTAACGAAAACACTAATTGTTGTTTTAATCGTATTGTTCTTTCATCCAACCAAGCCATTTTCTCACCGATGATACGGCATAGTGAGTGTCCTCTGAATCTTAAATAATCAACAAAACTGGGCTACTATCCCACTTCCAAACTTCACTCGCTAACCAGAATATAAGGCCATTGGAGCTCTATGTACCACTCATGTTTTGCAGAACGCTTTTGCAGCAGTAGATACTTCCTGCTGCGGGAACGGTACCGCTTTGTATCACTTAGTGAGGCAGTTGATCTTAACCAGGGTATATCGATCACCGCTTTTGGTTGGTAATGGGTGTTCCATAATGTCAGTTCCAACATTTGGGTGTGGTCTTATTTTTAGCCTCAACACCATCATTGCGTATGGTCTAAGGGGTGACAATTTGATGGGTGATAATGTCTCACAAGTTTCTACGGCCTCCTCAGTATCATAATGTAACAACGGACACCTAAAACTTCACTTAATGGAGAATTCTGTTCTGCAAGACCCAGCTCGTTCTAGTTCTTCGTACATTTTCGTCAAAAGAGATCGCGAATTCGACCAATGTATTATTTTAGTGGGACGCCGAATGATAGGAAGCAGTCAAAATTGAAATCAGCACTTTATGTCAGTGGCTGCAGAGGTGTTTACTCCTCAAAGTTGAATGTAGTTTACGTTGGGCAACATGTTTACTCTTGAGCTAACTGATAACCGATGAGAACAATTTATTCTCCTCTGACGTAGCTGTGCTTTGATATGGCTAGGAATGTTTAAATACGATGTGTTTTTCCTGAGTAAAGGCCTGCTACCAAGTCTCTCATCTTCTTCCGTTACACTACAAGATTAAATGTTTCCCTTAATTCAGCTAAATAAAGAATACTATTAACCAAGCGTAGATATTCTTACATTAGCAATATGTCTTTTACTCTGCGACTCGAAGATTTATTATTCCTGCACACCTAGAGGTCGTGCGCGTCCTGTTTTTTGGAAAGAATCCCACTCAGCTTCTTCAGTGGCAATAAGCAGTGTGTTCAGTGTCGTACTAGTTCACAGAATACGTGATGAAGCACCAGTGCTGCAGTGTGAGACTTCCGTCCGAAATTCGCAAATGAAATCCGCCCCCTGCAAATGATCTTGCAACGAGTAGTTTAGCCGTCTGTATCACGGAATTTTTTCTGCGCTGCAACTCTTTGTAATTAGGCTTGACCGGCAATCCGCACCTTAACATAGTGTCGGAAATAATTTAGGAGGCATACAAAAGCTAACACCACGCTGTGGGCCGTTTAATAGTTCGCCCCTTTCTTATCCAATTTTTGATGGGTATGCGCGACAGCTCTTTCTCGCCCATCAAGTATCACTTGCGAGATAACAGCTCTTATCTTCTGAAGATAGTGCCTTGGATGAACAGACTAGCTACATAGAACATATCTGTAAATGTTAACACTAAGTGGGGAGTTAATCACCATTTAAACTTATTAAACGCCTCCTAGCACTGACTAGTCAACGCCAGTTTAATAATAATAATATATTTATTTATTCCTGTTTATGCAGGAATATACCAATTGTACAGGCATGGATAAGTTATTATATAAATTACACATGTTTCGATGTATGGTGAATTTACAGTTTGTTTGTTCTTTCTGACATTAGAGTCAGTCGGAAAAGTCTGCTAAATAGTCTTTCTGTGTAACACATGAAGAGATATAGAAATATTGTCTTCGCATCAACAAAAAAACCCAGACATGAGATGAATGTAATACAAATATCTGGGAAAAATAAAGCTTGAAGTCAATTCTCCTATATAACTTTGTTGTGAACAGCATCCTTGAGTTAAAGTTTATTGATGTATTATTTTGAGGTCAGTGATGTATTTATTCCATTTTTTCAGCAGTCTAATTGTAGTTTTATAATAGGAAAGAAATTTGATCGTTGATACGGAAACTGGATAAGATCATGTTAGATTGTTTTACTGCATGTAATGGGGCCGAGGTCGGTTCTAGAATTATCCATTGGCGCCATTAGTGTCAGCATGGCAGACTGTACACGTAAGTTGAGTAATACATTGAAAACTGTTTGAAAACCAGTTGCTTCTTTATTTCAGATCAAGAATATTCCTTGTACAGAATGTTTGCCAGCGTTTTCAAATGGTAGCATTGGATCGTTCATGGAATTTGAGTTTGAATTTACTTAAATGGTCATTTCAGTTTGAATGTAGGGTTGTTCGACCTCGACCAGGAGGTATATAGAAGTGTAGGCTCAGCACCAGAATCCCAGAAAGAGAAAGTATGTGAACATGAAAAGTGGCATCACAGACTCAAAAGTCGAGGATGCTCTTAGGATGCATACTCAGGAACTTTCACGACAATGAAGCCAGGCTAATTCTCTACAAAACCTGTGTGAGGCCACTACTAGAATACTGTACATTCTTTCTTGGTTAGGCAGTGGAGTGGAGAAGTCAAAAATGGAAAATGTTAGATGAAGCGGTGATAATGTGTACCTACTGTCGTGAAAGTATGGACCTCTGATATCAATTTTTGATGAGGTCAGAATACAGCGATGTGAAACCTACTTCTATCAGTCATGATTCTACTCCGTTTGATAGACTTGGGTAAAAAATAGTATTTGAACAGTTTCAACTTTAGGTTGCTACCACGCGGAGATTAAAAAACAGTCTGATTTTTATAAATCGGCAACCCAAACCCTAATTAGTCATCAAGATAGATGGAAAGCCGTTCAGGGTGCAGACATGCGATCACTGAAAAGTGACAGGAGCATGGTTTGACACTCGTATGATCCGGCCACACATTAAAGGCAGTTTCAGGTCTGCCTCAGGGGCGTTTCTCAAATTACTACTAGCCTGAGACCAAACCTAGTGTACAGAACCAGTGGCATCAAATTTTGAGTCTATGAGAGGCAATGGAGAGGAGTTTCATTGTGTTAAAGTGTCGGGACGGCAATAAACAGAAAAACCGAGATGTTAGACGATATGACATTCTTTTAGGGGTTACTGGTATCGACGTTCGCGAACTGTACGGATTATACTAACGCAAGATCTTATACCAACAACTTCTATAGTGTTCGTTCTTCGAGCACGAAAGATTAAGCAAAAGACCAGATTTAGCCGTCCAAAGTACGTATTATATTTTGGGACCAAATCGCGGGTTGAAGTGAATGCTTAGCTAGCTAGTAATCGTGCACGCACGTGACACGACGGAGTACCAAATGGCCGGGATGCTTGACCGGAAGCCTTCAGCTAAACAAGTCGACTTAAACAGTGAGGGTCAGCATCCAATGTTGAGTGATGATCGCTGTGGTCAATAATTTTGGGGAATTATTTACCACTACGGCTCACTCCCCCCTAGTGGGTTTGTGAGGACCCTAAGACAGGACCAGCCGGAAGTAAAAAAGTCTGGATGATTCCCTTATGGGTGAAAAAATCTTCCGAGCCGCTTGTTGGAGGGCCTGCTGGTCTGTCTGCCTATGCTAAAAGGGTGTCTGTACATAGCTTCCTCGATGTTGTTCGTTGGATCCCGTGCTTCGTTTGTTTCCTGTCCAGTGCCCGTTGCACCCGGAAAAGAAAACAAGAATGCTAAAAGCCTTGTCGAAGGAAAATGTACCAAATAAGCGTTTTTTTACAAAAAAATGACGTGCATCTACTATACAGTGAAATAATGTTAAGTCCAAAATATCGAAAAAAATATACATCTAATTTAATTTTTTTCTCAGTGCATGTTTAATGTACAGTTATAGGAAAAAAATCGTTCACTTGTGTTAAGTGATGCTACATAAAAAAAATTGATGTGTCTGAAGAGAAATAATGATTGATACCACAAACGAATGAGTTGGGTGAAACGCACCACTCAATTATGTGAAATAGGTGTGAAGGTATTCTGGAAATCTAACGTGACGTCCAGAACGCGTTTTCTTAGAGGCATCGACCGAAGTTTCGGTGGCTTTCGCCGTGCTAGGGAGTTCTTCGAAGACTAAAGGAGATTCAACTACTTGTGGATTATGGGGTACGTTTACCTCTAGGCTAATAGGATTACCTTCCAAGTAAGCCGGTTTCAGACGGTCGATACTGACGGTGTCTTCGCGGCCTTTCTTGTCTGAGATGAAGAATTTATCTGTACGCCTAATTACTTTATATGGTCCGCCATACGGGGGTTCTAGAGGGTGACGCACGGAGTCGCGACGAACAAATACGTGTGAAGAAGTTTTTAAACAGAGGTGAACGAACACATCAATGGACTGTGGTCGAAGGGGAGCAGGTTTAACTGAACGCATTGCGTTTGTAAGCCTGCTGACGTATAGGGAGTGATCTACTGCTGGTGGGAAGCTCGAGGGAGAAACAAACTCACCTGGCAGTCGTAGTGTCGTGCCATATACTAGCTCAGAGGTAGTACAACCAGCATCAGTTTTTAAAGCGTTTCGTATCCCTAGGAGAACTGACGGAAGGGATTCAGTCCAGTGGGTGTTATTTGCAGCTGATAAACCGGCTTTCAACTGTCTGTGTAGACGTTCTACCATACCATTAGGTTGTGGATGGTAGGCAGTTGTTCGAAAACGCATGCGACCAATGACTTTAGTTAGAGCGAAGAATAAACCGCTTTCGAATTGCCGCCCGCGATCAGTTGTTATTGAAGATGGGCATCCAAAGTTTGCGATCCATCTTTCTACAAAGACGCGTGCGACGGTTTCAGCAGATATATCCTTGAGGGGTACTGCTTCAGGCCATCGTGTGAAGCGATCGATGCAGGTTAACATATAGGTATATCCATGAGATTCTGGAAGGGGACCAACTTAATCTATATGGACGTGTTCGAAACGAGCACCGGGGATAAGAAAAGTGCCAAGTGGGCTTTTGGTGTGTCTTATTACTTTGCACTTTTGGCAAGCTAAGCACGTCTGTGCCCATTCCCTTACTTCCTTGTTAATACCAGGTCAACAAAACCGACTAGTTACGAGCTTGACAGTAGTTCTAATACCTGGGTGGGATAAACCATGCAACGTATTGAAGACGTTACGGCGATAACTTTTAGGTACGATAGGGCGAGGAGTACTAGTAGAAATGTCACAGAGAATAGTATCTTTTCCTATACCTAAGGGTTCCTCGGCTTATTGTAGAGTTGTTTTCGATAACTCATGCTGAAGCTCAATATCTTCTTTTTGAAGACGAGCCAGTTTTACAAGGTCTATGCCGTCGATTTGGGTGAAGGAACAAATACGTGACAAGGCATCTGCCACAGTACTGTTCACTCCGGATGCATGGCGAATATCCAATGTAAACTGTGAAACGTAATCTAGTTGTCGTGATTCCCTGGGTGAATACTTATCTGAAGTTGAGTTCAGAGAGTACGTCAGAGGTTTGTGGTCGGTGAAAATGATGAATTCACATCCCTGAACTGAATGTCGAAAATGGCGTATAGCACAGTACATAGCTAGAAGTTCTCTTCCGAATGTGCTGTACTCCGTTTCAGCTAATTGAAGGTGCCTCGAGAAAAAGGCGAGTGGTTGCCACTCTTTGTTAACTAGTTGTTGCAGAACTGCGCCGATTGCAGTGTCTGATGCATCAACTGAGATACTTAACGGTGCCGTTGGATCCTGATACATAAGAAGAGTGGCATCCGCAATAGCTTTCTTTACCTGAGTAAAAGCATGTCGAGAAGACGCGTCGAGTTCGATAGACTTGTTATTTCCTCGAAGGAGGTATGTTAATGGCTGAATCAGAGAAGCACAGTTGGGAATAGACCGTCGGTAATAACTTACCAAGCCGTTAAAAGTGCGAAGACATTTCACTGTCTTTGGCTCCGGAAAGTTCAGTATCGCTTCGACTTTAGTAGCCAGTGGGCGAATGGCCTGACAGTCAATAGTGTGACCCAGAAAATCGAGTGAGTCAACGCCTGTTTGACACTTTTGGATATTGATGGTAACACCGTGTTGGCGTAACCTTTCAAATGCCAAGTCCAAGTGTCCAGGGTGAGTTTCCTCATCTGGACTGGCAATGAGGCAGTCGTCTAAGTATGCATATACAAAGTCGAGACTGCGAAATACTTCATCGATGAAGCGTTGGAATGTTTGGGCCGCATTCCGGAGGCCGAATGACATACGTAGGAATTCGAAAAGTCCGAAAGGTGTGATGATAGCCGTTTTCGGAATATCTTCCGTTGCCATCGGGATTTGGTTATAAGCTTTAACCAAGTCGATTTTTGAGAATATAGATGCGCCAGATAATGTTGCCGTCAAGTCGTGTATATGAGGCCATCGGGGGTTGTTTTGGCGTTCATTCGCCAGTAATCACCATTGGGTCGCCAATCGTTACTACCCTTTTTCGGTACCATATGCAATGGGGATGCCCATGGACTATTCGATGGCCGAATGATGCCAAGGGTGAGCATATGATCGAATTCATTTCTAGCAATTCTCAGTTTGTCAGGGGCCAGTCGTCGTGCTTTAGATGTCACGGGCTGTCCTGAGGTTATGATGTGGTGCATAACATTGCTGGTTATGCACGGGAGATCTTTCGATGGGCAATTGAGTTCCGGATATTTGTCAACAATCGGTTGAAAAGTTGGATCGAGGATTGATTTCATCTTAACGATTGACAAGCTGGTGCCTATGTAGGTGATGCCTTTTATAGACAGACTAGTAGTGTTTTCAATTAGTCGTTTACGGCGGACGTCTACGAGCAAATCATGATGATTAAGTAGGTCCGTGCCAATGATGGGCATTGTGACGTCCACTGAATAGGTTTGCGTAAACCTACGTTCAGATAGACGTATTTCCGACCATAGGTTGCAATTGGTTTTCCATTTGCAGCCTGTAGGTTGAAGTTAGGATCCTTCTGTCGATCTGCTGCTGTAGCAGGAAGGACGCTGACTTCGGCGCCTGTGTCGACTAGATATCCAGTCTGGCTCATTACATCATGGATGTAAAGTAAGCGGCTAGTGCCACCGGCGACGGTTGCCGCTAACGCGTGCCGGCGGGATAGTTTCCCACAGACTTGGAGGCTTTGCCGAAATCACAAGGTTTTCGACAACATTTCGCTTCCTGGCAATAGGTGTTGTGATACCAACACCAGTCAGGATTTTTGAGAGAACGTGTGTTGGACTTAGATCGTCCAAGTGCGTTTTGCCGTTGAGGGGATTTAGAACGACGGTAGGAGGAATTGCTAGGCTTGTTTGACCTAAGCATCTGCTGGACGGAGTTGCATAACTCTATCATTGCAGAATCCTTACTCGAAGTGTGTTCAGTAACTGAGTATACTTCGGTAACTGGCCGTTTAGTTATCTCTAGAATTCTATCTGCAGAGACAGCTAAGTCATCCATGAGAACACCCTGAAGTGTCACAAGTACAGTCTGAACTGACTGTGGCAGTTTGGATAAAAATAGTTCTCTGAACAGTCCTTCATCGAACTGACTTTGACCAATGATCTCTTTCATTCTTGCCAGCATGCTCACGGCTGACTGATCCCCTAACTCGATGTTACGAAATAATTCATCCAGACGTTGTCGATCCGTGAGAACGTTTCTCTTGAGGAGGGATGCTTTGAGCAACTCGTACGAGTTACTTACCTCTTGACCCGACATCTGCAGAGTTACGCACCTGCTGAATTCCCGCGGTAGGGCGTGAATAACTGCAAGGAACTGTGAACGTTGATCAGTTATGCCATGCTCACAAAAATCAGACTCAGCAATCTGAAACCACGTTTCAGCATTATCTGGCCAATATGGTACTAGCTGGATTGTTTTGGCGGTTGAGTGTATGCGAATAACCTTGGGGCTAGGGTCAGTCATGACGAAAAGTATGCCGATTACAAAGGAGTACAAGAACAAACACAAAAAGGAACGAACTCACCGGGTTTATCTGCGTGTGAATTGAAGATGTAGTTCGTGGTTGGGCTCACCAGTTTAGAGGCTGATGGAATCGACGTTCGCGAACTGTACGGATTATACTAACGCAAGATCTTATACCAACAACTTCTATAGTGTTCGTTCTTCGAGTACGAAAGATTAAGCAAAAGACCAGATTTAGCCGTCCAAAGTACGTATTATATTTTGGGACCAAAT
The DNA here is from genome assembly GCA_944472155.2 of Trichobilharzia szidati. Classification (NCBI taxonomy): domain Eukaryota; kingdom Metazoa; phylum Platyhelminthes; class Trematoda; order Strigeidida; family Schistosomatidae; genus Trichobilharzia; species Trichobilharzia szidati. The sequence continues at coordinate 94,433,872 of OX235271.1, read as the reverse complement.
CGCGGGTTGAAGTGAATGCTTAGCTAGCTAGTAATCGTGCACGCACGTGACACGACGGAGTACCAAATGGCCGGGATGCTTGACCGGAAGCCTTCAGCTAAACAAGTCGACTTAAACAGTGAGGGTCAGCATCCAATGTTGAGTGATGATCGCTGTGGTCAATAATTTTGGGGAATTATTTACCACTACGGCTCACTCCCCCCTAGTGGGTTTGTGAGGACCCTAAGACAGGACCAGCCGGAAGTAAAAAAGTCTGGATGATTCCCTTATGGGTGAAAAAATCTTCCGAGCCGCTTGTTGGAGGGCCTGCTGGTCTGTCTGCCTATGCTAAAAGGGTGTCTGTACATAGCTTCCTCGATGTTGTTCGTTGGATCCCGTGCTTCGTTTGTTTCCTGTCCAGTGCCCGTTGCACCCGGAAAAGAAAACAAGAATGCTAAAAACCTTGTCGAAGGAAAATGTACCAAATAAGCGTTTTTTTTACAAAAAAATGACGTGCATCTACTATACAGTGAAATAATGTTAAGTCCAAAATATCGAAAAAAATATACATCTAATTTAATTTTTTTCTCAGTGCATGTTTAATGTACAGTTATAGGAAAAAAATCGTTCACTTGTGTTAAGTGATGCTACATAAAAAAAATTGATGTGTCTGAAGAGAAATAATGATTGATACCACAAACGAATGAGTTGGGTGAAACGCACCACTCAATTATGTGAAATAGGTGTGAAGGTATTCTGGGAATCTAACGTGACGTCCAGAACGCGTTTTCTTAGAGGCATCGACCGAAGTTTCGGTGGCTTTCGCCGTGCTAGGGAGTTCTTCGAAGACTAAAGGAGATTCAACTACTTGTGGATTATGGGGTACGTTTACCTCTAGGCTAATAGGATTACCTTCCAAGTAAGCCGGTTTCAGACGGTCGATACTGACGGTGTCTTCGCGGCCTTTCTTGTCTGAGACGAAGAATTTATCTGTACGCCTAATTACTTTATATGGTCCGCCATACGGGGGTTCTAGAGGGTGACGCACAGAGTCGCGACGAACAAATACGTGTGAAGAAGTTTTTAAACAGAGGTGAACGAACACATCAATGGACTGTGGTCGAAGGGGAGCAGGTTTAACTGAACGCATTGCGTTTGTAAGCCTGCTGACGTATAGGGAGTGATCTACTGCTGGTGGGAAGCTCGAGGGAGAAACAAACTCACCTGGCAGTCGTAGTGTCGTGCCATATACTAGCTCAGAGGTAGTACAACCAGCATCAGTTTTTAAAGCGTTTCGTATCCCTAGGAGAACTGACGGAAGGGATTCAGTCCAATGGGTGTTATTTGCAGCTGATAAACCGGCTTTCAACTGTCTGTGTAGACGTTCTACCATACCATTAGGTTGTGGATGGTAGGCAGTTGTTCGAAAACGCATGCGACCAAGGACTTTAGTTAGAGCGAAGAATAAACCGCTTTCGAATTGCCGCCCGCGATCAGTTGTTATTGAAGATGGGCATCCAAAGTTTGCGATCCATCTTTCTACAAAGACGCGTGCGACGGTTTCAGCAGATATATCCTTGAGGGGTACTGCTTCAGGCCATCGTGTGAAGCGATCGATGCAGGTTAACATATAGGTATATCCATGAGATTCTGGAAGGGGACCAACTTAATCTATATGGACGTGTTCGAAACGGGCACCGGGGATAAGAAAAGTGCCAAGTGGGCTTTTGGTGTGTCTTATTACTTTGCACTTTTGGCAAGCTAAGCACGTCTGTGCCCATTCCCTTACTTCCTTGTTAATACCAGGTCAACAAAACCGACTAGTTACGAGCTTGACAGTAGTTCTAATACCTGGGTGGGATAAACCATGCAACGTATTGAAGACGTTACGGCGATAACTTTTAGGTACGATAGGGCGAGGAGTACTAGTAGAAATGTCACAGAGAATAGTATCTTTTCCTATACCTAAGGGTTCCTCGGCTTATTGTAGAGTTGTTTTCGATAACTCATGCTGAAGCTCAATATCTTCTTTTTGAAGACGAGCCAGTTTTACAAGGTCTATGCCGTCGATTTGGGTGAAGGAACAAATACGTGACAAGGCATCTGCCACAGTACTGTTCACTCCGGATGCATGGCGAATATCCGATGTAAACTGTGAAACGTAATCTAGTTGTCGTGATTCCCTGGGTGAATACTTATCTGAAGTTGAGTTCAGAGAGTACGTCAGAGGTTTGTGGTCGGTGAAAATGATGAATTCACATCCCTGAACTGAATGTCGAAAATGGCGTATAGCACAGTACATAGCTAGAAGTTCTCTTCCGAATGTGCTGTACTTCGTTTCAGCTAATTGAAGGTGCCTCGAGAAAAAGGCGAGTGGTTGCCACTCTTTGTTAACTAGTTGTTGCAGAACTGCGCCGATTGCAGTGTCTGATGCATCAACTGAGATACTTAACGGTGCCGTTGGATCCTGATACATAAGAAGAGTGGCATCCGCAATAGCTTTCTTTACCTGAGTAAAAGCATGTCGAGAAGACGCGTCGAGTTCGATAGACTTGTTATTTCCTCGAAGGAGGTATGTTAATGGCTGAATCAGAGAAGCACAGTTGGGAATAGACCGTCGGTAATAACTTACCAAGCCGTTAAAAGTGCGAAGACATTTCACTGTCTTTGGCTCCGGAAAGTTCAGTATCGCTTCGACTTTAGTAGCCAGTGGGCGAATGCCCTGACAGTCAATAGTGTGACCCAGAAAATCGAGTGAGTCAACGCCTATTTGACACTTTTGGATATTGATGGTAACACCATGTTGGCGTAACCTTTCAAATGCCAAGTCCAAGTGTCTAAGGTGAGTTTCCTTATCTGGACTGGCAATGAGGCAGTCGTCTAAGTATGCATATACAAAGTCGAGACCGCGAAATACTTCATCGATGAAGCGTTGGAATGTTTGGGCCGCATTCCGGAGGCCGAATGGCATACGTAGGAATTCGAAAAGTCCGAAAGGTGTGATGATAGCCGTTTTCGGAATATCTTCCGTTGCCATCGGGATTTGGTTATAAGCTTTAACCAAGTCGATTTTTGAGAATATAGATGCGCCAGATAACGTTGCCGTCAAGTCGTGTATGTGAGGCAAGAGCCATCGGGGGTTGTTTTGGCGTTCATTCGCCAGTAATCACCATTGGGTCGCCAATCGTTACTATCCTTTTTCGGTACCATATGCAATGGGGATGCCCATGGACTATTCGATGGCCGAATGATGCCAAGGGTGAGCATATGATCGAATTCATTTCTAGCAATTCTCAGTTTGTCAGGGGCCAGTCGTCGTGCTTTAGATGTCACGGGCTGTCCTGAGGTTATGATGTGGTGCATAACATTGCTGGTTATGCACGGGAGATCGTTAGATGGGCAATTGAGTTCCGGATATTTGTCAACAATCGGTTGAAAAGTTGGATCGAGGATTGATTTCATCTTAACGATTGACAAGCTGGGGCCTATGTAGGTGATGCCTTTTATAGACAGACTAGTAGTGTTGTCAATTAGTCGTTTACGGCGGACGTCTACGAGCAAATCATGATGATTAAGTAGGTCCGTGCCAATGATGGGCATTGTGACGTCCACTGAATAGGTTTGCGTAAACCTACGTTCAGATAGACGTATTTCCGACCATAGGTTGCAATTGGTTTTCCATTTGCAGCCTGTAGGTTGAAGTTAGGATCCTTCTGTCGATCTGCTGCTGTAGCAGGAAGGACGCTGACTTCGGCGCCTGTGTCGACTAGATATCCAGTCTGGCTCATTACATCATGGATGTAAAGTAAGCGGCTAGTGCCACCGGCGACGGTTGCCGCTAACGCGTGCCGGCGGGATAGTTTCCCACAGACTTGGAGGCTTTGCCGAAATCACAAGGTTTTCGACAACATTTCGCTTCCTGGCCATAGGTGTTGTGATACCAACACCAGTCAGGATTTTTGAGAGAACGTGTGTTGGACTTAGATCGTCCAAGTGCGTTTTGCCGTTGAGGGGATTTAGAACGACGGTAGGAGGAATTGCTAGGCTTGTTTGACCTAAGCATCTGCTGGACGGAGTTGCATAACTCTATCATTGCAGAATCCTTACTCGAAGTCTGTTCGGTAACTGAGTATACTTCGGTAACTGGCCGTTTAGTTATCTCTAGAATTCTATCTGCAGAGACAGCTAAGTCATCCATGAGAACACCCTGAAGTGTCACAAGTACAGTCTGAACTGACTGTGGCAGTTTGGATAAAAATAGTTCTCTGAACAGTCCTTCATCGAACTGACTTTGGCCAATGATCTCTTTCATTCTTGCCAGCATGCTCACGGCTGACTGATCCCCTAACTCGATGTTACGAAATAATTCATCCAGACGTTGTCGATCCGTGAGAACGTTTCTCTTGAGGAGGGATGCTTTGAGCAACTCGTACGAGTTACTTACCTCTTGACCCGACATCTGTAGAGTTACGCACCTGCTGAATTCCCGCGGTAGGGCGTGAATAACTGCAAGGAACTGTGAACGTTGATCAGTTATGCCATGCTCACAAAAATCAGACTCAGCAATCTGAAACCACGTTTCAGCATTATCTGGCCAATATGGTACTAGCTGGATTGTTTTGGCGGTTGAGTGTATGCGAATAACCTTGGGGCTAGGGTCAGTCATGACGAAAAGTATGCCGATTACAAAGGAGTACAAGAACAAACACAAAAAGGAACGAACTCACCGGGTTTATCTGCGTGTGAATTGAAGATGTAGTTCGTGGTTGGGCTCACCAGTTTAGAGGCTGCTGGTATCGACGTTCGCGAATTGTACGGATTATACTAACGCAAGATCTTATACCAACAACTTCTATAGTGTTCGTTCTTCGAGTACGAAAGATTAAGCAAAAGACCAGATTTAGCCGTCCAAAGTACGTATTATATTTTGGGACCAAATCGCGGGTTGAAGTGAATGCTTAGCTAGCTAGTAATCGTGCACGCACGTGACACGACGGAGTACCAAATGGCCGGGATGCTTGACCGGAAGCCTTCAGCTAAACAAGTCGACTTAAACAGTGAGGGTCAGCATCCAATGTTGAGTGATGATCGCTGTGGTCAATAATTTTGGGGAATTATTTACCGCTACATTCTTAACAAAAACGGTGGAGAATGCCTGAGATCGCTCAGATACAGTCAGGGAGTAAAATATTTAGAAGGATGAGACGAGTAACCAAGGGGGAACTATATTTTCTTTATGATCCACAAGCCTTCCAATATCGCTTTTACTAGCTAGTGTAAGCCAATCTGATTTCTTTCTGCTCGCCTCTTGATTGTGAGGTATAGGTTCCTGAGCTTCGGTAAACTTCTGCATAGCTCGTCCCGCTACTCCACTGTCGTAGCTTTGGCTGACTTCAAAAGGAGTATTGCAGGGATTGATTATATGTAGTTTGCAGTATGAGGTGTGTTAAGACTGTTACTACTGTGAACGGAGTTGATCCTTTCACCAGTTAGTCCTCCGGCATCGTCGTGAAAAGAAAAGAAAAAATAATAATAGGCATAATTAGTGAAGTTATTCAGACTAACAGACAGAAAAAGAAATAAGAAAACGTAACAACAATCAGCTGATTAAATTTGAAGTTGATATATATATCGGTAAGAACAATAATATGTGTAGTTAAAGTTGTCAGGAGAGTAAGACGGGAGAGAATGTAAAGAAGTAAAACGACGAACTTGGTTGTCTACACCTGAGTAGTGTATGGCATTTTAAGGGGATAGGCTATTTGGGTGCAGTCCTTGTGTTGCTGCATGGCTGTCCAGCTTTCGCTTAAAGGCGTCCACAGACGGTGCCATAGCTACATCTGCCGGTAAGGAATTCAAGGGACGGCAAACACGCAGGGAAAATAAGTGGGAGCCCACCCGGGTCCTTGCCCTCTGTTGAGCTATCCATCTGGGATTTCCACGAGGGAGCCTACACCTACTCAATTTTTTTATTTCTTTTTTTATTTCGGTTACAGCTTGATGCCACACTGTATTTTCAGTACAAGTATGGCATTTTCAGCGTGGATATCGGTAGCCCAAATTTTGCAGGCCGACCATAGATATCGGGTGTGCGCCGGCAGGGGCTCGAACCTCGGACCATGTGCATGGTCGGCGAGAGTCCTAACCACTGTGCCACCTTTGTTTGGGTGATTCTGGTCATCTATTATTTTGAAGGCAGTAATCAAATCCCCTCTAAGTCGACGGTTGCTAGGTGTTGACAGGCCTAATTTCTTCGGCCTTTCGTCATATGGTTTATTTCGGAGACCAAATACTCCTTTTGTTGCCCGTCGTTGGACACTTTCCAAGAGGTTGGCGTCTCTTCTAAGCAGTAGGGGTGCAACAACATTATGCACTTCAAGGTGTGGTTTGATGTATGATTTGTAAAACTCTAGAAAGAGCTCAGGAGTGAGTGCACCTAACTGTCTATGTGTACAGTGTATGACTGCATATGCCCTCGCTACATCCCCCGTGTAATTTACGCTTGTGTCCATTTTCTCCGTCAGAACTAGACCTAAGTCGCGTTCCGACGTTGTGCAGGACAAGCTTTCATTGCACAGGGTGTAACTTGTATTCTGCAGTCTGCAGGTGCGTACCTTCACTACTTTGCATTTTTCCAAGTTGAAAGTCATGCCACTGGCCAACGCCCAGTCTTCCAGAAGGTTTAGATCTTGCTGTAGCCTATCTGAGTCCTCCGGGCACTTTGTCGCCCTTCATATCTTCATGTCGTCAGCGTATAGAAAAGTCGGACAGCGTAGACGGCATGGTAGATCATTGATAAACATCAAAAACACCAATGGTCCTAGGATAGAACCCTGCGACACTCCTGATGACGAGTTGTGCCAAGATGATCGGACTCAATTAACCTTAGTGCAAAATTGTCTTTCAGCTAGGTAGTCCTTTAACCATGACAGAAGTGGCTTACCTATACCTGTCTGGCTTATTTTGTGTAGGAAAAGGTCATGGTGAACTGTGTCGAATGCCTTCTCAAAGTCTAGGAATACCCCATGGACTGGAACATGCATATCCCAGCATGATGTCCAATCGTCCCAAGCTGATAGTAAGTTAGTAACGCAGGATCTCCTTTTCCTGAAACCGTGTTGGGCTTCATGGAGTATATTAGACCTATCGAGATATTCTCTGATGTGATCGTCAATAATACTTTCCAGTACTTTTGATACCACTGGGAGTAGAACTACTGGTCTATAACTAGTGGCATTTTGCCTATCCCCACCCTTGAAGATCGGAGAAAGGATGCTTCTTTTCCACTCCCTTGGCAGTTTCCCCGATTCCATGGAGTGTTGGAACAAGTCGCATTAGGGCCTACAGAGAGCTTCGGCGCACTGTTTCAGAACAGATGGCCTGATATCGTCACAACCCGGGGACTTCCCAGGTGTGAGTCGCTGTAGCTTCCTTAGTACTATGGAGGGGGTTATTTGGGGAATAGCCACTAGGTCTTCCTCCTGTGAAATAGTGGTACTACCATTTTGATCCGTGACGGTAGTACCCACATTGCTGTTTAGCTGTTTGGCGAAGGCTAAACTGAATGTTTCAGCCATCTCCAAACTAGTGAGATATTGACCGTTTGGGCCTACTAAGGCGCATGCCCCCTGGTTGGTTGGTTTCTTTCCGACATGAATCGGTACAAGCTTTTGGGGTTTGCTAGGAGTTTGTAGCAAGGTTAGCCTGGAATGGCCTCCTGTCCCTCCTGACTCTTGCATTGCACCGGTTCCTGAGTTTCAGGTATGCATCGTGGTCGATCTGACTCTTAGATACGCGCCACGTAAACCAAGCCTTCCGCTTTGCTTGCAGAATACGTTGCGTGCCTCTCTTTAACCATGTTGACTTTCTTTTGGACTGTGTTGTGACTAAAGGGACGGTATCCGAGATTACTGTGTGAATAATCTTTTTTGCCACCTCCCAGTGTTCATCCACAGATAGCTCATCCCATGCTAAGGGCCAGTCTGCGTCGGACAAGATCCTCCGCATTTCAGCATAGTCAGCCTTGCTGTAACACAGACATGGTCGCGTAACGTCCCACTGCAAATGCTCATGGAGAACGAGATCGAAACCTGTGACTGCATGGTCACTACTTCCCAGAGGAGTCATGATCTGGACCTTTTCGACGAGTAGTTGGTCACTAGTTAGAATGTAGTCTAGTTTTGATGACTTTCCACAAGGATCATCTCCAACATTCTCAGTCAGTCCCGTGTTTCGAATAGTTTGCAGTAGATTTCGGCCAAATTTTCCCATAGCATACCCCGAGCCAAGGTTCAGTGATGGGGCATTGAAATCTCGAGCTATGGTGATTTGGTCATAGCCCAAGTCTCGTATCCCTGTGATAGTGCTGAGCAGTAGCTGATTGTGCTCTGTCCCACAGGTGGGAGATCGGTAGATGCCACACAGTAAATGCTTGGTGTGGCCTACGGTGAAATGACACCATATGGAGTCTGAGAGTTCTATAAGTGATGGGTCCGTTACGCATACACATTTATGTTGCCTATCAAAGTATATAGCAACTCCCCCTCCTTCCTTATTATCCCTGTCTCTCCTCATCAGAACCATATCACCTATACTGATTTCGTTATCGGCGACAGTGGGGGTTAGCCACGTTTCGGTGAGAATGATCATTTTCAGTTGTAGGTGTGCTTGGAGATTTCGGAGTTCACCTGTTTTTCCCCTCAGCCCCCTCACATTGCTATATAGGCAGCTGAGAGTGAGTTTCACAACCTCAGCGTGTTGTGGGGTAGTTGACGTGAAGCTGTCTGCTGGTAGGGGACTTAATGTTGGGACTAGTTGGCTGATTCCGACGGAACCGGCCCGTTGTGGTTTTTTTCCATGGATTTAGGCAGGACACTTGGGTGACACAGACTGTTATTCTCAGAACTGCGTCACTCTAGTGTCACTGAAGCTTGCACTACATGCCATTTACAATTTTTTGATCACATCTCACAACTGAAAGATTCCAGTATGATCACAGTTATTGTATACTTAGATCTTAGTAAAGCTTTTGACACAGTAAGCCACCGACTGTTAATATCAAAAGTCCAGTCTTATGGGATCCAAGGTTCTTTGTTAAGCTGGCTCAGTTCATTCCTAAGCAATCGGATGCAAATTGTCAGGTTAGGTTCCCACACATCCAACCCCGTTCGGATAACAAGTGGAGTCATACAAGGTAGTGTTCTAGGTCCACTGTTATTCCTGTTATATTTCAATGATATTTGCGACGTTATTAGACATGGCAGACCTTTCCTATTTGCTGATGACATCAAAATAGTATACCACTCATTTAGAAATGAAGTGTCATGTGTATTTGATAGGATTCAGGATGATATTGATAGGGTTCAATTGTGGTGTAACACGTGGAAAATGAAGTTTAACGTTGAAAAATGTGGTGTGCTATGCTCCAAAGGCATTTCATCCGAACTTTCCATCTCCCTACACAACAATCATATTCCTCGTCTGCCGCTTACAACAGACTTGGGTCTAAAATACACTCCAGAATTTAGCCTAACGGAATACGTTAAATTACAAGTATCAAAGGTTAAAAGGCTTTTTGGGTTTTTATTCCGAAACTTTAAAGCGTGTGAATCCAAAATTATGCTGTACAAGTTATGCATAAGGCCCTTACTTGAATTTTGTCCTCCTGTCATGGACAGTGTTTCCGTAAAAGACAGGTGCAAATTGGAAAGCCTACAAAGGGCGTTTACCAAACGTCTAGTAGGTGAAAATCTTTGCATTTCCTACTACGACAGATGTAACATATTTGACTTGGAACCCTTATGGGTCAGACGACTGAAGTTTAACCTAAAAATTACATTTAGGATCGCTAAAGGGCTTATATATTTCCCCCACAATGAATTTACTTTTAGTTCACCTAAGAAATATAACCTTAGAAATAAATCTTCATCTTTTGAAGTGCCCCGCTGTCATACAAAGTACAGATCAAATTCTTTCACTGTCAGATACCGCTGCATTTGGAACCGTCTTCCAACTGAAATTAGAAACAGTCCTACCCCAAAAACCTTCTCATCTCTGCTGAACAAATATTTTATCAACACCGGGTTAGAAGGCGTATGTGACAGACTAAAAATCAGAGATCTAATACGGCACTCCACTGACCCTCACTGTTAGCTCCCGAAATCTGTGATCTCTATGTTTGACTCTACTTTCACTATGATTGTTTTCACAACCCCAGTCACCTATTCTCAATCAGCCTTAAATTTTAATTATTTCTTCATTCAAATATTAAAAAAAATTTTTTTCACATATCACTGATAACATGGTATTATGAGTATTTCAGCATGCTAAGAGTTCAGTCTCAAGTTCCAGATGCAAATCAACTGAAGACGACTGGTATTAAAATGTCTCTGGAGACTGCCTAATGCTACTTGTTAGCACTGTCTGCCTATACGCAAATTAAGGCCCGAATGTTGGTAGTCTAAATAATCAACTATACGGTGAGTCCTAAATAGTAATGAATCCTATCTTACTGTTCTATAACTATAATCTTGTGTAGTCAAATCTTTCGGAACAAAATATTATCAATTACTACTACTTATATGTTTAATGCTGCATGATTATGCACTGTTTTCCGAAATTACATTTGTTTATATCTAAAATGTAGACTCGGATAGTCTATTTTCCTTATACTTTTATTATTGTTCCTCTCCAAAATACTGTAACAGATGAAACATACATGACGGTCTTCTGAAAGTAGTCACTCATGCCATGACTTCGAATGAGTTGACAAATAAATATTTTTTTTTAAAAAGAAAAGTTTGTGGCATATTATAACAGAAATTAAAAGATATATAAAAAAAATGAAGCATTTTGCCAGGGCCTTGCACAAAAAAGGTGGGAGGGTGGTGATTGCTAGTCAGCGGATATGATGGTGGGGACATATGAGAACCACCCTTATCTGTGGGACAGCACTCTATTGCTAAGGCTCCTGAGTTCGAATGGCTTCTGCAGAATAAGAGAATAAAATTTAAAAAGAAAGACAACAGAAGTTGAAAATTTGCCTAAAGCTGAAGTTTAAATAACAAACTCCTCGAATGCAAGTACATGGTATGAGTCCCCTACTTCAGAAGGACACCTAAATGTATACTTCAGAAAAACAGTAGTTAATATTAAGCCCTCGCTTTTCTTCTACATAGTTCACGCACTTTGACTTTTGTGTTTAACTCCTATTTAACCTATATAAGTAGGTAAAATTATCATCTTTTTTTCACTTAAACTTTTTTTCTTTTCGCAAGAAAGACCAGAATTCCATCACTAGAAAATCTCAGGGGGAAATAGTATTTTTTAAATGAAAAAAAAACAAACAAAATGATGAGCCCCATGTTTTTTTTACATATGTTTTGAATTATTAACACCTATTATATACTTCTGCACCTCTCTGTCGGTTTCCTTGCGTCTTCTTCTCTTTTCAAAGGTACTGCCTTAAACGAAGGCACTGAAACAGTGCCGCTATCCTCAACTAATTCGGAATATTGCTAGCCCACCTGGTGAATAACGGAACCACCTCTATCATGAAATCTGCTGACAAGTTCAAAGTTGGTCTCATATACAACTGGAAATGTCACAATTATGGTGTACTTACCGGTGAATTTGAAGTTTTATGGACTTTCAAACAATATGAATCATTTAATTACAATTACTGTTCATTCCGCATCTCTTATATTTCACGTCAGCACCTGTACGAAAATGCTACTTACCTTCCACAATTAACGTAATCGTTTATAATTCCCGCGTGAAATTGACATACCGTATTTTTTTTTCAATTACAGTTTTGATTTGATGCTATTTCTCATGAATTATTCAGTTGAAAGCATATCTCGAAAATTACCTATTGCCTTATTTGTACATTCCTTTTTAAATATTTCTGTCAAATTTACCAGTATTCAATCTATTTCTAGATTAAAAAATCATATATATTCTATGAGTTCTAATTAGTGTACATTTGTTCATGCCTGTAAAAATGGCTGGTTTCTGTTCCAGAAATAAAATTATTATTATTATTATTATTAGAACTACTGGTCTATAACTAGTGGCATTTTGCCTATCCCCACCCTTGAAGATCGGAGAAAGGATGCTTCTTTTCCACTCCCTTGGCAGTTTCCCCGATTCCATGGAGTGTTGGAACAAGTCGCATTAGGGCCTACAGAGAGCTTCGGCGCACTGTTTCAGAACAGATGGCCTGATATCGTCACAACCCGGGGACTTCCCAGGTGTGAGTCGCTGTAGCTTCCTTAGTACTATGGAGGGGGTTATTTGGGGAATAGCCACTAGGTCTTCCTCCTGTGAAATAGTGGTACTACCATTTTGATCCGTGACGGTAGTACCCACATTGCTGTTTAGCTGTTTGGCGAAGGCTAAACTGAATGTTTCAGCCATCTCCAAACTAGTGAGATATTGACCGTTTGGGCCTACTAAGGCGCATGCCCCCTGGTTGGTTGGTTTCTTTCCGACATGAATCGGTACAAGCTTTTGGGGTTTGCTAGGAGTTTGTAGCAAGGTTAGCCTGGAATGGCCTCCTGTCCCTCCTGACTCTTGCATTGCACCGGTTCCTGAGTTTCAGGTATGCATCGTGGTCGATCTGACTCTTAGATACGCGCCACGTAAACCAAGCCTTCCGCTTTGCTTGCAGAATACGTTGCGTGCCTCTCTTTAACCATGTTGACTTTCTTTTGGACTGTGTTGTGACTAAAGGGACGGTATCCGAGATTACTGTGTGAATAATCTTTTTTGCCACCTCCCAGTGTTCATCCACAGATAGCTCATCCCATGCTAAGGGCCAGTCTGCGTCGGACAAGATCCTCCGCATTTCAGCATAGTCAGCCTTGCTGTAACACAGACATGGTCGCGTAACGTCCCACTGCAAATGCTCACGGAGAACGAGATCGAAACCTGTGACTGCATGGTCACTACTTCCCAGAGGAGTCATGATCTGGACCTTTTCGACGAGTAGTTGGTCACTAGTTAGAATGTAGTCTAGTTTTGATGACTTTCCACAAGGATCATCTCCAACATTCTCAGTCAGTCCCGTGTTTCGAATAGTTTGCAGTAGATTTCGGCCAAATTTTCCCATAGCATACCCCGAGCCAAGGTTCAGTGATGGGGCATTGAAATCTCGAGCTATGGTGATTTGGTCATAGCCCAAGTCTCGTATCCCTGTGATAGTGCTGAGCAGTAGCTGATTGTGCTCTGTCCCACAGGTGGGAGATCGGTAGATGCCACACAGTAAATGCTTGGTGTGGCCTACGGTGAAATGACACCATATGGAGTCTGAGAGTTCTATAAGTGATGGGTCCGTTACGCATACACATTTATGTTGCCTATCAAAGTATATAGCAACTCCCCCTCCTTCCTTATTATCCCTGTCTCTCCTCATCAGAACCATATCACCTATACTGATTTCGTTATCGGCGACAGTGGGGGTTAGCCACGTTTCGGTGAGAATGATCATTTTCAGTTGTAGGTGTGCTTGGAGATTTCGGAGTTCACCTGTTTTTTCCCCTCAGCCCCCTCACATTGCTATATAGGCAGCTGAGAGTGAGTTTCACAACCTCAGCGTGTTGTGGGGTAGTTGACGTGAAGCTGTCTGCTGGTAGGGGACTTAATGTTGGGACTAGTTGGCTGATTCCGACGGAACCGGCCCGTTGTGGTTTTTTTCCATGGATTTAGGCAGGACACTTGGGTGACACAGACTGTTATTCTCAGAACTGCGTCACTCTAGTGTCACTGAAGCTTGGGGACGTATTGAAGCCTCCGTATGGTTCGAGGTCTGCTTTCGCAGCATCGGATGTGTCCTCCCACTTTCCCCTTGGTCTCATACCACCGTTGAAGTGCTATGGCCAACTGCTCCGAGGAGTTGAATGTGACACTTAGCAGCTTTGGAGAGCTAATCAGTGTGAGATGAGCGGGGCGAGGTAGTCGGGAAATGGAGATGGCTCCAGAAGCGCCAAGGGCCATCTGAGACGACAGCCATCTCCATTGCTGTACGTGTCATGCATGTGTTTTTCACAGGCAGTGCCTGTTTCCAGCTCCAGAACACCGTGTACCACCATAAAGGTAGAAGGCATCAGTTCCGGTGACTCCCTCACCATTTGTCTGATAGCCCATGGTCTGTCTTGTCTCACCCTTATGTTCGAACTTCTGTCGATGGCTAGTACCTGATCCATTAATAGTACATTTTCGGCCTCTTCGGCAGAGTCCAGTGTAACCCTTAATGGGGATGGCTTACCCTGAGGCGTGTGGACACCCCTGCACAATTTCACAGAACTACTGTTCAGACCTAATTTATTGAACAGGTTGGACCACTGTTCTTGATCAAACAGGGCCCGCTGTTCAAGCAAGCTATCCTTGCTCACATGTACATTAAAAAGGATAATAGAATTAGACCGACAAACCTCAAACTTAGGTTTGGCCTTTGGCTTCTTGTATTCCTTTGCAGCGTCAGCAACTTTAGGCTTCATCAGGTTCTGGCCAGCCTTTGTTGTGCTGCCAAGCTTGCTTGTGGATGCAAGTGTGGAGTGTCCTTCTTACTGTCTGTGCCAAGTTTTGACAGTGTGATGTTAGCAGGTGGGGAGCTGCATAAGACTGTGTTGGGACACAAGAGCGGCATGTTGTTTCTGCTAACCGCAGACACGCTGTGTGGAACTATGCCGGAGCGACAAAGTGGACAGATGTACCAAAAGCACGGGCATGGGTTATTTCTCATAATCTCGTAGTATGCTTTCGGCACCCTATTGTCACAGTGGCAGTGTACCCATCGTTTGCAAAAATTGCATTCAAACGCTAAGTCAGTTTTAGAAACTAGGATACTGCACGCCTGACATTCGTCTTCCTTCCTTGATGATGCCTTCGAGGTCTTATGACGTCTTGAACGTTTCCTTTTAGATTTGCTGCTTCACACACTGGCTTTCAGTTGATGCAGGTGTAGTATCCTGTCCCCCCCCGCCGTGCCGTTTCAGTACTAGACTGTGGCAATGCAGGCGTAGTATCAGAACAGAGGAGACCTACACGAGTCCTTACGATCGGTATGTGGGAAGGCGTTGATGTCCCTGAGTTTTTGCCTTTTCTGGCTTAAGTCCTTGTGACTACAGAGTATGGTGTTTTACTGCCTTTTCTAAGGCTACTTTCGACAGCCATATTAACAGTCACTAAAACTTATGCTATATAAGAATAAGAGTGCAGTAGTATCTACCCACAAGAACAAAAATAAGACTGAAAAAGTACAAGACGTGGAAAAGAAAAGGTTTTCGACTTTGCCTAGTACTTTCTGGATGATCGGCTTCACAGTAATCACGTGGTAGACCAACAGGTCTTGTTTATCTGAACGAGTGAGGATGATGCTGCTACAGAAGTGACACCCGAAGTTTTGGCAGTACCACACAGAGATTCAATATGTAAGTAATGGTTGAATTTAATTCACCGGCTAGAGAGATCAGGTTTCCCAAGCGGATAATTCAAAAAATAGATATTTTCCGTTTGGAGAGGAAAAAGCGCGTCGTATTCAAAGAGCAATCGCAATATTACATCAATTCAATCTTCCCCCAAAACCGAGGCCACTTGAAACCCATAGCAACATATCAACTAGCATCATAGCGGGGATATGCAATAAAGGCAATTGACAGGGTCGCCAACAGAACTGAAAGCATTAGGATGGCATGAGTCCTACTTTTTTGGACCTAAGAGTCATTTGGCTGTGGGAAACAGAGTGAATTTGGATGGCACCCTAAAATACAGCGCTTAGACCAACTCTGTTTATCCCGTAAATCATGAAATTACCTGAGCTGGCAAAGATCCTGACAGTTCTCAACACTCGACTGAAGGATGACTGCAACATGCTTACATCACGATTATATCCCACGTTTTTGGCACTCATAAACAGCTTCTGAATGCAAATCAGTCGATAAAGAAAATTTTCTTTTCTGAACTGTTTTTTCTAATATTTTGTTAGATCGGTCAGATAAATTCAACGATTGTCTTCGTGTACGCAAACAATGCACGTGGAATAACTATGCTTTCTCCCCAGATGCGTATTGATCAATATGGTACAGTAAATCACGACATGTAAAATGAAGCGAACTGTGTCTCTGCCGAGGTTATCGACTTTAGGTCATTTTGAACAATACGTATTGCCTTTACTAGAATCACTGGTAATACGTTTACCACTTTATTTTCATCTCTGGTGAGGTCTAGATTGGAAACTTTCGTTGAATAGCCAGCACTTGTCTAAAGGCAGGCTAATATGTACCGGAAAAAGGGCTGAGAGCAGTCACACACATTATTCATGATAACCATGTGGGGAAAAAACTAACAAGCTGTACCTCGCCTTCTCGTTATGCCTTAGATAGTGATCAAGACGTTTCAAATTTCAGCAAATTAATGTGGATCCATCCATCTTGCCAAAGAACCTCAAAGGACATGGTAGAAAAGTTCAAAAGCAAAGGATATATGTGTCGCCCCTTAGTAGTGCTCCTCTCATCGAGTTATGAACTCTAGGAACTGATGTCTGCAAACTCATCTGATTAGTTCAAGAAGGGAATAGACAAACACATGTTCATTAGAAAAGGATGGACGCTGGATCGAACCATTTGAGCCACCAACTAAAAATCTCATTCGGAATATAATCACTTTCATTCAATGATTGTATTTACTTTGAAGCATCCAAAGTACTAGATAGATTTGTTATAGGTAAAAAGTCCATGTTTCGGCAGCTAGAAAGGAGTTATAACGAATTCACCATTTCAAGAGGATGTGAATATGTTTTGATCTTTAATTTTCAAAATTCCAATAACTAGGAGTCGCATGAAGACAACCGAAAGTAACTCACAGATTCTTCTTTATGGATTATTTATAATGAAGTAGAATTACTCAGACAGTGAGCGTTGACATCTACTGCTAAAAGTTATTGATCATGGGGAACCATTTATCTTTTCATATGTTCTCAAATCATAGCATGACTGTAAACTAGTTTACATGTCTTGATAAACAGTATTGTCCCTTTCTATTATATCTGAAGACACTAGAAAACTGTTGATTTTTTAGCACATATGAATTCTTATTTTGAAGATAGTTTGTTTTGCATTTTCACATTACTATTAAGGAGGGTAATTTTACACTGAACCAGTAAACGCTCCGTTTCAAGGTCGCACCCTATTCGTTCTTCACAGGAGCTTTGCCGCGCCAATCCGCTGGAAATAAAGATGGACTGGGGTTCATATTATGAAAGGCTCGAGGGATGGGTTAACCAACAGTATGATGGTATAGCCAGTGCACAACGGCGTCTTGAGAAATCTCTGCAGGAGCAACAGAAATATCTTATTGCAAATGCACTCGCTCTTAAAAAGTACCAACAAGAGATGGGGTTATTTCAGTCTTTGTATTCTCGCAGTACCACTACTGATGGCACCACCTCGCAAACAGATGGACGACAAGGAGCACAGTGTAAGTCAAATGCAAATGGTTTATGTTTTTAGCTCGGCGTTACATCATACCTCACCCATGTCGTCGAATTGCAGCTGAATGCATAGATGTTACAATAATGATGATACTGAAGCTGACTGTATTGTATTTCTTCAGGAATGACTCAAGTGTGATGTAAGACATTATATAAATAACTTATAGTAGATAAATGTAGTGAGCTCGCTAAAAGTATTGGTTCAGATATCCTGTCTGGTGTCCCAGAATATCGAACGCTACGGCACGCACATGGCTGGGCGAAGTCGGAATTCAGTGGCAAAGATTTCCAATATTCAAGCATTTGGAGGTTGTTCTTCTTCGCACATATGGGTGCAAGGGAAGATTTTCTCGATTTCGAAATGTTAATCCTAGTCGATCAGATTGGCCGATTTCTTAGCGCCCTTCTAGAGGTAATAAACATTTTTGTGGAGTTAGTTTCATTTACTATATATAATACTTTGATAAAGCTATTAGCATTAAATGGCGAAACGTCAGTAAAAACAATATCTTTTTGTTTTTCATTCATTGGGAAATACAAAAACCTTTATTTTAATGGATTAGTTTCATTTACTTTTAAATAGTTGAGTTTTCTTTAGCTAGTTTAGTAAGCTTATTGATTATTAATGATAAAACACAACTTTTGCTACTTGTGGGTTTTAGGGTTTTATATGTGCGTGCTTGCAATATCAAGTTCGTCAAAACATACGTAATTCTGGGTTGAAATCACAAAAAAGATTATTAAAGGAGCATTAACCAGTAGTTTTTCATGGTAGAAATCAGTTGTTTTTTATAGGACACTAATTTTATGCATGATTCACTAGTTTTTGGTTACTTATATATAACGTACCTTTTGTCAGCTTTAGAAATAAAAGTGAGACACATGCAATCAACTTCCACTGTCACGTATAGTAAAAGTGAAAGTTAGTTCTAATTGTGTGAGTAAATACCGACAATTAGTATACAACTTGATATTTCCTATTGTTTCCGTCCACTTGCTTTTTCAACAGTAGTCGTTGAAGGTACTTGAAGGCCCAGTCATTTCCTGCAAGGTGCATGAATTGCTCTTTGGTTTGCGGAAAAGCCATACTGATTGACCTGTTCATCGCCAGTTAAAGAAGGGGAACATCTTAGCGTGAGGATTCACAGCCTCAATAGCTGACTTGACACCCTCGCCAAATGGCCTGTATATAAGCTAATGTTCACCTGCTCTGCTTCTGTCACATGTAACCATTGCCAAGACGTCTGTTACTAAGGTATTTTGACGGCGTGTCTCAGCTGTGGAGTGAGGCATTTTCCGTAAAGATTTGCCATGCGCAAGCTTGAGTCCTGTATTGTGTGAGGGCTAGTGCTTATTCCCAGTCTCCATTCAATGTAGGTTAGATGTTAACACAACTGATGAACGATCGTATAAAAGTCAGATGCTTAAGTTAGTCAACGCCGTCTTCATAACCATTTAAAATACTAAAGGTTACAGAGCTACTTTGGATTTATCCACATCCGTAGCATACTAGTAATCTTGGAACTTTTTAGTATACAAACATGCAACAGTTAGAGCTGGGTAGGAAACTTAGCTGTAATTTCAAGCAATAGACCAGGTCTTCACACTCTGAGGGGTCTGCTATTAATTTTACTCCCTAACGTCATAGTTTTAGAAATAAATTTTGTGATTTTCGAATTGTTTTACTCTATTTATGTGATATATTTCAGTGTATACAGCATATCGATGTTAAATGTAGTTATGGTGTGTTAATTGGGTAGTCGGTTCATCCAACATTACGGCATTAAAAGGTGGTCGTCATTACAGCAGTCACTTGTTGATTTGTCGCACCATGTATCTGTCATCCTCTCTAAACCAAAAACTATATTTTTCATGATATCCAAACTGCTGTGTTGGTTTTTGCTGATAATCTCTATAATTTTTACAAAATCGGGTTATTGTGGCTTAGTTTTGCCAAGTTTGAAAGTACCGATGCGGACATCAGCTTGTATGCAAGAACGCAAACATAATCCCTGCAACTACTTTTTGCGTTGTAATGAAGTTCGCCTCTTGTGATAAATCACTTCAGGCGTCGGGAAATTATTCCAATTTTGTCTAGTGCTTTGGATTTAGAATTGTTCTTTTTTGTGGATTAGCGGATCTGTAAGCTAAAGTATGTCTCCTAGCTCAGTCGGGTCCTCCATGTGTGGTTGTAATAGATAATACAGTGTAAGATTAAGTAATCAGAAGCGTTTCTTTCAAAAATTTCACATTGATCTTTATCTATCAGCACTTCCTTTTTACTAAGTGCGGTTATTGATAATAAAGTTTGAATTAGGTCATGAGATATGGCATGTTGTTAAGTTGTCCAAATGCATTGGTATGACTGTGTCCAAAATGTGGTTCACTCATAAGTGTGTGCGTTTAAAAAGGCTATCCACATTCCAGATACTATGAGCCCTAAAGTTTAGAATAAGCATATGATTATGAGCAATAGTTTGTGCTCGAAACGTCATCAGTAAATATTACTGTATAACACTGTGAGACTCTATCAAAATAAAAATTTACCCATAATGGAATTAAGCATATCAAAATCTGTCATTAAATATTATGAGTAAGAGCCATTTCGCGTGTCTGGTTTTCAAAAATTTGGAGAATCTCTGGTTATTTGGCGTGTATTAAGCAGTTTTTGGTCGTGGTAAAATTTTGACATATAGATGGTTTAACTTTCCGTTAATTAGCTACTCATAAAATTTCATTTTTGAAACTTGAAACGTTGGAAATGTAACAAGTCAATTTTTATTCCATTATGTCCAGGCTATGTTAATCAGACGATCAATTTTTGGATCTGATCCTGGGGGTGCGACTTTGGGAAAATGGTTAATGAACCTTAAAGTCGTTTCGTGTGAGGAAATTATAGCTTTTCCAGATGTTGTAGAAGTAATCCCAGGAGCGGATTTAGGAATTATTCGGTAAGTTAAATCCAGTGCGAATTTTCCCATTGCTTCTATGTGTTCATCTCAACACAAACCATTTGGTTGTTATTAGTTCCTTCTCGTATTACTTATAGCCTATCGGCTGAAGCTGTATACATTTACTGAGTTGTATTATTTTTGGCCGAGTGGGTTGTTTGTTGCATAATTTCTAAGTGTTTTTGTAAAGTGGAGAAATAAAAGCTACATTGTGTTATTAATAATAGAAAGTTGGCACCCTTTTCACATTTTGTAACGTCCAAAAACCAAAAAGAAACAGCATATATATATATGGTGTCTAAGTTTTAAATAATATCTTCAACCTTAGAAATCTTTTTACAGAAACAGGTGATCAAAGTAAGTAGAAATATTCGTATAGGAGGCAGTGGATCACTAAAAAAGTGCATGGTATTTCACCATGGCGTGATGTTCATTCCTTGTTGATTAAGTGAATCTGTCTAAATTTTAGGTAGTGGTCTAACGCAACTAACTCGACACAACTTTAGTATATGTTAGTCTATAAGCCACACTTTATTTTTGAAGTTTTTTCATTACTACCCGTTCGTCTTGACCTAATTGGTAATATGGCTAGAAATCGTTCTCACTGGCGCAGATGTATTCACTCTTTGTGATTTTCCATATCCAATAGAACTCTGCTGTCCTTCTATATATCTATTCTTTTCACCCCAGCGCTTCTGGTTATTGTCTGTTTTTTGAACCTCCCTTTACTCTGTTCTCTTGCTTTGTGTGTTACATGGAGTGTGGCATTTCGAACTGCTGCACATCTGTGCAAAGTTCCACGCTGAAATCAGTCAGTCAGCCTAGGCCTAAATAGATGGAGTGGGACTGGAATATTTAACTCATTGGCTAAGTGGTATGCGTTTTAATAGGGAGCGTACTCTTTATATATTCTAAACTGTAATGCGTAGTAGCTGGTTGTCTTAATTTTTGATTGATTGTATAGCATTGCTATCAAAGGTAGATGATATATGAATTTCGTTAATATGAATACTACATCTTTACGTTGTCAACAAAATGTGAAGGCCTGACACGGAGTCTTAGTTGAGAGAACAGGCTGACATGATACGGATATCAGATATCATCGATTCAGGTATTATGTACTTCCAGTCACTGCTCATACCCGGGACAGGTTATTTAGAGTTCATTTAGAAAAAGGTTAAAAATATGCGAATCAAGAATTAATATCAACTCATTGTTGTAAGGAAGTGTAGGTTAGTGGAATCAATGGTTAGAGATGAACGGCTATATGATATAAAGTTATCCTCCTAAGTTTTAATATCAACAGTTGATCTCTTTCTTTTATTCCAAGCCCTACGTTGACAGTTCAGTTCTCTCTTTTTAAAAAATTATTTTCTACTACTTACGATCTTATGGTTTTCATTCAACATGTTATTTAACTTTATGTTCAGTTTTGGTCTATGACAAATTAAGCCGTTTCACACAGTAATATTTTACTGTTCAGGTTTTATTGACCCATTGAAAAGAGGACTAGACAAGTATGGATACCTTCTAGTAATCAGTTGGTGAAGGAAAAGACAAAGCCAGTACTGTTGATTGCTACATTATTATGGTATTTAAAGGATGACTGAAGTGATATCCTTGAGATGAGTTTATTTCTGCCAATGATTCATCAGCTCGATGTAGCAATATCCTCCTATTGGCTTGTCTGTGTTTACTCTTAAACTCAGAATTAACATCCACCGTTTAAATTACATGAGCACTGCTAGCTAGACTGTTGATTAATCAACAGTCATCTGTACAGACTTTATTGTAAACTAGGCGAAATACGAAGAAAAATCCATGTTATGCCCTCCACTAATAGTCGTTTTAAGGAATCTGTTAGTAAAATACATCAATTAATGTATTCATTTCACAATCATAACGTTGTAATGCTTCTTCATTTTGTTATAAGCTTTTATGATTTTGAAGCAAAAAACAATCGAAATCTGTTTTTTTCTCAATTTTTATTTTGACAGAGCACTGGTGCGTTCGTTGCTGAAGAGTACAAACTTCCTTACTTTCTTTTCATTTGTTTGTATGATGGTGTTTCAATATCACCGGTGTACTTACGATATAATTGCTGGAACTTTAGTAGTACAACCTATTCCTCCAACTAATGAATCAAATAATGAAGGTGAACAACAACAACAGCAACAACAGTAGCGAAGTCTTTGGAATTAATTACTCAAACTGAGTATCTCCAAAGTGAGTTTTTTTAGTTTATGAATATCGCTTTTTTTTGTGTGTGTGTAAGTTGGGAGTTTTTCTCAGATAACATGTGCAACTTTGTTTACTATTATTATGCAGTGGTTAGCATAAACCGTGTGAACTGTTAGAACTCAGTTACCCGAAACAGATCCTTCCTGTACCAGGCTAAGAGGACAGTTGTTTTTAATAGTAATAACAATATCTGTATTCTGCACAATAAGTTTACACAATATGCATAATTTTCAGCATAGTTTAATGCATAATATTTTCACTTCATCCAGGAGTTTAAGGTAAGACAGTCATCGCCAGTACATCGTGTGACGTAGTGATGTTAGATCTGCGAATTAAAATAATCCTCTATAGTATTCTTCTTTGGTCCCCCAGGATTGAGCAACAGTAGAGGTTACAAACCAATTAAAAAGGTGTGTGAGTACAATTAGCGAAACACGGATGTAAGTGAATGATTATAACAACGAAAACTAAAGAAAATAAGGTGCATAATCTCGGATTGGACTTCAGGTAGCCCAGTGATTCAAGCAGGTCGACAGTTGCCCAGGCTGAGGTAGTAGGTGGATTGGGACTTGACCTTGGAAACTGCTAACTGAAATTCGACTGCTTACACTACTGAGCCACATCTCTAACAGTAGTAGAACAGTACATCATTGGAAGCCTTATTTAGTAATTGATGGGTAAAATATATATATGTAATGCATAAGTTAAACAGTTCTATTGCTGCCACATGAATAAAACTCGCCTCAGACTCCATGGATCTGATTTTCTTTTTACATCATCGTCACCGCATAGTTATTATCTATTGATTTGTTTCATTAACAGACTTTCTGAGAAAAGCTGGTCGTATAGAGTAAATGAGGCACATTAAATCGTACTCATAGGTGTTCGGAGTTGGTAGTGAGTAGAATTGACTTACATGTCAGGACATTAATACACTGTGCACATTTTTTCTAAGTATGATCGGGTTCTCGACTAAATAAACCAAACGTTTCAGTTACGCGTAAAAATACAGAGCACAGGATTTATCCAAACTACAGCTCTCATATTGTTAGATATCTAAGGTTGAATACCGTGTGTCAATAAGGAAACAACAGACCTGTGCCATAAAATCGATCCACCGTCAGTAATAAACAAGCGCGAGTCAAAAGTGAAGTGTGATTCGAAATCTACTGGTTGAATTTAAATATCTGAGCTAGACAGATAAAAAATCCCTAATAACTAATGGATGACCCAAGATCACATTTCAGAGCAGTACGAAAACAAGTTAAAGAATCAAAACGGTTCAAAAATCAGCCATGCAAAGCACACAAGTGTCTTTTGGGATGTCTAAGATTCGTAAGCGAGTCAGTCTGTGTTCACCCATTGTTTAAAGCCCTGTCAATCAAGGTGTTACATTGTGTGTTTCTATTGCTTCAGGATTCACGATGTTCACGAAGCTGAAACCAATTATTATTGGTTTCCTGTGTGTTAACTTAATGTTTTTACATGACCTTGAACAGCGTGAAAGAGTTCCATCTTTTAATGGATTTTCTGGAAGTCGACTCCAGAATTGATACGAAGATCTGAAAAGTTAAGACATCCTTCTTTTTTGTTAATAAAAGTTCGAAATCAAGTGTAAAATTTATGAAGCACTAGTGATTGACTACTCTTTTTCTGTTCTTTTTTTCCAAAATACAACTGTTCGTATAGTTTGTAGTGTATCAGAGAAAATGCAAGTTAGTAATTAACAATAGTAATCAAATAATGGGTAAAAAGGCGATAGTTTCTCTATAATCTGGAGCAAGAACAAAAAGTAAAGAAATTCTCACCAGCGTCTTGTGCATATTCTGTTGTGTGTGTCAGCCTTTTGAAGCATCACTGTCATGTTGTCTTGTTAAAACAAAATCTGAGTGGAAGACAGTTTTGAAACAGTAACACTTATTCTCTTGGTATCTATTGGTCACTTGTGAATAATCATATCCACACAACTTGTATATGCATTCGGGTTTTTAACCGTCATACCTTACTGGAATCCATACAATTCTTAATTTTCAAGTATATTATTGTAAACTGTATAACCCCGGAGTCCAACACAGTGACACAAATGTGTAAACATCACATCTTCATCGAAATCTTGGACACAATATTAATTATATAGTTTTATAACATTTTATTGATCATTTTATTTTCCGTCTAATTCACAATTGTCAATTTTCTCCAGTAAACGTCCTTTACGTTTCCTGTGGTTTTTCTGTTACAAGAATTGCCTGTTAAAATGTTTTAGCCATTCTGTGTAACCTAAGTATATCTGATAACCTTGAGAATATCGATGTCTCTTTCAATGCCTTTCATAAACTTTCTAAAGTGAAAAAACGTCATATTGAGCAAAAAATAAGTTTCACACTCTTGGATTTAATCCCTTGGGCATTGATACAACACTGTGTTATAAGACATTTCTTTAGTCTCTAAAGCATGGTGTTTTGCATTACAGTTGTATAATTATTGGACTACTCGTAAGCGTTGGGAAGATCACAATTCACAATTTCGTACATTTTCAGATATACTTTTGTCTGTTAAGAAGAATACAGGCTATAATAACTGAAAGTTATACTGAATCATATACAAATTAAAATCAATGATAGTTGAAGATATTTTCAAGTGGAATGTATTTCAAGTTTGATTGCGGATTGGCATCAGTTAAAGAACCATTGAAGAGAAACGAGTACTGGACAACTGTTTCGCCGTAGTTGAGACTCATCATCAGCACGTTGGAAATCATGGCTCATTGGATTCTATCGCACTGGCTGAACGGTCAGTGGGCTCACCTCGTAACCGGAGTGTCATGAGTTCTATCCCTGGTGGGGTAATAACTGCGTATTGCTGAAGAGTCACGAGCTGGGACGAAATGGCTGTCCAGTACTCCCTGATTTTCAATGGTTCTCTGATCGATGTCAATCCGGGATCAACATTGAAGACAGTCAAATGCCCACAAACTAACGCTAGAATATATTTCTCAATAGCCAGTTGTCTTCTTAACCCATTCACAGTGTTTAACTTTTTGGAATTTTTTCTTTTTCACTCTGAATATTGTTATTATGGCAGCACTTTTTACTCTTCTTTTTTTATTAATGCTCTGTTTTAGACTGCCCTATACACAACACACTTCTCTCACTGATTTTTCGGATAATGGAAATCGGACAAAGTCATTCAAATTGTATAAAATACCATAATTTACTGTAAAATATGTCCTTTTCTTCATAAATATTCCATGCATCATGTGAAATTTCCATCCGTTTATATTTCTTTCAAAAACAGAGTTGTTATTCGTTTATTTTCTCTCTTTTTTCTTTTCGCATCATTCATATTCTTGGTATTGTGCCATTCAAAGTTTGTGCAAAAATTGAAAAGTATTTATTTGTTTTTAATCCTTCAAAAATAGAATATTAACAACAAATTTTTATTTGTTTGACGGTTTTTTTTTCGTTTAAAGTAGCTGTGAGCCGTCTACTTCGTTATTTCATTGCAATAATCCTATATATACATATAAGCATTTCGATAACTATTGAATTAATTCCTATAATATGGTGCTAATGAACACAAAAATACAAATTACTCATTCTGAATAATTGTTCTTTTATGTGAACATATTTCGATTATTTTTCAGTTTTTATTTTATGCTTATTTGTGAAGGAGCACTAGTTGAATGAGGTTTTATGTTCAGTATAAGTGGGATGCAATTTCACTAACCCAACACTCACAGTTTGGAAACATTTCCCGAATGGAGCAAGGATTTAATGAGTTCGTTAAATTTTGTTGGAGCTGTTCATCCGAATACTCTTTCTTTCTTTCTCTCTCTCTCTCTCTCTCTCTCTCTCTCTCTATATATATATATATATATATATACTATAAGAAATGCGTTGGGAAATATATGGCAGGCGACTTCAATGCTCAAGTAGGGAAGTTGTGCCAGACTGAGAAGTTTGTAGGTGGTACATATGGAGTTCCCTGCCGGCGAACCGACAACGGCGACCGTCTTCTACAGTTCTGTTCAGATAATCATCTGTTCCTTGTCAGAACTGACTTTAGTCACAAAGAGAGACACCGCGTAACCTGTCGACCTCCATCACCAAATCAAGGCTGGACTCAGATAGACATAGTGATAGGATATCGTTGGTGAGGGTCAGTAGAAGACTGCCGCTCCTTTTGGAACACATGCGCAGACTTCGATCACGCTCTGGTTAGCACACCTTTATGCTTACGACTAAACGGACATAGGAAATTGCTGACAGCGAAACAGTTCCGTCCCCAACTAGATCAAGACCCTGAGTCTCTATTTAGGGAAGAAATAGCGAAACGTGTATCTGAGGTCGACAGCAGGACTTCCCTTGAGGTAGCCTGCAGTAGACACAGCTGTAAAAGCTGTTAATAACCTAAAACCAAAAGTTAGTAAGAGCCATTGGATCTCTACTACCTCATCCGAACTGATTGACGCAAGAAGACTGATTCCAGCGAGCTCCTATTATGATGAAGAGCGAGAGCTACTCAAACGCAAACTAACAAGAAGTCTTCGCAACTACCGTGAACAGTGGTGGGCGACAAAAGCAAAAGAGATGGAAAAGGCATCGGTGATCGGTAACACCAGACAACTATTTAGGCTTATCCGGGAAACAGGTGGTAAAAGGCAAATGATAAGTGAAACAATCTCTGAGAAAAGTGACACCATAATTAGTTTCCAGGATAGACGTCTGGAACGCTGGAAAGAACACTATGAGGAGCAGTTTAATTGGCCTACAAGCATACTCAACTTACCGAACATCCAACACCTCCCTGAATGGGATATGGGCACAGGTCCTCCATCCCTAACTGAGGTTACTAAGGCTGTCACTAGTCTGAAACGAGGCAAGGCAGCAGGACCCGATGGAATGACTCCAGAGGCATTTCAGTATGGTGGAGACAGTTCACTGTCTGCGTTAACTGAGGTATTAGGCAGCGTCTGGGAATCAGAGGAAGTCCCGTCGGGTTGGTGTAAATCATTGATTATCCCCAAATATAAGAAGGGAAACAAGTCTTCCTGTGATAATTACAGGGGGATTAGTTTGACTGATATGGTATCTAAAGTTCTAGGCTCAATAGTAATGCGTGGATTAATCGGTGCACGGGAGGAACAAACACAAGAGAACCAGGCAGGCTTTAGGCCAGGAAGAGGGTGTATTGATCATGTCTTCACCCTCCGACAGATTCTAGAACATGGGCATTCCTACCGGCGCCCAACAACCATTATATTTCTTGACCTAAAGGCGACATTCGATTCTGTCGACGGAAAGGTACTGTGGCGATGCTTGGCTGTAAAGGGAATGCCGAGAAAATACATTGCACTGGTTAGGGCACTCTACTCGAACTCATGCAGCCAGGTGAGGGCTTACGGCGAGTTGTCATCTGAAATGGTGACAACTGGTGGTGTCCGTCAGGGATGCCCACTATCCCCATTTCTATTCAACTTCATCATAGACGTACTCACTTCAGAGACTCAGGGATTAACTTGTTACCAGGGAATAATCTCGTTGACTTAGAATATGCAGATGATATAGTCCTCCCTCCTAAGTGAAGACGCTGACAAAATGCAGAGTCTTCTGAACACCTTGAGCTGCAATCTGCTAATGTTTGGCGTGCGATTCGCTCCCTCCAAATGTAAGATGATGTTACAGGACTGGACTACACTAACTCCTAGCTTAGAAACAGTGATTGAAGAGGTAGAGCACGTTGACCACTTCACTTACTTAGGAAGTTGCATCAGCCAGTGCCAACGGGTTGATCACTGGCGAAATCTTAGAACGGATACAGAGGGCTAGTTTCGCATATGCCAGTTTGCGCCATCTCTGGCGTAGACGTCATATCCGGCTGTCGACCAAAGGGCGCGTGTACTGCTCAGCAGTCCTCTCCGTCCTCCTCTATGGCTGTGAAACCTGGTCAGTGAAAGTGGAAGACATGAAGAGATTAGCTGTCTTTGATCGTAGGTGCCTGCGTTCTAAATCCCGTGTTAAGTGATATAATAAGGTGAGCAATATTGAGATAAGGCATCGGTCGAGTGCTGGATAAGGAGGGGAAATCAATCGATGAAGCTGTGAAGACACATAGACTGAGCTGGTTAGGACATGTGTTACGTATGCCCAGCCATCGATCGCCTTCCTTGACGAGCAATGGTGGCTGACATAGGGTCAGTCTGGAAAAGAGCTAGCGGTGGTCAAACCAAAACATGGCACCAGTCAATGAAATCTACAACAGTTAGTTTAAGTCAGCTACGTAGGAATGTGTAGACTTCTTGGTTGGGGTCCTTGGGACGGTAAAAACCAATGTTTGGAAACAATTGGTGATATGGCTCAAAATCGTTCTCAGTGGCTGGCGCAGATGCATCCACTCCTTGTGACTTATAATATCCAATAAAACTATATTGCTCTTCGTTATTACTATTCCTTTTGTCTTATATCCCTATTTATTGTCTCTATTTTTCATTTCTTCTACTTTCTCTTGCTTTGTGTGCTACAATGAGGGATTGTGGCGACTTGAACTGCTGCACGTTGGTGCAAAGTTGTTGGTCGAAAACAGACAGACAGTTTGTCTTCTAAGGCGCTAGACCATTAGATCTATAGATGCTGAGATTATGGAAATAGTTCTTGATTGCTGACGAAGTGATATAACGAGGTGCTGAAAGTACTGATCAGTTAAGTAATATCTCAGATGGAGAAAAAGGGTTAATGACTAATGGGTGTGTTTAGTGAAATCTATATCTGCATCCTGTTTCGGTTTAGTCACTACTCGAGTTTTTCCATTCCCAGGCATCATCACTAGTGGAACTGCAAACCACTGATCTGAGCACTTGACTTTCAGTCACTAGAACACGGGTTCCAACCCCTCTCAATCTGTTGAGGTTCGGGTAACCAGGTAGTATCGGTAGCCTACCTTGGTCATACGCATGTGAATGCGAGTGGATTTTGAGTAACATTGTGGGAAATTATCCGTCTAGTATATAATGATGACCAAACGACTAAACTCTTAATAGCATAATTTAATATTTATCTATCAGTGAGTGGTAAAACAAAAATGTAAGTCATCAAGTGGTATAAAACTTCTATCAGAAATTCGAATTAAATAAATTAAAATTGGTTTAGTCTACCATTGAATGAAATAATTACCCAAAAGTCTCTATGAAAAGGTACTTGAAAAATGAAGGTAAGAATGGATGAAAACCTCCTTCTAGGAATTTGATCACTGCTGTGTGGGGGTTCCTTATCGTAAAGAAACGTCACACAATCCTCAACAATCATGTCAGCAGTAAAGATTAAGGCTAAAATAGAAGAAGGCAATCAACAGAAATGTGTATACGAAGTTAGAATGTGGGGATTGTGATGCGGTGTATATGTAGGAAAAACTTCTAGGCAAATAAATGTAAGAGTAAAGGAACATAAACAATGCCTAAAAGTAGTTCCAAAAGCCAGTGGATTTGAAGATCCTAAAACACACTACACTACACTCGATAGAAATGGGATACAAGGTCAACTTTAGTAGAACCTAGGTCCCTATAGGGAGGTTTTAATTCTTCCTCATAAAGAAAGATTGCAAGGCAGAGGCCCAAGTGGCTGGAGCTCAAAAGTACAAACAGATGTGATTGTGTGATATTGCCTGATACATGCCTAGCCTTAATTAATAAATAAAAAACATACGTATTACCAAATTTTCATGCCTGATTTATTATCCTGATTATATGTATTTTCTAAGGCAACATATATTTATGTTTTGATGATATTAGAAGGTTGGAGGAAATCGGAAGGAAGCCTTGCTTGACATAGGTTTCGTGCTAGTTGGCACTCACCAGTCACCAACGCGTATCTGAAACCTTGAAGGAACTCATGTCCATCATGAGATTCGAACCCGCGTCATCCAGTGCTGCAGTCAGAGACGTTACCACTGAGCGATTGACCTCCTGTAGGACTGTAGTGGATATTTTGATTGGACACTAGTAACTAGTGTTATGTGTCTAGTCCTTTCTTTGGTGCAGACTATTGACTTTGTTATTTCTTTCACCAACTGATTACTAGAAGGTATCCATACTCGTCTAGTCCTCTTTTCAATGAGTCAATAAAACCTGAACAGTAAAATATTACTGCCATAGGCGGTACCATTAGTGTGAAACGGCTTAATTTGTCGTAGACCAAATCTGAACATAAAGTAAATAACATGTTGAATGAAAAACGGAAGATAGTAAGTAGTAGAAAATAATTTAAAAAAATAGAACTAAACTATCAAAGTACGGCTTGGAATAAAAGAAAGAGATCAACTGTTGATATTAAAACTTAGGAGGATAACTTTATATCATATAGCCATTCATCTCTAACCACTAATTCCACTAACCTACACTTCCTTACAACAATCAGAAGTTTAATGAGTTGATATTAATTCTTGATCCGTATACTCTTAACCGCTTTTCAAGGTTGCAGATACGCCTTGCTGATGAGTGCTAACTAGCACGAAACCTAGGTCTGATGTGGCTTCCTGCCGATTGCCTCCAACTATCTAGTAACTCATTAATTGCAATATAAGCGTATATCTAACGTTCATATTTTAATCTGTACTTAACTGATTGTCTAAAAACTCGTAACTTACATAGTAAACAGGATGTTAAGTATGTGTTTCATGTGACAGTTGTTCTGTTTAACTCATTTCTCTTATATAAGTAAATTAGATAACGACATTGAACAGTCCAAGTACTCCGAATTGTATGTTAGAATACCCATGTCTTTACACATATCTGAGTGTGATAGTCTCCTCTTGGGAAAATATCAGTGCTAATTGGCCTAAGTCATAAAACAGTACTTTTTGCATTAAATAAATTTTTCAAAGTTTCCGATTCTATAGAATAACACTTGTATGTAAAACTAATTTCGTGTTATATAATGAGTATGCGTTATTGTTATAGAGAAGGTCAAAAATAATAATTGTATTTTAAAATGTCAACAGAGAGTCGACTTCTCCTGTGAAAATAATATTCTCAATCAACTTTACTTGCTTTGTACCGTTTTGATTTTAACTCTCAATAGTAAAAATGATAAAAAATTTTCAGACAAACATACTGTGAGTGAATACGTAAGAGCGAGAAAAGATTTGAAAGCAAATGGATTGAGCGAAGAAATATATCCACTTGGGTAGATAACGATTGGTTTCTATAACAAAAAAGCAAATTAACAGTTCATATTAGTTTGCAGCAAAAATTATTTAATATTCCCATTGTTGGAATATTGACACAAAACATTATATATTATTTTTATTGTTCCCTTGGGTTCCTAGTGGAACATAGGGCTTCAACTGCACGTCTCCACTTGCTTCTATCTTCTGCTGTACTTTTCACCTGCATCCATGTTAATCCATACTGTTTCAACTCCTCTTCACACGATTTCCTCCATGTCACCCTTGGACGTCCCACTCGCCGCTTCCCTTTCGGGTTCCACTCGAGCGTTGGCCTGACGCGCGATGTCACCCAGCGGCCTCCTCAGCGAGTGTCCAATCCATCTCCACTTTCTCCTGCATATTTGTTGGGCGATTGGTTCTTGTTTTGTTTGTTCCCATAGTTTCTTGTTGGTGATTCTTTCCGGCCATCTGATCTTCAGTATGGAGCCAGCGAAGACAGTTGTTGATAAAGGTCTGCAACAGGCTGTTTGAAATATTCTTTGTGACCCACCAAGTTTCTGATCCGTATAGAAAAACTGACTTGATTGACATTTGAATTGAAAATCCGAATTTTGTTGTTAATGTTGAGTGACGAAGATTTCCAGATTGGTTTCAGGTTGACGAATGTGTTTCTCGCCTTCCCAATTCTCGATTTGACATCCTCGTCCGTTCCTCCTGTAGTTGAGACAATGCTCCCTAGATAAGTGAATGAAGTAACCTCTTTCAAATCCCTCCCGTTGATGGTGATTGGCACTGGATGTTGCTGTTGTTGTTGTTGTTGGTTGGTTATTTTCATAATCTCCGTCTTGTCTATGCCCACCTGGAGTCCTGTCTTTGCTGTTTCTTCGACCAGTTTGTCGGTTTTCGCTTGTAAGTCTTCGATTTTTTGTGACATCAAACATAAATCATCCACGCACGAAATCCAGGTCTTCTAGATTCTTCACGTCGGTCCAGGATATCCTCGTCTTCTCGTTTCCCACTGTCTGACGCATAATCCAGTCCACCACAATTAGGAATATCATTGGTGATAATAAGCACCCTTGTCTGACTCCTGTGTTTACTCCAAAAACCTCTCTGAGTTTTCCGTTGTGGATGACTTGATATGTGCCTTTGTCGTACAGCTTTTGAATAAGGTTGATGAATAATGACACAAAACATAAGCGTACAATATTGATTACAATGAAATCTTCAAGCTTTGCCTAGATGTACATAGCGAAATATGAATATGAATAAGTAATCTTACCATGAGTGGGGATAATGCGTCGATAGTTCAATGGTAGAATACTCACCAACTACACATATGGTCCGAGGTCCGATTCCCAGTTGACCTACTCCTTAACCTCGTATAGTTCACTACCCGGTAGTAGACTCGGATTGGGTGAGAGACTAGCATCCTTAAGCAGTAAACGACATCACGGCTGGAGAAACGTCATGGCTTGAAGCTCAGAATGAATTTGCACTGATCTGCTTCGTTCATGTTCAGCGTATGCGATAATTTTGTATGACAGTACCACTAATCAGTCAACGTGATTTGTTTTCCGAAACAAACTATTTACTGAAGAGTTTTCCGATGAGGCGGGCTTTAATTTATAATAAAAATAATTAATGCATTATGTCTTATCATATGTATTAATCATTAAGAGAAAAATGCTCTATTTGGATCGGTGACCAGTTGATATTATCATCAGTTGTCGATAGCACGTTGGAATTTCATGCGGTTGACTACAATGTTACGCAGGGGGATTTGTACAAAGCCTTAGTAATATAATGTTTGATGATTCAGTGGGGCGAATAAATAACCGTGAGACTTAGTATCTGCGATCTCAGTATTAGGATTTCTAAACTCTTGAAAAATTCAAGCGATGAAATAGCATCTTTTCATGCATTTTAGATTGACTATGGAATCTCATCGACAAGTTCCATGATTTAATAATTCCCATTGTAGCATTAGGAAAACAATATACAGCGAAGCGACTCTTTTCAAGGAATTTATTATCAAGTTGTACAGTCGTATATATATATATATAGTTTTTAAGAAATTATATCCGGCGAGGAAATTAGATCAGAGGTGTGAAT
Source organism: Trichobilharzia szidati (assembly GCA_944472155.2). Taxonomy (NCBI): domain Eukaryota; kingdom Metazoa; phylum Platyhelminthes; class Trematoda; order Strigeidida; family Schistosomatidae; genus Trichobilharzia; species Trichobilharzia szidati. Next base: position 94,399,939 of record OX235271.1, on the reverse strand, counting down.
ACATGAAATAATAATAATAATAGTATGAAATGCAATTAAAATATTTGTGATTATAATCATAGTTAAATGTCAAGTAACAAAACAATTAATGTCATATACAGAATAATACATAAGGTGTATAGATGTTGGAAAGGGGTGCATAATTATTGGATTAGTGGGCTAATATAAAATGTTACATAACATGGTGGGAAATTTGATAAGATAGAATTCAATATTGTAAAAAATAATAATTTTGGATTTCGAATGACAAGTGGGACAAGCGGAAAGAATTCAGAGTGAGAATAGCAATAATAATAATAACATTAAGAATCGTAGTAATGAGGGAAAGGTACATAGAATAACTAAATAAACAAAATAAATAAATGTGTATCCATCTAAGGCCAAGGTAGAAGTAGGGATTGTATATACTTCTTTTATACACAAAGGTCTGGCTTAAGTTCATAAATGGCCAAAGCCTCCGCTGTCTTTAAGAATCTATAACGAAGAAAACTTGGCAAGTTAGCACGGATTCGGTAGATGATCTCAAAATCATGTTCAGGAATGACAGCAGTCAGTCAGGTGTTCTAGAATAGAGCTTCGCACACTCTTCCTTTCTCCCTTGTAAAATCATGCTGGAATATGTTCCCTTATCCGTGTGAAAAGCGTTCTCTGTCTACGGCCAATATATCTTGCTCTACAAGAGCAGGTGAACTGATAAATGCACGTGAAGACGGCCAGATGAGGGAGTTTATCTTTTACAGAGATGGAGAACAACTTGCGGCTGCTGAACATCATTTGTAATTTTGCTGAAATGGAATGGACAACTAACTAACTTTTATAGTTGGTTGCCTATCTCCAGGAAAATGATCCCAATTCATTCGGTCTGCTTTAGAATAAGAAACGTTTGTAGTTCTGATTGCGTTGACTCAGAATTTGACTTCTTAAAAGCCACGCTGGCAGAAAACTGTGACCGGAGCCGACTTTTTGACAGTAACACGAAGGATAAGCAGTCTAAACTGGTCACCGACTCAGTTCCAAAGAAAACCTTATTCATGAACTTGAAATTCAAAACGTGATAAAGCTGCAGATATATTCAAAAATCGTCTCTCTACATCAGTCAGAAAGACGTTATTTGCTGATGTTATCCCCGAGGAACTGAGGTTGTAAGAATAAGGCCTTTTTGGGAACTGTTGGTACCTTGGGTTGCCTTGATTTTTGATTCATATTCTTATCAATGAAAATTTCCTGGATAACCATTCTCACTCAGCAACTGTTTAATACCAATCACGTGGCAATATGTTTGTTAATAATAACTAATCAATATCAACATGTCACGGGGTTTGATAAAAACCAAGATAGATAATTCAAACAATTGAAGAGATGAGGATCTAATTTAAAAGTAAATATTTCTTCGCTCAATCCTTTCGCTTTCTAAATGTCTAAGTGGGGATTTTTTCTATTTTGAGAAAAAGACTACACATTTGACTTGTATAAGATCCGAATTTCTCTGAGATAAGTGTTATTATGCAGAATTCTATAGTAAAGTATTCTGACCTGATTACTAATACTCAGGGAGAATATAACTCACATACCCTATTTGATTATTGATTTGAATTTAAGATGCACTTGATCAGACCTCAATTGTTTACACGTAAATCCTGTTAAGCCTTTACGTCACCTAATGTACCAAAATGTTATATTTTACCAATAATTACAACGTGGAATCAAAATGCACTCATGAATTTTTAGAAAAACGCCTATTTTCGGAAAGGTTTAATTGAAAAACAGATACACTTACAATTATTATTATTATTTCCTTTAATTCCTACAGGAACATAGAGCTTCAGCCGTGCGTCTCCATTGCATTCGGTTCTCTGCTAGAGTTTTCACCTGGCTCCAAGTCTGCCCACACGTTTTCATCTCCTCTTCACATAACCTCCTCCAAGTCACCCTTGCACTGACGACCAACTCGCCGCTTCCCTTTCAGGTTCCACTCAAGCAATGGCTTGTCTAGTGATGTCACTTGATGGTTTCCTCAGAGTATGGCCAATCCATCTCCATTTCTTCCTGCCTATTTGCTTCACAATCGGTTCCTGGTTGGTTCGCTCACAGAGATCTCTGTTGCTGATCTTTTCTGGCCGGCCATCTGATCTTGAGTATTGAGCGAAGACAACTGTTAATGAAGGTCTGTAGTTTGTTTGAGGTGCTCTTTATGACGCACAGTGCAAGTCTCTGATCCGTATAGTGAGTAGGACTGACTTCACATTGGAGTTGAAAATCCGGATCTTATTTTTGATGCTGAGTGTTGTTGACCTCCACACAGACTTGAGAGTAGTGAAAGCTTGTCTTACTTTCCCGATTCTTGCTTTGATATCCTCGTCAGTTCCGCCCGCCTGTAGTTGAGACGATGCTTCCCAGGTAGGTAGAAGAGGTTGTTTCTTTCAGGTTCCTCCCATTTATGCTGATCGTTGTCTGTTGTTGTTGTTCTTGTCCAGGAATCTTCATTACCTCTGTTTTCTCTATGTTCTCTATGTTCACTTACAATGGAATATTGGTAATCAACCAGTCCATCGTAAGACAGGCTAAATATGCATTCAATTACATTAGTGAATAATTGTGTTGAATCACTACATATCCGCCCTGACTTGAAAATTGCTTTTTAATTGTGCTCATATTCCGGTGACAACCACGTACTGCTGATCACAAGTAATGAGTTTCTAGTATCGTATCATTATATACCTGTTTTATGTGTCCTCATTCCTTCTACACTTTTTTCTTTTAATGAAAACAAAACACGTAGATTAGCGAAGAGTCTCTTTTCGGCGAATTCATTTTCTTAGCTGTACAATCGCAAATATATATGTGTTATTCTGTATGTATGTGTACATTACGTTTGTCAAACAAAATACAATTGGTCGTGGTTATTTTAACCTAAACAGGTGAAGATTGATAATTTGAGTTAAGTAATACAAAATCAGTCAAGAAAATTAGGTGTTATTGAAATTAGGGTAGTAACAAAGGTGATGAGTTGTCACAAACAGTTGTTAAAAGAAGTTATGTAATAATATGAATAGTTTGATGAGTGAGTTTTACTCAGGATGCACATAGGAACAAAGTAGATAATACGAAATTACGTAAGAGTTCTAAATGAATATCGCTGAAGCTCTAGCCATTCACATAGAAAAACCGAAGCTGTGCATAGAAAAAAGGATTACTCAACAAATTTTTGATTTGATTTTGATGACTTAATTTTGTTTCTTTGCGTGTTCTTTAATTGCTTATAATTCTTGTATACATTTAGAACTCTTACGTAATTTCGTATTATCTACTTTGTTCCTATGTGCATCCTGAGTAAAACTCACTCATCAAACTATTCATATTATTACATAACTTCTTTTAACAACTGTTTGTGACAACTCATCACCTTTGTTACTACCCTAATTTCACTAACACCTAATTTTCTTGACTGATTTTGTATTACGTAAACCCAATTACCAATCTTCACCTGTTTAGTTTAAATAACTATAACCAATTGTATTTTTGTTTGATAAACGTATTGGACACATACATACAAAATAACACATGTATATTTGCGATTGTACAGCTAAGAAAATGAATTCGCCGAAAAGAGACTTTTTTCCTTGTTTACAAAGGAACATTTGAAGGAGTGGATGCTGAATTTTAATCTCTGGGGGAATGCAAATATGTTCAAATGGAGAAAATACAGGTCATGGTTTACATTACTAGAGGTTGTCAGGTTACACAATCTAAGTCGTTGCTGTAATCTCTAGTGTTATTTTTACTTTTTTGGTTACGGGATTTTATCGTGAGCTGACATCGGTTAGATAACAATTGGAAAACCTGCAGCGAGTACTGGACAGCTGTTTCGTCCTGGCTCTTTGGAACTCTTCATCAGTACGCACTCACCTGAGCTCGAACCCTTCTGGTTACATTTTTGATTTCACTTTCTTCTTGTTACAAAGTGTGACAATCGAGTAAGCTCACGATCTCACGGGCTGCCATACCACTAGCCCTGGGACTGGATGGAAAAAGTAGAGAGGTGGTCAGCTCTGTGAGTAGAGTGAAGGATATTTGTATTAGACTAGCATCAGTTGGTGCATTGGGACCCCTTGGGTGGGGATCGGGAGACGAGACGTTATCAAATATGGCCAAGAATCGCAATCACTGGTGGATATGCTGCGTTTCCCTTCATTCTTCCCTTTCTGAAAGTAACATATAGTGCAGAATGTTGAATGATCTTGACAAGTATGCTCGCAAGCGTTTTGGATGACCTTCATTTATTCTCCGTTTTCTTTATATAAAGTTGTTTTATTATTATTTTTGTGTGGCACATCTTTTAATGCCTATATTTTATATCAGATTTCTATTTCAAATAGTAATATGGCGTATGCTACTGATAAGATGTTCATCAGCATAAGACATCATATAGCAAGGAGATATATTCCTCTGTCAAGCCTTCTTCTATAAACAGCCAAATTATGCACACCTTATTTCCAACGCACCCTTTTCACAGATCTTCGTGTTGTGCTACTTCTAGCCTTCAAATTGTATTTCTTTGTGTTCCTTTCACGTCTCCCATGAAATTGCACAGCGCTGTATCATTTGCTTTCTCTGACATCAAATGCATCTCCCTGCTATTTGGTGCTTATTTTGCTGACGGATGTCTCTTTGTATACTACTTATAAACCTTATAAGTAGCACATGCCACATTACCCTCAATTTTGTTCTTGTTAATATTCTTGACTGAACTTCTTTTATCTGTTTGAATAAATTATTTGACTCTATTGTGCATTGCTGATTTCATACTGTGGTGAGAACTGTCTGCTAGCATAAATTGGTAGACAGCAGTTTACGTCAATGTTTACTTCCGAAATCTTGGTCATCAGAAAAACAAGAACAAAGCCTGGGCGAACACGATTCGCAGATATATGGTCTGACCATCAAGAAAACGGCTACAAAGAGATGACAGATTAACTTTCAGCGAGAAAACAACCAATCAGAAGACCATGTTTCTCTGCTAACAATAACCAATAATACTGTACATAGAAATCTATAAATACCTGTTGATTTTCTCATTAAATGATCTGTTGTCTGGCCTTTGTCTTCTGTCGTTGCAATACTTGTATTCAATTTGCAATATTCGTTCGTAATTCTATTCCTTCTAGTAGGAAGTCGTGACCAGTGAGGTACAGCAGGTCGGGTGTGAGGACAAATACTCACTGAAGACATTGCCTAGTGATCTCGCCATGTCGTGAGTTGGCGGAAGTTGGAATTCATGGGCCGTTGGATCCGGTCCCAGTGGCTTAATGGTCTACGAGCTCACCTCGTAATCAGAACGTCCTAGGTTCAAGGCCTGGTGGGTGCGTACTGATGAAGAACCCCGAACTAGGAGGAGACAGAAGTCCAGTACTCCCAGATTTTCCAATGGTTCTCTAACTGACATCAACTCGTGATTAAACCCTGTAACCAATCGATCAAATCCCTATAACCTAATACTTGAATATTCCTTAATTGTTGCTATACGTACTAACAAGCTTAACAACGACTTATGTTCCTTTCTTTAATGCTGTTTAATCATATGATATTAATGTCCTTCACCTTTTTGATCAATAACTAAAGTACTTGAATATATTCTGATTGGTCTTTAATGTCATGCGTCTAGTCCTTGAGTTGGTGCAGACCGAATTCTGTCTGTCAAGGTTGCAATGTGGTCGCCATGCTTGGTCACTGACCATCACGGTGCAAACTGAACCCATGTTTGGTGACTGGGGCCAATGGGCACGAACAGCAAGCACGAAGCCTAGGTTCAGGGCTTCCTGCCGATTACCTCCAACTATCTAAAATCAATTCGGCATTTGAATATTTTGAATATTGGTATTAATGTGTTTAAGGGTATTATGCAACTGATGAACACGAAGTTCAGCTGCTGAACTTTTTGTTTTTCTCTCTCTAATGTCCTGATTAGTATTTCCCACGATTAGTTCAGTTTTAACAAGAGAAATAACTGTATAAAGGATGCTAGGTAAATGTCTTACTCTTTAGGCCGAGACCCATCTATTCGAGTCAAGACAATTATGAGTTCAATAAAACAAAAAGGAAGTTGACAATGTGGAAATAGGTGCTTTTTAATACAGTCTAGTGACAGGTCAATCTTATACACTTCTGATTTGTACAAATATTAGACGAATGAGGCCGTTTAATACTGATATTAGATGAAATAGTACCATAGGGTTCTTTCGCATTATCAACAGGATTCTTAATAAAAAATAATGGTAACAAATTTGAAAAGATGTCATGGATAGATCTCCGAATGAGTTATGTAGAATTATTTTTAGTCTCTTTTCCGGATATGATGCGTTCACCTAAACAATTTTATTACTTATGGTTCATCTATTCAGTAGAAATATGTTATTAAAGGACTTTGAGACAGATGAATGATCCACCAAGAAACTTCAGTCATAAAAAAGCTTTTCTTAATTCAAATCCACTTATCAAATACGCAGTTGCTTAAAATAGTTTCAAAAACCTAAAATAACTAAAGGTAAATTTATAAAATTGTGATCAAAACATTTGAAAAAAGGTTGTAATCACGTGATGCAGGAATGGTGATATACACTACTCTAATCGCTTATTTCTACTGTAAATCAATTAACTAAATATCGTACAGGAAGCAGAATACGTTCCATAGATAGCATCAGGTGTTTTTGCGAATTAAGTAGTGTATTTCAGGTTGTAAATGTACCGGCGACTATGAGAACAATGTTTAGTTCACATCCATCATCGTGGTGTACAGATCAAATTCGCAGTTTGACAGTTGATTTGTGACTTGCAGTTTACACAGTTTGAGATGATTATCTTCCCACACTTTCCTTAGCGAACTGAGATTTTTCAGATCTGCTGGATACCATAAATGCTAATCAAGAAACCAGCTTTATTTGTATAACTCTACATCCTTTGATTGGACGCTAGTAACTAGTGTGATGTGTCTAGTCCTTTGCTTGGTGCAGACTGAATCCTATCAGTCCGGTTTTCAATGAAGCCATCATTATAGGTAGATCTCCATCACGGTGCACGTTGATTTGACGATATTAGATGGTAACGTGTCAGACTGCAGCACTGGGTGACACGGGTTTGAATCTCAAAAGGGGCATGAGTTCCTCCAAGGTTGCAGATACGCCTTGCTGACTGGTGAGTGCCAACTGTCTGTCAGTCTATCTGGATTCAACATAGAACTTGGTACCGAAGTGCAGTAGTTCGAGTTGCCACGTTCCAAATAGCACACAAAGGTGCACAAGAAAAAGAGTAAAGAGAATCAATAGAGTTTTGACAAGTATAAGAGTGAAACAGAATGAGTAATGGTAGAAAGGAATATGAAAGATTACAGAGACTGAATACATCCGCGTAAGCCATTGACAACGATTTTGAGCCATGTCACCTGTTGTCTCCAGCCATTGATTCTTAGAGTCCCGAGGGCGGGCCTCAACCCGGAAGTCTACATCTCCCTACCTGACTCAGTTTAACTGTCAGGGATTTCATGGATTGATGCCATGTTTTAGTTTGGCCACCACTTACTCTTTTCCAGAGTGCCAACTAGCACGAAACCTAGGTGGAGCAAGGCTTCCTGCCGATTGCCTCCAACCTTCTAATATCATCAAAAGACTACATCCTACTGATCGATTGAGATGAACAGTAGTTTTATACCACTATCATAAACTCGTAGTATTTGCTAGCCAGATGGAAATGGTCTGAAAACTGAATGGTCGTTTTGCTCGTTATCTGTGTAACCGGTTTGGCTCAATTCAGGAAGCCTAATCCGTTCAAACCGGATGATGAGCTTGGGTCCAAGTGAGAGAAACGGTCATCCGACGTTTAGATCACTTCGATCAGGCTATCAGGCACTACTGTTTGATGTAGATAGTATCCAACTGTTCATGTCCGTTATTCAGTAGTATGCAGTGCTGTGTAGCTATGCTTGCTTCCTTGATGTATATGTGGTGGTGAATGGTTAATAAATCAACTAATCAATCAGTGTTACACTTTCAAGAATAAAAGCGATCCACCCACCTGTTAGCATATCACTGTTTAAACTCAAACACTTTTCCCCTGATATTTTCATTTCTTATCTATCTTCAAGAAATATGTTTATCACAACTTGTAATTTTATATTGTCTCCAGCTGTAAGAGTTATTTGCTGACCCTTACACACTCTTCACTATCTCAGTCTCCAGTAGTCTTTATTTTCATTTTATGGATTTTGTAGGGATTTCGACTGATTTAATGTAGATTTTGTCATGAACAACCGTCTATTAGGAAGTGATAGAAAACTAGAGAGAAGTGGATAGCTGTTTCCCCCTAATTTGGGACTGTTTAACAGTGCACATCCATGACTTCACCACAACTAGAACCCAGGATCTTCTAGTGATGAGTCTAAGACCAGTGACGGTTTGGTCAATGGGTCGGAATCCAATGAAGCCTGAATTCTAACCTTTGTCAATACGAAATACAGCACTACCACCAACAAATGACATTGATGCGTATTCACTTCATTCTGACATCATGGGTCTTACCGGTGAAAGCTTCTCATTGGAAATTCGGGACATACACACAGTAGCGGTTAATGAGCTTGAGGTTGATATTCAAATTATGGGTTTTGTATGCATTTGGATTACTGTGTCAAGCATTTTAATACATCTTGGATAGATTACATTAAAGTACCGATATACAAACCACAATATGATAGGACAAAAGACCAGTAGTTCAGCGAAGAGTCTCTTGTAGGCGAATTCATTTTTCTCGCTGTAAAACCACAAATATATATGGTTGTTTTGTATGTGTCTGTACATCCAATTCATCTGAACTTACTAATTGTATTTTCGTTTGACAAATTTAATGTACAGACACATACAAAACAACAATATATTTTTGCGATTTTACAGCTATAAAAATGAATTCGCTGTCGAAAAGAGACTCTTCGCTGAACTACTGGTCTTCTGTCTACTAATGTTCGAATGGGAATTTTTCACGAATATGATAGCAATTGTGATTTTCCAAACCATTTTGGAATTTGTTTTAGTTACGTATAAACAGTAGATGTATTAAATACCTCCTGGCATCTACTGCGAATGATACTGCCGAAAATAATGTTCTCTGATAAAGTCTGTTCTTTGATCATACAAATTCTAACTCATCGACTGATGTTATCATGCCTATAACTCACTAACCAGGTACTCATGTACTTGTCTAAACTTTAGCACAGTACGAGAGCAATTTTGTTATTTAAATCGTACATTGACTTACTTCAACACTAGGCCTTCACACTAATTTTAATTTTAAAACATTCCTCAGTAGTTCAAGGAAAGTTGAGATAATTTAACTAAAATTAAACTGTCGGAATTTTCCACAGGAATTTCTAGAGTGCATCTCATCGGCAATATAATTACATCATAAAATCATGTTTGTATCCTTAATTAAACGTTTTTCAAGATATCATAGTCGCATCATAAAAATGAGACTATTTCATTTATTCTGTCTTCAAATTAGACTTTATTCTCGTTATTTAACATTCAGTGGTAAATACTTTTTATTTTAATACAATCCGATTCTATAGAGTGCTAATTTGATTAGTGTTTGAAAAGGAGATTATAAACAGTGCTTCTAAATTTCTTATTGATTCAAAGACAGAGGTTTATTGCTTAAAATTGGTAGTAAATTAAGACATGAAGATTCTCATTCAATCAAGAATAATCATTCATCGTTATAAGAAAGTTTTGTATCAGTCAGTGAACAAAAAACAAAACGATACTGTTTCTACGGACGTCTCGCTACCTAATATTAACAGTTTTATCAAAGTAATATTAGTTATAGGATTTCATCATGAGCTAAAGTCGGTTAGAGAACCATTGGAAAACCTGCAAGGAGTACTGGACAGCAGTCTCTTCCTAGTTCGGGACTCGTCACATAACGCACCCACCACCACGTTCGAACCCAGGACCTTCTGGTTACAAGGTGAGCTTGTAGACCATTAAGCCACTGGGACCCCATCCAACGGCCCACGAATTCCGACTTCTGCCAATTCACAGTAACATTAGACCAGAATTTACAGAGCAACTCAGTTTATCTACAATAAATGTATAAATAATAAAAGCAGCTTGTGTTTATATAATGAAAAAGCAATCTTGCTGACATGAAAGTCCTAATTCCGAAAGATTCACAATCTAACATTAGAATGTGATGCTTAGAATGTGATGCGGCATACATAGGAGAAACCTGATGAGAAATCAACGTTGAAATAAACAAACACCTTATAGCTTCTATTTCCACCATCGAGAAATCCAGTCGAACTAGAAAAGCTTGACAAATCATCATCCATAGCTCTACACGACGTAGAATCGTTCCAAAACAATCAATTTGAAATTATGAGAATCATCCAGAAAAATTTCAGAAATTGCAAAGGACGTTTCGTATCAGAAGCACTTCAGATTAAATGGAATACAAATTGTCTTGAATTGGAATGACGGATTAAGGCATAGTTTCACTTGGTTTCAAAACCTTCAACCCCATGAAGTGACAAAATCAACACAAATGTGGTAAGCAATTTGATTGTGTAACACAGATGCTGTTTTTAGAATTTCATAGATTTATCGAATCCAGCAATCTGCACATAATTTGTTATCTCTATCAATTCACCCACTTGATAACGTAAACAACATTACCTCATACTGAAGAAATACGACCAAGTTAGTGTATATAAGCTGAAATTTTCGAAAATTCTGGTTTAATATTAATTACTCTGATAAAGGCATTAGCGTTAAATAAAGAAGAAACTTCAGTTAAAAAACGATATCGTTTTGTCTTTTCATTCATTGGAAAATTTTCAAAAGTTAGTTTGTGTAGACCTGATTTGTTTTGAAGTCTGGCCACTGACTGATATCGGTTAGAGAACGATTGAAAACCAAGCAGTACTGGATAGCTGTCTCGTCCTGGTCTAGGGTTCGTCATCAGTATGCGCTCATGAAAATACCGGGTATCGAACCTAGGACTTTTAGGTCGTGAGGTGAGTTCATTGATCATTCAACCGCTGGGATAGAATCCTATGGCTCGTGAATTATAACTTTTGGGACATTGGATTCTGTCCCAGCGGCTGAATAGTCAAGGAGCTCGCCTCGTATCCTGAAGGTTATTGGGGAGTAATAAAATTTCTTTTAATAATTAATTACATACGCCCAATGCTCAATTTCTCTCAATCCATCAAATGTGAAATTGGTTTTGATATATACACAAGAATAATCGCTTTTATCAAATTTTTCCTAACATCATCAAGGAGATGACTACCTGTTCACTTAGATCGCTGTGATATCGTCTTTTTGTTAGGAAAACATCTATCTGGTGAATTCAAAATATAAACATATGGATATTATTTAACAAAGGTCATTGCTATACGGTATTTATCTGTATACTGAAAAACATGATTCAAAGTTAACCAATAGTAGGAGGAAAGAATGATAACAATGTTCATTTCACTTAGCCAAGCGGTTACATCATGACCTAATTACTGAACTACTTTATGCATTCATTCCTAGCGGCCTGTTTAAAGCGCTAGGCTACCTAAATTTTCATCCAGCAAGATACACCTACTTTTCTCCATTTCTTGTTGTTTTAATCTACCGATTCTGCCCTTGGATAGCAAAATGAACTCATGCAAATTTTTAATTGACTTCAAACCTACTGTTGTGCACTTCAGAAAGAAAGTTCTAATGGACTGAGTCTTGTTTCACACTTGTATGAGGTTGCGTCATGTGATACGCAGGTAATTGAAATTTACTTAGAGATTCTATATGGGGATTAAATATTCTGTCAGAAATTACACTGAAGATCACGTATTGTGCCTAATCTCCAGATTAAAGCTCAGATTAATAGTGTTATTGGTATCTTATCAACAGAATAATCCATTTAGATTAGTCCTCTAATTTTTTTATTCCTTTACGTTCCCATTGGAACAAAGGGCTGCAAGCTAGAGACTGGAAGTTTCGGTAGCAGTGGTGTTTATTTTTACACGATGGGGTTGCTAGCTTCGTGCCCAATCTTCCCTATTTACCAGTGTTATTACTGGCTTAGCGAGATAAAGGAGTGCGTCTGACGGGGATCAAACCTGGACTACATGCGTGGTTGTCGAGCAAATTACCGCTGTGCCACTGACGCACGTCCTCTAATTTAATAAACATTAATAATGTAGTATACTATTCTGCATATTGAGGAAGTAAAGCAATTAGCAGAAAATTTGATCACCTAGTCAAAAGATGAGACTATTTGATTATGAATAATCCCCATTCAGATAGTGTTTTCGAACTTCTTTAGACAAGGTATGCATCGAATAATTAATATACCTTGCTCAGCAGGAACAGGTGAACTGATATATGCGCATAAAAGTGGTCGTCTGTTCTTGTGAAGTCAGGTATATTGGTTGTTCGACACGTATCCTGTTAAAAAAAAGAGTTCCAAAACACTATCCCACATGGTTGTAGAAGGGTAGTATTTGGTTCTATAGGAAGTGCGATAATCGAATACTTTGTCGGTATTGGTCATTTCATCTCAATGTGTCCCTCAAGTAGTCTAAAAAGTGAAGGACAACCTGCAAAAAGAATACACTTTCGTCTGCATTGCATTGTTGAAAATTTAATCATTCAGATAGAGAAATTGTAGCTGTGTATACAAAAAAAACTATTTGAATAAAGTAAGAACAAAAGTGGTTTGTGCAGAATAATATGGTACCATCATTTATTTCGTAGGCTTCTCATCAGCTGCTTACAGCCTAAATAAATAATGAGGTTTGCGTACAGAAAAGTTTTAACATACTTGCAAATTTTTACATGTTGCCAGTTGACAAAAAGTTCCACAGTAAGTGAACAGTGCTCAGAAAATTGCGCTTATATAGTTTTTACACATGCAGTTCAAGTTTAAACAAAATAGATGTATGCTCACAGTGGTGAAGGAGTTACGTAATAAAGACTAAATATGAGTTAGATACAGAGTGACTAATAAATCAGGTAACAATGTACTGAGTTCAACTCAAATCATAGAAACAAGAGACAAGCAAAATTACAGAATATAAAAGGAGGTGAGGTTAAAGACAAAGATTACGTAATCAGATGAGAGAATAAAGACATTCAGTTACCAGGACAAAGAGAGATTAATAACTGCTTCTTTCTGAACACATAAATTTGGTTTCAAGCGTTTGATAGAGATTGCTTCGGCAAACTTGAGGAGAATGGAACTCCTTTGTCTATTGATAATTTTAAAGGATTTCTCGATTTCTACCTCATGACCCGTGTCGAGAAGATGTCTAGTGATAGCGCTGCTATAAGAGTTTGTTCCCTTGAGACGTAGGCTTTTTGGCACATGTTCAGAAAATCGGAGGTGTGCCCTTCTTTCTGTTCTCCCAATGTAACTGCTCCCGCAGATACACGTAAATTTGTATACACAGTTGGAGTTAACATGAGAAGGGTATCTATCGACTTTTGACTGAACCAAAGAGCATGTTGTTCGATGGACGGGAACCAACTTAGCTGCAGGATAGGCTCTGGCTAGTGATGTTCTCAGTCTTCTGTTGACCATTTCTGCAATGTTTTCACCTTTAAAATCTAGTTGAATGAAGACAGGCTTTTTTTCAACTGTGATTTGTTTGGTATTTGAGTCTTCACATCTTCCATATTTGTTTATGAATCTTTGAGGGTAACCGTTATTTTTCAGCACCTTTTCGAGGAACATAAATTCTTCCTCTAGTTTCTCTGTAGAGCATATTCTCCTTGCTCTATAGTACAGAGTCTTGACTAGTGCTCGTTTATAGCTATTTGGACAAAAGCTATTAAAATGTAAGTATTGTCCATTCCATGTAGGCTTTCGGTAAATTGACCTCTGGAGATTACCATCTTCTAGGCGTTGCATGGCGATGTCAAGGAAATGGAACTTCCCGTCATTTTCATGTTCCATGGTAAATACAATATTTGTATGTGCTTTGTTGAATAGGCTGAGTAGGTAGGAGGCATGACTGTCGTTGTTGCATACTACAAATGTGTCATCGACATATCGACAATAGGAAGTTGTTTGATCGATTGCATGCTTCAACTTTGTTTTCTCAAGGTTTGACATGAAGATATCTGCTAGAACAGGGCTAAGTGGACTGCCCATGGCTACACCATCTATTTGTCGGTAAAGAGTGTTATCAAACTGGAATTGTACATCCATGGTACACATTAGCAGTAGGCGTTTGAATTCTGACTCTGGTAGTGGAAGCAGATCAGAATGTTGACAAATGATTTCAATGGTTTCATTGATTGGGATCATTGTGAACAAGGAGGTTGCATCGAATGAGACCATGAACTTATTTAAAACGTTCATATGATTCACGCTTTCGGCGAAATGAAATGAGTCTTTTATGGTATGCACGGCTAGACGTCGGCGAATGGGTTCCAACTTCTCCGCAAGCCAACGGGCAACCTTATGTTGAGGAGAGTTGATCATCGAAAGTATTGGCCTTAGAGGGACTTCTTTCTTGTGTATCTTTGGAAGGCCATACATATATGGCAAGCGGGACCCTCTGGGCTTTAATTCATTGTACGTGTTGTTGTCAATCAAATTCTTTTTTAGAAGATCTATCAGTACATTTGTGATGCGTTTTTCAGTTGCATCTGTCTTGTCTTTCTGGCAGTCGTCGACTTTAAACCTCAATGGGTCATTCAGCAGAGTTTTCATTCTTGCGATGTAGTCATCTTTATCCATCAGTACCACTCCTGAGCCTTTGTCAGGTCACAGTATGACGATTTTGTCATTATTTCTGAGAGATTTCAATGCCTTTCGATGCTCTTCAGAGAGGAATTTGGAATATGATGTTGGTGAAATGAGGTATTGATTTGCAACGTCGACCAACTTAGATTTGAACCAGCTCTTCTTGTCCTCATCAACTGGAGTAAGGTCATTCAGCTGATAGAATGGGTTTTCGAATTGAGCTGCGACATCGGTTCTGTTGATAAAGTTATTCGGGATATGGAAGTTAAATCCGAGGGAAAGTGCTTCCATTTCAATGCGGCTTAAATTCAAACTCGACAGATTATGCACAAACTCCTCAGGATTTTCTGGGAAGACGTCACATAGTTTCTCCTTCGTCAGGGATTTCGACAGAGTTTTATAGAAATCTGCACATGTTTTCTGTTGAAGCTCTTGAATGAAATTGATGAATTTGATCCGGCATACTAAATTTAAATTATTGACGACAGCATCAAAGGATCGGGCTTCAGTTCTCAATTTTGAAATCAGAGACTCTGTTGATTCAACATGCGATTTCGTTATACGTCGAAGGTTTCTGAGGGAGGGCGGTAATTTGCAAGTACGTAGTGACTTCATGAGATGGCGAGGAAAGCAGTGCGACTGCAAGCATTCATCGTAAAATTTTATTCGAGTCACTTCTCTGGATATTCTGCAACGAATTGTCACCAAACGATCCAGTGATTTGAAAGAATCTGCGGGGAGGCGGCTTTTGAGAAACTTCATGCATTTACTTCCCTTGATGAATTTGAATAAAGCAAGAACAAAAGTGGTTTGTGCAGAATAATATGGTACCATCATTTATTTCGTAGGCTTCTCATCAGCTGCTTACAGCCTAAATAAATAATGAGGTTTGCGTACAGAAAAGTTTTAACATACTTGCAAATTTTTACATGTTGCCAGTTGACAAAAAGTTCCACAGTAAGTGAACAGTGCTCAGAAAATTGCGCTTATATAGTTTTTACACATGCAGTTCAAGTTTAAACAAAATAGATGTATGCTCACAGTGGTGAAGGAGTTACGTAATAAAGACTAAATATGAGTTAGATACAGAGTGACTAATAAATCAGGTAACAATGTACTGAGTTCAACTCAAATCATAGAAACAAGAGACAAGCAAAATTACAGAATATAAAAGGAGGTGAGGTTAAAGACAAAGATTACGTAATCAGATGAGAGAATAAAGACATTCAGTTACCAGGACAAAGAGAGATTAATAACTGCTTCTTTCTGAACACATAAATTTGGTTTCAAGCGTTTGATAGAGATTGCTTCGGCAAACTTGAGGAGAATGGAACTCCTTTGTCTATTGATAATTTTAAAGGATTTCTCGATTTCTACCTCATGACCCGTGTCGAGAAGATGTCTAGTGATAGCGCTGCTATAAGAGTTTGTTCCCTTGAGACGTAGGCTTTTTGGCACATGTTCAGAAAATTTGAGGTCTCCGATTTTCTGAACATGTGCCAAAAAGCCTACGTCTCAAGGGAACAAACTCTTATAGCAGCGCTATCACTAGACATCTTCTCGACACGGGTCATGAGGTAGAAATCGAGAAATCCTTTAAAATTATCAATAGACAAAGGAGTTCCATTCTCCTCAAGTTTGCCGAAGCAATCTCTATCAAACGCTTGAAACCAAATTTATGTGTTCAGAAAGAAGCAGTTATTAATCTCTCTTTGCCCTGGTAACTGAATGTCTTTATTCTCTCATCTGATTACGTAATCTTTGTCTTTAACCTCACCTCCTTTTATATTCTGTAATTTTGCTTGTCTCTTGTTTCTATGATTTGAGTTGAACTCAGTACATTGTTACCTGATTTATTAGTCACTCTGTATCTAACTCATATTTAGTCTTTATTACGTAACTCCTTCACCACTGTGAGCATACATCTATTTTGTTTAAACTTGAACTGCATGTGTAAAAACTATATAAGCGCAATTTTCTGAGCACTGTTCACTTACTGTGGAACTTTTTGTCAACTGGCAACATGTAAAAATTTGCAAGTATGTTAAAACTTTTCTGTACGCAAACCTCATTATTTATTTAGGCTGTAAGCAGCTGATGAGAAGCCTACGAAATAAATGATGGTACCATATTATTCTGCACAAACCACTTTTGTTCTTGCTTTATTCAAATTCATCAAAGGAAATAAATGCATGAAGTTTCTCAAAAACCGCCTCCCCGCAGATTCTTTCAAATCACTGAATCGTTTGGTGACAATTCGTTGCAGAATATCCAGAGAAGTGACTCGAATAAAATTTTACGATGAATGCTTGCAGTCGCACTGCTTTCCTCGCCATCTCATGAAGTCACTACGTACTTGCAAATTACCGCCCTCCCTCAGAAACCTTCGACGTATAACGAAATCGCATATTGAATCAACAGAGTCTCTGATTTCAAAATTGAGAACTGAAGCCCGATCCTTTGATGCTGTCGTCAATAATTTAAATATAGTATGCCGGATCAAATTCATCAATTTCATTCAAGAGCTTCAACAGAAAACATGTGCAGATTTCTATAAAACTCTGTCGAAATCCCTGACGAAGGAGAAACTATGTGACGTCTTCCCAGAAAATCCTGAGGAGTTTGTGTATAATCTGTCGAGTTTGAATTTAAGCCGCATTGAAATGGAAGCACTTTCCCTCGGATTTAACTTCCATATCCCGAATAACTTTATCAACAGAACCGATGTCGCAGCTCAATTCGAAAACCTATTCTATCAGCTGAATGACCTTACTCCAGTTGATGAGGACAAGAAGAGCTGGTTCAAATCTAAGTTGGTCGACGTTGCAAATCAATACCTCATTTCACCAACATCATATTCCAAATTCCTCTCTGAAGAGCATCAAAAGGCATTGAAATCTCTCAGAAATAATGACAAAATCGTCATACTGCGACCTGACAAAGGCTCAGGAGTGGTACTGATGGATAAAGATGACTACATCGCAAGAATGAAAACTCTGCTGAATGACCCATTGAGGTTTAAAGTCGACGACTGCCAGAAAGACAAGACAGATGCAACTGAAAAACGCATCACAAATGTACTGAGAGATCTTCTAAAAAAGAATTTGATTGACAACAACACGTACAATGAATTAAAGCCCAGAGGGTCCCGCTTGCCATATATGTATGGCCTTCCAAAGATACACAAGAAAGAAGTCCCTCTAAGACCAATACTTTCGATGATCAACTCTCCTCAACATAAGGTTGCCCGTTGGCTTGCGGAGAAGTTGGAACCCATTCGCCGACGTCTAGCCGTGCATACCATAAAAGACTCATTTCATTTCGCCGAAAGCGTGAATCATATGAACGTTTTAAATAAGTTCATGGTCTCATTTGATGCAACCTCCTTGTTCACAATGATCCCAATCAATGAAACCATTGAAATCATTTGTCAACATTCTGATCTGCTTCCACTACCAGAGTCAGAATTCAAACGCCTACTGCTAATGTGTACCATGGATGTACAATTCCAGTTTGATAACACTCTTTACCGACAAATAGATGGTGTAGCCATGGGCAGTCCACTTAGCCCTGTTCTAGCAGATATCTTCATGTCAAACCTTGAGAAAACAAAGTTGAAGCATGCAATCGATCAAACAACTTCCTATTGTCGATATGTCGATGACACATTTGTAGTATGCAACAACGAAAGTCATGCCTCCTACCTACTCAGCCTATTCAACAAAGCACATACAAATATTGTATTTACCATGGAACATGAAAATGACGGGAAGTTCCATTTCCTTGACATCGCCATGCAACGCCTAGAAGATGGTAATCTCCAGAGGTCAATTTACCGAAAGCCTACATGGAATGGACAATACTTACATTTTAATAGTTTTTGTCCAAATAGCTATAAACGAGCACTAGTCAAGACTCTGTACTATAGAGCAAGGAGAATATGCTCTACAGAGAAACTAGAGGAAGAATTTATGTTCCTCGAAAAGGTGCTGAAAAATAACGGTTACCCTCAAAGATTCATAAACAAATATGGAAGATGTGAAGACTCAAATACCAAACAAATCACAGTTGAAAAAAAGCCTGTCTTCATTCAACTAGATTTTAAAGGTGAAAACATTGCAGAAATGGTCAACAGAAGACTGAGAACATCACTAGCCAGAGCCTATCCTGCAGCTAAGTTGGTTCCCGTCCATCGAACAACATGCTCTTTGGTGCAGTCAAAAGTCGATAGATACCCTTCTCATGTTAACTCCAACTGTGTATACAAATTTACGTGTATCTGCGGGAGCAGTTACATTGGGAGAACAGAAAGAAGGGCACACCTCCGATTTTCTGAACATGTGCCAAAAAGCCTACGTCTCAAGGGAACAAACTCTTATAGCAGCGCTATCACTAGACATCTTCTCGACACGGGTCATGAGGTAGAAATCGAGAAATCCTTTAAAATTATCAATAGACAAAGGAGTTCCATTCTCCTCAAGTTTGCCGAAGCAATCTCTATCAAACGCTTGAAACCAGATTTATGTGTTCAGAAAGAAGCAGTTATTAATCTTTCTTTGCCCTGGTAACTGAATGTCTTTATTCTCTCATCTGATTACGTAATCTTTGTCTTTAACCTCACCCCCTTTTATATTCTGTAATTTTGCTTGTCTCTTGTTTCTATGATTTGAGTTGAACTCAGTACATTGTTACCTAATTTATTAGTCACTCTGTATCTAACTCATATTTCGTCTTTATTACGTAACTCCTTTACCATTGTATGCATACATCTATTTTGTTTAAACTTGAACTGCCTGTGTAAAAACTATATAAGCGCAATTTTCTGAGCACTGTTCACTTACTGTGGAACTTTTTGTCAACTGGCAACATGTAAAAATTTGCAAGTATGTTAAAACTTTTCTGTACGCAAACCTCATAATTTATTTAGGCTGTAAGCAGCTGATGAGAAGCCTACGAAATAAATGATGGTACCATATTATTCTGCACAAACCACTTTTGTTCTTGCTTTATTCAAATTCATCAAGGGGAATAAATGCACAAAAAAAAACTATCCCAACGCTTCCATTATCATGGTAACAACCTTGTTGTTTTCCACTAGCTTGTATTACCTTATAGCTCTTATGTAATTCCATATTTTCCATCCTTCCTATGTGCTACGTTCTTACGACTCATTCATTAAATTATTCATCTTAATACATAACTATAATAGACTTATTCAACAGCTTTTATGAATTGACTAATATTAACATCGTCGGTGGCATAGCGGTTAGGACGCTTGCCGACCATCCACATGGTCCGGGGTTCGATCCCCGGCCACAGACGCACTCCTTTACCTCGCTAAGCCAGAAATAATGCTGGTGAAGAGGAAAGGTTGGGCATGACGCTAGCAACCCCATCCTGTAAAATAAACGCTGCTACAGAAACTTCAAGCCACTAGCTTGAAGCCCTATGTTCCACTGGGGAACGTGAAGGAAAAAAGATATTAAAAGCTAAGATTATGACAACTGATCACTTCTGTTACTAACCTTTTTCATGCAAAAAATTGTACATGAATGCCATTGCACAGCTAAAGAGAGTGAATTCGTCCAAAAGAGCCTCCTCGTTGAACCATGGGTTTTGTTTTCGTTGCTGTTTTATTATGTTCAAAAACAATGGCTATAACACTAGATAGGAAATATTTGAGTACTTATATCAGCAGAAATAAGATTAATAGTAACCGATGAATGAGAAGTATCACCAATCTAAACAAAACTCGTTCCACTTGAATTTTATTGCACATGACAGTTACGAGTATCAGAAACACACCATTCACTAACATTGTTTTGTTTCTGGGCCAAGGTAGAGATGCGAACTCACTTTTATATTTCCCAATTTGGAGAATTAATTTTATCCCATTGGAATTCATTTTATCCTGTTTTTGACTTAATTGCATTAGACAGTAGTGTTATGCTATCTAATTTCTCATCAACAGAACGACTAAATATAGCTGCTGTGTTGTGTATCCAATGCGTAATTCGAGTTCAACAATTACATGCATGTACAGATTATTAAGGTTACCATTATCATCAAATTGTTTCATGTCGAAACCAGAAACACTCAAGCTATTAGACAATGAATTTTAAAGATATGTGAACAGTAAGCATTTTCGTTGCCGTTCTAAATGAAATTCGACTATCCCTCATTTTTTACTTATATTTAGAGAAGAAATCAGAATTATTATTTTTATTATTATTATTCCCTTGGGTTCCTAGTGGAACATAGGGATTCAACTGCACGTCTCCACTTGCTTCTGTCTTCTCCTGTACTTTTCACTTGCATCCATGTTAATCCATATTGTTTCAGTTCCTCTTCACACGATCTCCTCCATGTCATCTTTGGACGTCCCACTCGCCACTTCCCTTTCAGATTACACTCGAGCAATGGCCTGACGCGCGATGTCACCAATTGGCCTCCTCAGCGAGTGTCCAATCCATCTCCACTTTCTCCTGCATATTTGTTGGGTGATTGGTTCCTGTTTTGTTTGTTCCCATAGTTTCTTGTTGGTGATTCTTTCCGGCCATTTGATCTTGAGTATAGAACGAAGACAGTTGTTGATAAAGGTCTGCAACATGCTGTTGGAAATATTCTTTGTGAACCGCCAAGTTTCTGATCCGTATAGAAGAAGTGACTTGACGTTTGTATTGAAAATCCGAATTTTGTTGTTGATGCAGGCTGAGTGACGAAGATTTCCAGATTGGTTTCAGGTTTATGAATGTGTTTCTCGCCTTTCCGATTCCCGATTTGACATCAGAATTAGCTGCACAAAATGCAGTAAAGAATCTTCCGAAAAATTCATTTAGAAGATGGTGTAGAATGAAAAAGAAACTAATTTCATTTGGAAAAGAAATCTTTGACACAGTTGAGCAGAAAACATCTGTGGAGCAGACTGAACGAACTCAGAACTGATTCTTTTAAGAATGTTTCTTTCAAAATATGAAGAAAATTCACAGTAATTGTCGGATTAATCTCTTTCATGAATCTAAAATTTAAAGGTAATCCAGAATCATCCGTCCATATGAGGCAGTAGAAGTTCTTACGACTTTCCCCACGGATTGATATCAGCTTCAGAAGCATTGAAATCCAGGGAGTACTGGATAGCTGTTTCATCCTAGTTTGGGAATCATCGGGTCGCAGCGGCTGAATTTTATACGAGCTTGCCTTGTAACCGCAAGGTCTTGGATTCGAGCCCCAATGGGTGCGTACTGCCGTTGACTTCCAAACTAGGATGAATCAGCTGTCCAGTACTCCCTGGTTTTCAATGCTTCTCTAAGTGATATCAATCCGTGGTCAAACTCGTAAAAACAAATTTAATCTTTACAAACCAACTATTGAAAAGTAGAAGTTTTGTTTGAAGAGAAACATCAGTTTAACTTTACTAATCATGAATACTTCTACTTTTGTGTGGAAAACAAATTCCGTCAACTGGCCCGACCGACAACTGCTATCTTGACGTTATGCTGAGGTGTGTATGTCACAAAGACCCAGTGAGCTATACTGGTTGGAAATGATGTTGCTACAGGTCTAACCAGCCAAAATAGTCGTTTGGATCGCAGCTAGACTAAAGGCAATCTCAGTATATGTTGGAAATCCGAGCGTGAAATCGTAATGCTGGAGAACAGGGATGTAAAAGTAGTAAAGTTATTTCCTTCAGACGATGAGTAAGCCTTTCCCATCTGTGGGAGGGGGTAGGAAGAGGTCGCTCACAAAATTGTACAAGCCGACTTATCTTGCAGCGGTTCGTATCCGACGGTGAGATTTTAATACACATAGAAAACGTTGGAAACCACTTCAAACAGGCCACAAGCAGTTGTCCCCTGGGCCCTTCAACCACAGCCGGAAGCAGTTACCATCTACATAATTCCATAAATAAGCACACGAAGCTATCCCGTACGGAAACTGACCAGACCTTTATGTTTGTACTAAGTAACCTGCTCCATTTGGAGCGAGATACAATTACAGACTACTGTAGTTCTTTGATATGCTAACAACCTGATAGTACAATATCAGATATTGGCTATCCATCTTGTTATTTGAAAGTATAATTCACTGAATGCTAACTACACAGAGCATAGAGTTCGTATCACATTGTTTTCCTTCGTAATTCAATGAATACAAGAACACATACTTTATTCAAAGGCAACTAACACTCCAAAAGACTCACATGAGTGCACTTATATCGGCTTAAAAATGTCATTTCTAGTATTATTATTTTTCCCTTAGGTTCCGTGTGGAATACGGGGCTTCCACAGCACGTCTCCACTTCATTCTATTCTCTTCAGTCTTTTTTTAGCTGGATCCACGATTGTCCACAAGTTCTCATTTCCTCCTCACACAATAACTTCCATGTCATTCTCGGACGCTGAACTCGTTTCCCATCCAACTTCCCGTTGATACCAGTTGACGGTCTCCTCAGCGTGTGTCCAATCCTTCCCTATTTCCTTCTGCGACGCCGTTGTAAATCTGAATCTTGATCTTTATGCTGACTGCAGCAGATTTCAAAGAAATGAATGTCTGATACTGCCTAAATGTAAAATCCTCATCTATGCCGTCTGTGGTTGGAACAATGCTGCTTAAATAAATGATAGAAGTGATGTCCGAATTCCTTCCGTCTATAGTGATTAGTGCTTGTTATTGTTGTTGGTCAGGTGTTTTCACCAGCGCCATCTTCTCTATGTTCACTTCGCTCCCTATCTTCGCTACTTGCTTCTTCTGCCAAATGTTAGCTATCGTCTACAGACCTTTGAGTTTATATGACGTTAGACATAAATCGTCCACAAAGTCCAGATCTTTTACAGTCTTCTTGTCAGTTCAACGTATTTCTGTCTTCTACTTCCCCACAGCTTGGGGGGAGGCATGATCCTGTCCCGCACAATCAAGTGTGTCATCGGTGATAGTACGCAGCTTTGTCTTACTCCAATCTTCACTTGAAATGTTAAGCGACAGGCTCTTGGTTGGTTTGTGACAAGGAGTCTTTGTAGTTTCTCCTTTCCAGCCAGCTACCATCTGATCTTCAATATGGACCCAATGAAGGCAGCTACTGATAAAAGTCTGCAGTAGGCGGTTAGAAATGCTTTTCACGATGCATCAAATGTCTGAAATCATAAAGAAGTACTAATTTGACATTAATTCTAGTGAATAACTGCCACAAAACAACCATACTATGCAGTAACCCATATGTTCCGTGTAAAGATTAATGAGACATACTAACTCTCAGACTAGTCCATACTAGGTGGAATGAACACATTCACTTCATTTCGACTTTAGCTTGATTCCACACCGTAATTTTAATACAAGTATGGAATTTTCAGCATATGATATCGGTAGCCAAAAATTTTTGCAGGTCGACCATTGATATCAGGTGTGCGTAGGCAGGGGATGGAACCTCGGACCATGTGTACATGGGGTCGGCGAGAGTCCTAACCCCCTGTACCACCGACACACATGACATCTACAACAATGAGTCACAACTTCTTTTTTTTAAAAACAAAGGTATCATGGCTTTAATTATTATTTTGTATTCAAATGTTTGCTTTAAAAAAAGATGATTCATTAAATCAAACGCAGAAAAAACAGGAAGATAAATTAAGTCAAGATAAAAGACAACAATAGAAGAGACGAATAACACAAAAAGCAGACAAAACGTTATACACAATATAATCTGTTTGCTTGTGTCTGCAATGTGCGTGTGTGTAGGTGTGTATGCGTGTGAATAAGTGTATAAATCTGTTTGTGTGTTTGTTTGTTTTATTTTCCAGAAAGATTACAACAATATTTAAATATAATAAATCAATCAAAAGTTTATAAAGTAATGACAGTGTTGTATAAGTAAGTGTTTGATCGTTAAGTAATTTAATAACTATAATACTTTAAAATAGGAGGATTTAAAAAAAAATAATAACATTATTATTATTATTAACAATTCACAGTGTTATTTGAATTAAAAAACAAAAATTTGATTCCTTGGACGCTTTGAAAGATTATCATCAAGATACATGAGTAACTGAAAGGGGAAAAGAAAACACACAACACATTTTTTAAAGTGAATTGTCTACTTTCCGGTTAATTGATTACACTGGAGTGAAATGTTCGCGGTCAGTGTTGACATGTCAGCGCTCTTACCACGGACGCTTCAAAGATAATGTCTTACAGCTAACATATGACTGCTAGCAGTAGAATCCAGTATGCGTATCTCCTCCCTATTGCCTTTATTGCCTTCTAACACCTTCAAACACTGTTTCAGCTTTACCTTTGCTACTGAACATGCCAATGTATTGTTGTAATAACGAACTGTGGTTTCCTCAATCTATGTAGAATTCTATTTATTGACAATGTACTAACTGGATGCAATACTGTAGTAAAAATGCTGAGAATTCCATTCTGTATCACAAGTACTGTTTTGGAATAAAGCAAATTATTATTATTATTATTATTTATATCCCAAGTAACATAGTGGATAGCGCGCTTTGGTGTTTTGAGTGGGTCCCAGTCTCAGTGAGCGGCATATCATCACTCACTAGGGATTGTAGGCACACCTGTCTGACCAGTCCTAAATATGAGGAGGAGGAGGAAATAGGCTTCCTGAATTCCACAGCTAGTCACCATCCACCGTATGAGATCATGATAAAAACACATTTTGAACATAAATCATTGTATACTTTGATTTTTTCTCCTTCACGTTCCCCAGTGGAACATAGGGCTTCAAGCTAGTGGCTTGAAGTTTCTGTAGGAGTGTTTATTTTACAGGATGGGGTTGCTAGCGTCATGCCCAACCTTTCTTCTTCGCCAGCATTATTTCTGGCTTAGCGAGGTAAAGGAGTGCGTCGACCGAGCCCCGGACCATGTGCATAGTCGGTGAGCGTCCTAACTGCTACGCCACCGACGCACCTGGTGTCGCCGCCAGCATACAAACCTGGGTTAATGCTTTGATTGGACACTAGTAACTAGAGTGACGTATCTAGTCCTTTCTTTGGTGCAGACTGAATTCTGTCAGTCAGGTTTGCAATGTGACCACCATTCTAGGTAGCTCGCCATCACGGTGCACATTGACTAGATGATATTAGATGGTTGGAGGCAATCGGCAGTAAGTCTTTTTGGTGTGGTTGTGTTCTCTGAGCTGGGTGGTAACGTAACCAATCACGTTCAAGGTTACTAGAAGAGATGACTAATAAACTCATAGAGAATTCTAAAAGCTCACTTCACATTGAAGTATGCGCTGAAGATGTTGCTCAGTAGAGCAATGAAAGTTTCGCAACCAAACCACCCAGCTCAGAGAACACAACCACACCAAAATCATCCACCTGAGCTACAAATCTTCTCTATTATAGCAGTAAGTCTTGTTTCACCGAGGTTTCATGCTTGTTGGCACTCACCAGTCAGCAAGGCGTATCTGCAACCATGAAGGAACTCATGTCCATCATGAGATTCGAACCGATGTCACCCAGTGCTGCAATCAGCGACGTTACTACTGAGCTATCCGGGCTCGCGATTGACCTCCTGTAGGACTGTAGTGGATACTCTGATTGGACACTAGTAACTAATGTGATGTGTCCAGTCTTTTCTTTGATGCAGACTGAGTTCTGTCAGTCAGGTTTGCAGCATTGGGTGACGCGGGTTCCAATCTCAGAAGGGAAATGAGTTCTTTCAAGGTTGCAGATACGCCTTGCTGACTGGTGAGTGCCAACTAGCACGAAACCTAGGTCCAAGGCTTCCTGCCGGTTGCCTCCAACCATCTAATATCACATATCACTGCACAATGGAATTAATCTTATGACTCCATTGGATATATGACACAATGTAAGTGCGCGAAATAAAAGTGATGGTTGCCTGTGCATCGGTTTATCTTCTTTTTCTTTTAAGTACTACTGCTTCACATGCATGTTCATTGGCTTAGTCACTCGCCTTTCAGTGCCTCGGGGTTCGAATCTCGTTCCAACTATTCTAGCTTGGATAGCATGATCAGACCTCAAAGAATAACAAGTGTGGTTCAAAGACTGATACCGTGTAACTGACCAGTGTGCTATAAGGTTGGAATCACCATTGATATGAGGTGTTAGAGGAACACATACGATACTGTTCGAATTTTATTTTTATGCCGATAAATCTAGATCATGTAAAAGTTTCCTAGTCATTTTATCTAGCGACTTAATACTCTACTAAGATTTAGTATTTCCATTGATCTGTCACTTCATTTTATTTGCTTATTTTTGAAATCCATAAAACGACTCGACATGTCATATAATAAAACAGATAGTATTTCAATAATCCCTTTGTAATTTCACTTTCTTGCTTATTTCTTTTTAACTAATCAGACACATATGTGGAGATGTGGCCTGTTGGTTTCAGTACTCGGACTTCAGCTAAGAGGTCACGGGTTTGAGTCCCGCTTCACCCACTTTAGAATGGAGAACTTGTTAGTAGTATTATCAGACCTTGCACAATAAGTGTGTTTCGTAGCCTGGTACACGAGAACTCTGTTCCAGGCAGATGAGTCCATTAGTGAGTGATGACAAAATACAATGAGAAACGTGAATCAAGAAATCTTTTCATTCTTATCTAATTTACTCACCCACCTCTCATTTATTATCTTTTTTTTCTTCTTAAAAATAAATTATATTCCGATTGAGAACAAAGTTCAATTTATTAATGATACAACGTACTTTTATCTCTTACAGTAATCTATCGCTTAATAGCTTTATTTTCATCGACATATATATATATATAATTGCAGTTGAAACACTTAATGTGTTCTTTTACAATTATTTTTATGAGTTGATCACGGATTGATATCAGTTAGAGAACCATTGAAAACCAGCAAGGAGTACTGGACAGCTGCTTCATCCTAGCTCTTTGGGAATCATCGGCAGTACACACCCACTGGGCTTCGAACCCAGGACCTTCCGGTTACAAGGCTAGCTCGGATATCATTCAGCCCCAGTGACCCAACTCAATGGCTCATGAATCCTAACTTCTACCAATTCGTGATTTAGCGCGACCCCAACCATTGTTGTAGGTGGGACATCCATCCTCACACGTGACATCTCGATGAGTCTAACTGGTCACGACTTCATTACGAGCCCCCCTAAACGACATGGTACGGCCAACATAGGATAAAACTTCGATCTTTCTATCGGAATGCTCTCATACGGTCCCGCGTTCATAGCTTCCATAGGTACGTCCTGTTTACTGGCTTTAAAAAACTGGGGTGTCCCTCAAAAAAGTGAAAGAGTAAATGAGAACGTTTAGCGCTTATAACCGGACTGGTAAACGTATGATTGTCTACGTGGGAGAGCTGGAAAATTCTTATTCTAAGCCTATAGTTCGCACCCACTACCAGGGTTCGAAACCAGGACCTTCCGGTTACAAGGCAAGCTTATATACCATTCAGCCACTGGCACCCAGTTCAATGGCCGGCCCATGAATTCTAACTTTACCAATTCATGATTTTAGCGGGACCACCAAACAATATTAACGGTGAGAACTCCATGCTCACTCCCGACTGGATGAACCTCACCGGTTACGACTTCTCACTAGAACTCCAAGAAGCTCCGTCTTGTAGCCAGTCGTCACTAGCGAGCATCAGATTAATTTTCAAGAATTAAATTGTAGGAATTGTATTTGCTTCAGGTAAGACAACGGTTTGATATCAGTCAGAGAACCATTGAAAACAAGGGAGTAATGGACAGCTGTTTCATCCTAGTTCGGGACTCATCGGCAGTATGCATCCTACAAACTATTTCTTGAAAATTAATATAAAATCAAGCAAGTAAGACGATTTATCCACCAGGAAAAATAATAATAACTTAAAGTATACTGACAGAAAACGCAAAACTGACTAACACTTATCCACCTACCATAAACGAAAAGAACATAGATATGGAAGATAAAAAGTGCCAAACATCATGGGCATCGTAGAAATCCAATAAAACACAGGGTTGATTAAGTGCACGAGAGCGAGCAGGAGTTACCTGAAAAGTGAGCGATAATTGAAATAAAAAACACACAAAATGTTTCCATCCAGTAATGATAATCATAGAGATAAATAATATTTCTTCCAAAAAGAAACGATAAACAGGTTGGTTAGGCAAAAGACACTGCTTTCAGTGATTTCATTTACTTTTTTTCCATTCATTTGCATTCCAAGTGGAA
This sequence comes from Trichobilharzia szidati, assembly GCA_944472155.2. Classification (NCBI taxonomy): domain Eukaryota; kingdom Metazoa; phylum Platyhelminthes; class Trematoda; order Strigeidida; family Schistosomatidae; genus Trichobilharzia; species Trichobilharzia szidati. The sequence goes on along the minus strand of OX235271.1, from coordinate 94,370,974 downwards.
AATAGAGTTTCAGAAGTGAGCTTATTGGCATTCCGGTAGCAGTGGTATTTGTTTTTACGGTGGGGTGGGGGTTGCGAGTCTTACACCAAACCTACCTGCTCTTTCCTTGGCTTACTACCAGTTAATTGAAACTGGTGAGTTCGTCGACCGTGTGAATCGAACCCGAGTCACGTGCGTGGTTAGCAAGCATTCCATCATTGAACCACCGACCCACTACAACAGTATACTTGTATTATTAAATTCCATTTCCTCTAATGAATCCATTTAGTATTTTAACATAAGATTCAACGTGCTGTTAAAGCATACAGCCTCATATACCAAATACGAATATCAAATTCGTGTGTTTGTGGTTTCTTTTTTCAAAAAATGCTATTCAATGTTAAACATATAAATAAGCAAAACTCAAGTGAATTTTCGACGTAGAACTAACTTTGTAGAAAAATGGAGCAGATTTAGGATGACATAACTTCATAGAACCACACATAAAACTCAAGCAAAAAAGAACACATGCAAATAGACTTTAGTAAACAGAAATGTATGCGAGAAAGATGTAATAACATGGATCTTGAAATTCATAAAAAGTGATTGCATCTGCACCATTGAAAACAACTTTGAGCCATGTCACCAACAATCTCAAGAGTACTAGGCAGACATTCGACGTCCACCAAGGTGATTAAAACCAGCCAGACAAAGACTTCATGGATTGTGACTACGTTTCAACTACACCACCCCAAACTCTTTTCCAGCCTAATCCTGTGTCGGCTAACACATTGCGCAATCAAGAAGGCGATGACTTGGTATGAGTAACACGTTCTAGTTATCTCAGTGGGAGCAGCTTATTAAGTTCATTGATCAACTCCAATTCCTTAACTAACACTCTACGCCTAACCCTAATACTAATCAGCAGATTATACCAGTTAACACGGAAAATGGAAAACAAACACCTCTTCAAGTCTTCCAGTTTCAATGGCCATGTCTCACAACCGTAAAGGAGGACGAGGCGAACTACAGCGTAGTACAAACATCATTTGATGGATAGCCGGATATCCAGTCTACGTCAAAGATGACATAGATTGCTAAGTGTCACACGAACATGCAGATAACGGAAAACCTTACTGTTTATTTATTAATCCAGACTATTACACTGCATATCAACAACAATGATAATAACATTTGTCGGAAGATACAAAAAATTTCGGAAAAATGGGATTCAAGACATGATGATAGAATTTTTAGGGTTTGCAACTTGGTCACTAGAACTGAGGTGAAGACAAGAAGGCTGCATTTTGTAAAGTTGAAGGCTTGCATTCTGATCACTCAAATTACTTAAGTACTTTAATGCACTACAATACATTTAACTTTTGCAATTGTCATCAAGTGACCAAGTTATAAGCAAGTGATGTTACAAAGGCGTTAGTGGTCAATTACTTGAATACATGGATTCTGTTTGTCTGTCTGTTTTCGACATAGAACTTTGCACATATGTACGGCAGTTTCAAGTCACCACATTGCATGCAGCACATAAAGCAAGAGAAGAAAGTAGAAGAAGTGCATATTAGAGACAGTAAACAGAGGTGTGAGACAAAGGAATAGTAATAACGAAGAACGATATAGTTCCATTTGAAATCATGAGTCACAAGGAGTGGATACATCTGCGCCAGCCATTGAAAACGATTTTGTGCCATGTCACCAAATGTTTCCAACAATTGGATTTTACCGTCCCGAAGACCCCAACCAGGAGGTCTACACCTTCCTACGTGGCTGGCTTAAACTAACTATTGTGGATTTCATTGATCGATGAAGCCATTTTTTGGTTTGACCACCGCTGGCTCGTTTCCAACCTGATATTATGTCAGCTAACATTGCCCGTCGAGGAAGGCGGTGGTTAGACATGCATGCGTAACACATATCCTAACCATATCAACTAATGTCACTTGACAGCGTCGTCGTTTGATTTCCCCTCCTTACTTAGCACTCAACCGATGCCTAACCTCAATATTGCTCACCTTATTATACCAACTCACATGAGAGATAGAGCGCAGGCACCTATGATTAAAGACAGCTAGCCTTTATATGTCTTCCACTCTCAATGGCCATGTCTCACAGCCAGCCATAAAGGAGGACGGAGCGGACTGCTGAGCAGTACACCCCCCCCCTTTGATCGAATACATCGTTAAAAAAATACACGCTCACTCGTTTACAGTTCAAATTACTGAGAGCTCGTTTAGTAATCTACTATTATCTTAACTTGTAACTAGAACTCAGAGCACCAAAAGTATTTAAAACCGAATTGAATTTATACGAAAGTTCAGGCATCATATGATTGTAAGTGTAGAGGGAAGGTTTTCATTAACTTAATTATGATTCAGTAATTTAACTCCCATAGAGGTCAGCCCAAAGTTCACCATTGTCCTTGACCAACAGACCTTGGACTCTCTGTATATTGTTAAATGAATTCTTTATTTTTTGTCAAATCCACTGTATATTATTATATATTATTATTGTATCCTTTAATTCCTACAGGAACATAGGGCTTCAGCCGTGCGTCTCCATTGCCTTCGGTTCTCTGCTACAGTCTTCACCTGGCTCCAAGTCTGCCCACATGCTTTCATCTCCTCTTCACATGACCTCCTCCAAGTCACCCTTGCACTGACGACCAACTCGCCGCTTCCCTTTCGGGTTCCACTCAAGGGCTTGTCTAGTGATGTCACTTGATGGTTTCCTCAGATTACGGCCAATCCATCTCCATTTCTTCCTGCCTATTTGTTTCACAATCGGTTCCTGGTTGGTTCGCTCATTGCCAGAGATCCCTGTTGCTGATCTTTTCTGGCCGGCCATCTGATCTTGAGTATTGAGCGAAGACAACTGTTAATGAAGGTCTGTAGTTTGTTTGAGATGCTCTTTATGACGCACAGTGCAAGTCTCTGATCCGTATAGTGAGTAGGACTGACTTCACATTGGAGTTGAAAATCTGGACCTCATTTTTGATGCTGAGTGCTGTTGACCTCCACACAGACTTTAGAGTAGTGAAAGCTTGTCTTGCTTTTCCGATTCTTGCTTTGATATCCTCGTCAGTTCCGTCCGCCTGTAGTTGAGACGATGCTTCCCAGGTAGGTAGGTAAAGGAGGTTGTTTCTTTCAGGTTCCTCCCATTCATGCTGATTGTTGTCAGTTGTTGTTGTTGCTGTTGGTGGTGTTGCCCAGGAATTTTATCACCTCTGTTTTCTCTATGTTCACCTGAAGTCCTATCTTTGATGCTTTCTCTGCCAACTTGTTGCTTTTTAACTGGCACATCTTCCAGTTTGTGGGAAATCAGACATATATCATCGGCGAAGTCCAGATCCTCCAAAATTTTTGTGTGTGAGTCCATTTTATGCCTGTTTCCTCATTGCCCGCTGTTTGTCGCATTATCCAGTCTACTGCAATCAAGGAAATCATTGTAAATGAATATATTTCCGAATACCAACGGTTGATGAAATAGATGCGTGAGTATTAAAATTCATGGAAATGCCTATATTTCATGATCGTACTACACCCTTAACCTATCTCTAACAGTGGATAATATACATGAAAATTCGACTGGACACTTAGCAACTAGTATTGTGGTGAGTGCTACTTACAATCAGATTTAAGTAGTATATCGGTAAACGAATACAGAAGAGTAACAATATGTTTTGGACACTAGAAAAAGCAATCGAAGAAGAGAACTGTAAAAAGAGCGTAAAAACACTTTTCAGAATGCAAAAATATATGGAATGTGACGATATTCAACCAATTTGCAAATGATGTGCAAGTAAGGCATTGAAGATAAGGTATACGAAAATGTATGTACCTACAAAAGGTTTGTCCTAATTAACATACCTTCAGGCATCATCGATCTTTTCTTCTTTAGAGTATCATGCGTCTAGTCCTTCTAATGATCATCTCATAACAACAATTCAGAATGCACAGTGATGTCAAGCTACCTAGTAGCATGGTGGCCAACTAACTAACTATTGTCCAAAGCATTGAATACAGTCCAGTAGTAACGTCTTTGACAGCACCACTGGGTAACAATGGTTCGAATCTCATGAGGAACACGATTTCCTTCAATACTGCATATATGCCTCGCTGACGAGAGCCAAGAATTATGAAATCTGGATCCAATGCTCGCCAACAAAGGCTTTCAACTGTCTAATACGTGAAACTACTGTTAAAGTAAGGAGTTAGCTTTCATTGGCACGTTTAAATGTGCTTGTTGTTGAGGTATCTCGGAGTGCTGAAAAACGGGAATGCGATTTGAAATTCTAGGCATACGCACTGCATAGTACTAAATTAGATATCAGCGAAATGGAAATAACAGTTGCAGTACTCTACATGAAGGTACGTAGTACTGAGTAGTAGTGATTAGTAGTCAGATGTAAGCGAACTAAACACCGGAAAGTGGTTTGAAAAGATAAGATAACAATGGTAAAAGGATAGTGAAACTTTAAAATTTAAAGAAAGATGAGGAGTCAAATAGACTTTACCGAATGAAACAGTCAGTTTTATTCAATTGCAAGTTGTAAGTGGAGTTCACACCGTTTTACACTCACATTGAGACATTCATAAATGTCAGTTGAATCATGACACAACATAGTTGATAAAAAGTAACAGAACTGACTTACCTCCCACGTGGTTGTTCGTGATAAGTAGAAATATATTGCACAGCCCCAAGAAACACAAGCTAACAAGATATACACTAAAGACAGCATTTGGAAGCGTTCACGATGTCGTAACTTGAGGAGAAATGGGAAGAGAAATAACAGAAAATAAAAGCATACACTTGAAGCGGATTTTATGTGAATACAGAAAAAGAATTAAAGCAGTAAGATTACAATATTGACAGCAAAGCGACTTCAGCGGTTAGTGTGACCAGTATAGTGGTGGTTCAATAGTGGAACAATTCTATTTAGTATAAACCACAGTCAACTGAATAAAACCGTATGACTTATTCTCCTTAAATTAAGTTTATCTAGCCTCTTCAATTAATGACAAGAATTTTTATGTAATCGAAAACGAACTAAGCTTGATTTGTAAGGGCATATGATATGATCCAGTTGTGAAGGACATAGTAAGTCATCTACAAGTACATGACTCATTTGGGGTAAAATTACAGTGGTTCAAACCAATGATCCAGAACCCTCTCATTTTGCAAATTTGTACTATTACTATTGTTATTCCCTGAGTTCCGCCTGGAACATACAGCTTAAGTAGCACATCTTGACTTCATTCTATACTCTACAGTTCTTTTCAGATGGTTCCACAATTGTCCATAAGCTGTCATTTCCTCCTCACACGATCCCCCTCATGTTATCCTCGGACAGCCAAGTCGTATCTCATTTGGGTTCTTTTGGATAGAATTCTCAGCGTATGCCCAATCTATCTTTATTTCCTTCTACGTAATTTTGGGCAACAGATCCTTGATTGGTTATTGTATTCTAACTGAAAACAATTATGCAGTGCTTAAAGATACTCAGTGAAGATTAAACATAACAAATAAAAATAGTTTATTTGGCACTGACTGCTGTTATTGAGTGAGAATTTTACTTTCTTTATCAGTGTGATCTATTTCTCATTAGTTGATAAATTTGATTTGTAGCCATGTCTGTTGATCTGACCTGACAGTATCTTTGCCTGTCAAATGTCAAAGTGACTGCTCTAAACGAAATGGCTTTCTGTCAGAAATCAGCCAGTGGTCCAAGGAAAACGGTCTTACCATAAACCCCTCCAAATGCCAAACAGTCAATTTCACCTTTAGGCATAAATCCGACCTAAACAAACTGGTTGGCTCTCATGAGGTGTGCAACATTAATGGCACTAAAATAGAAACCAAGTCGGAAATTAAATACCTAAGCGTCATTCTATCTGCTGATCTCTCCTGGTCGTCTCATATCTTGACTATTTCTAAGAAAATATTCCGCCTTACCTTCCACATCAAGAAGTTAAGACATTCTTCTATAACCCAACACTTACTCCTACAATTCGTTAACTCTCGCATTCTGCCTATTATTCTCTATTGTTCCCCCTTAGTTTTTCCCGGGCTACTGAAGAAAGACTATACCTTATTAAGCAGAATGTTAAAGGTTGTCAGCAGAGTAAGCAACGTGCCACTTAACCAGCTTGTTAATATTCTGGTCGACAGGCACATGGACTCATGTGAAAAATGGGCTAAGTCCATTCTATCTAACTCACACCACCCTCTTCATTCACAACTCTCCCCTTGCACTCATCAGGCGAAACCAGAAGCCTATCGAGAAAGAAAACTATATGCTCGCACCAGCAAGTACAAAAACTCAACCATACCCTACTTAGCTCGTGTTCTGTGCGATAAAGAAAGCATTAGGTGTGACACATTAGTCAGAAGAACAACTGGACCTCATCTTTCCAACTCATGTCATTTATAGGTACGAAATTTTCTTTATTTCTTTTCCTTTTCTCTCTCTCTTTTTCCGTTATGTGCTGCTTTGTTTCTTTCTTCCGCTTACGCCAGTAAATATGATAGCACCTACTTTTCTAACACCTTCAAACACTGTTCAACTCTGGCTTTGTTACCAATATGTCAATATGTTGTTGTCATAATGAACTGAGGTTTCCTTAATCTATGTAGAATTCTATTTATTGATAATGTACTAACTGGATGCAATACTGTAGTAAAAATGCTGAGAATTCCATTCTGTATCACAAGTACTGTTTTGGAATAAAGCAAATTATTATTATCGCTAATTTGTCTAAGCAACAGGCTTCTGGGAATTCTCTGACATTTTCGGTACTATTAGTGTTCTAAATTTCTACATTTTTCCAGTCAAACTGGTTTCTAGTTGTCTATACGCATTGATATGTGAGAATACATGTCGTGTCCTTTAACAGTCAGTTTATGTTCTTGAACTCGGAGTTGAAAGGAACGCCCACTTAGACCGATATAGTGCTTACCGCAATTTATTCTGTAGATGATGTTGATCTTGCCTTCATTTGCTGTGCAGAATCTTGTTCTGTACAGTGTTCAATCAAGCGGTTATGTTGGTGCGTGCTGTTATTGCCTATTCCGAATGGTTTTATTAGTTTAGCAGTGTTTTTCAGAAATAATCTTAAAATATGGCCGGATGAAGTTTCTGAGGACAGTTTCCAAAAACAAGTACGGCAGTTTAAATAAGAGGTGGGGGGGGGTAGCACTAGAACGTCACATTTAAGTTGACTCAAATCCAATTTCCAAGCGTTTACAGTTTTTAAGGCGTTTCAAATAGTTTTGACGTGTGATCCAGGTAAACAGGGTTACCAGTTTTGTCAAATAATATGATGCAGTCCTATGGACAAACGAGTAAACATTCAAATCTATTTTCTGTAAAATTACATCATCATCTAATATTAATATTTTCTATCAGTATTATTGTGAAGAGGGTTGTATGCATGCATCAGCCCGGATACTATTTAGGTGGGTTAGTGGTTCACTGGTAGAATATTCGCCAATCACTCATCAGGAATCGATTCCCAGTCTATGCACTATTAAACCCCACCTGGTCAAGTCCCATAGACGACCTGGTACAGCCGACGGTGTAAGTCTTCATTTCGAAAAGCTCTCATGTGACCACGCTTTCATAACCTCTACCAGGTAAGTTCTATTCAATGCCTTCATGTAACAGGGCAGGGGGGGGCTGTGTTCCCCACAATAGTGAAAGGATGAATGGGAATATCTGCAGCTTACAACTAGATTGGTGGACATGCCCGTCTTAAAATAGGAGATCTGGAAAACCATGATTCCGAAACCTATGGTGTACATGGGCTCCAGAATCTGAACGGATCAAATGGCGTATGAATCCGTTTTAGTCACCGGCGATTATGCGAAAGCAGTCCCTGAGTCTGCTCCACTGCTTCATGGATCAGACTTCAAGTCAAAGGCTCGGAGGGGGGGGTAGCCCTTTTTGACAACCAAATGCCTCGGTCTGGGCGTTCGGGCAGAGTTGCAGCCCTCGCACAAACTATGAGATTTCGTGTGGTGCTTCTCTTGGCGCCCATTTTTTTCCTTCACGTTCCCCAGTGGAACATAGGGCTTCAAGCTAGTGGCTTGAAGTTTCTTTAGCAGTGTTTATTTTACGGGATGGGGTTGCTAGCCTCATGCCCAACCTTTCCTCTTGACCAGGTAAAGGAATGCGTCGGCCGGGGATCGAACCCCGGACCATGTGCATGGTCGGCGAGCGTCCTAACCGCTATGCTACCGACGCACTGGCCCATAATGCCCAGAATTTTCGTTTCATTAATAATAACTATTAGTGCATATGAGTTTTAAATGAAACCAGTATCTTATGTAGTCCATAACAAGATGATTTCATTTCCGCAATTAGCAAAAAAAGGGTATCGGGTGTTCATAGTAAATTCTAAGGAATACAAAAAAAATAAATAAATAAACACAATTTACACTTTAACTCCACAACGAATGGCTTAAAACTAGTTATGTGAAATGTGCAAAATGATATAAATAAAGATTTTTTTAAAAATCAACCAAAGAATTTTTGTATATATAGTTTTAAAACGAATGTATTTATTCACTTCACTACTCAGTGTACTTTTTAGATTTTATGCAAAGTTGTACGTGTTGTTGTTTTCAAGTAGGTTATTTATTTTTTTTTGAAAGAACTATTCAACATTGAATAATAATTAATAAAGGAAACTTATCAACTTAACAGTTTGCATAAAAGTTCATCGATTCAATATTCACTTTGTTTACTTAATATATATCACAGAGTGAAACAGTAATATTTACTGGATGATATGTTTCGAACAGAATTTACTCTTCAGATGTACATATTAATTGTAACTGCAGCAATTCATGACACAATTTGCACAGTTCTCCTTCTTCCTCATTCCCATTTGTTGTAAGATTAGTGGAATTTTTGACATATATCGAAATTCTAATGGTTAATATGCTTGCCAAACAGGCAGCAGACAACACGGTAGGAGGACTTATTATGGGTTGAAATACACTCGATGAAATGAATGAGAACAGAGAACTCTTGACAGGCTTCTGTTCCTTTAATGATTCGGTAATTGCAAGCAACGTGTACAAGCACAAGGAAATATACACAAAATGATGTCAGTTTCATGAGATGGACACACCCAAAATCTGCTTGACTTTATACCAATCTCAAGAAAGCGAAGACGCGAATTCAGATCAATATCTAGTATGGCAAGCCTTCAAGATTAGTTTGAAAGCTTTCAAAGAAGCTGGAGGTAGATCACAACTCATGTTCAACACTCAGAAACTAAGGGATGAAACTACAAAGCACACCTATACTGCAGTCATCATGGAGAATTCTGAAGGTGAGGAGAAACATTGGAGCTGTCTGACAGTGTCATGAAAGTAAGCCTCCGCAGCCATCTTGTTAAGGGAGAATAGACTGAACAAGGAACGGCTCTCTACAGACACTTGGTAGATGACAGAGGAGAGAAGGTTAGTGAAGCAGGAAGCTGAGTGTAATCTACAGAGCACTGAAAAAAGGAGAACATCCATCCTTCACACATCCATCAATTGAAGCTATCACTCGTCGGGAAAGCACAAATAAAATTACAGAAAAAAATGTAATAAAACTACAATGGACAAGTACATATGACAAGAAGAATAGATGAAATTGAGTGAACATTTATGAAATCTGGAAGATGAATTGTAGTGAATACACCACTTGAAGCCGTGCCATCAACATTCTTCAAGAGCTATGTTCTCGCATTCTGAAGAGTCAATTTAGGCAATCTACACCACCCCCCCCCCTAGGTGGCTCAAACCAATGGTTAGAAAATTCATATACTAGTGTAGCGTGTTTTGATCTAACCACTCTCGACCGATTAGTAACTAGAATGCAATTAATGTCATATTGGACAGTTTCAGGTGGTGAACGAATACTACTCATAAAGTTTGCAAAACGATTATCAAGCTATACACTACAGGATAAATTGTAGGTGCCTCCCTTACTTGATGATGTTTTCCGAGTTCGAGCTACTTTTGTGACAGAGATTTACAGATTGTCTAATGTACTACCAACTCTATGCAGCAATAGGCGAAATGATACAAATTCATATCAAAACCTTGGCTAAAATCAAAGACTATTATGGGTTTCAATAATTTACTAGTACATAGTTTTACAAATGAAATAACTGTAAACAGTTTGAAAAAATCCTTTTCTGTATGACCTCATTTTTTGAGGGAACGTCAGTAATACTGAAGCACGTTTCGCTTAATAAATAAGAAAGCGAACACCTATCACATTCAGTTAGCAGGAGTTATTGGACATTTACAGGCTTTCATCACTAGCTGGTCTACGTTGGCTAGATACTGAAGATGAGATGGCCAACCAAAAAGGATCAGCATCAAGGAACTCTGGGAACGGGCCAACCAAAAACTTATTGCCCAACAAATATGCAGAGAAAAATGGATATGAACATACAGCGAGGAGACCCATTGGGTGACATCATACGTCAGGCCTTCTTGGGTAGAACCTTGAGTGTGAAGCGTTAAGTTAAGCGTCCAACGGTAACATAGAAATCATACGAAGACTGAATGAAAGTATGTGGTCAGTCGATGAGCCCGTATCAAAGGACTACAGAAAACAGAGTGAAAGATGATGATGACTATTGGTGGAATCCAGTCACTGCCCCCCCCCCAAATAACAACACTGAAATGACACTAGTCAGTGACTAGTGTAGTGTGCCTAGTCTTTTGTTTGATGCAGATTGAATTCTATCAATGAAGTTTGTAATGTGGCCAGCATTCTAGGTGGCTCGTTATCACGGTACACTTTAAATTGTCGATACCAGATGATTGGAGGCAATAGATAGGAAGTCTTGGACCCAAGTTTCGTGCTAGTTGGCACTCGTCATCAGGGCGTATCTGCTGATTGCCTCCAACCATCTAATATCCACAATTCAAAGTGCACTATGATGGCGAGCCACCTAGAATGCTGGCCACATGACAAACGTGACTCATAGAATTCAGTCTGCACCAAAGAAAGGACTAGACACACTACACTAGTCCCTGACTAGTGTCAAATCAAAGCATCCAATACAGTCCTACAGGAGGTCAACCGGCAGCCCAAATATTTCAGTGGTAACATCTCTGACTGCACCACTGGGTGACGCAGGTTCCAATCTCAAGATGAACATGAGTTCCTTCAAGACTGCATATACACCTTGCTGACGAGTGCCGAGAAGCATGAAATCTGAGTTCAATTGTCGCCACCGATTGCCTCCAACTATTTACTATCAACAAATAACAACATGTTAATGCTTAAACATCGTCAGAGCATCCGTACTGGGAGCCAACATGTCAACAGAGACTGAACATTTCGGGCCAATATTATCCAATCAACGGGAAGTAAAAAATTAAATTTAACAAAGGCATATCAGGTGTCAATGTATGTTTTTGTGAAATCCAATACAATCACATCATAAATTTAGTCTCTTTGCATTCAAAAATGCAATAATCCACGGGATGTTGACAAGATACCTACATCATATGACAGTGAAATCAATTTAAAGTAATCAGTGTTTATAAAAATTTGTTGAAGCGGCATGCGACAAATTATTTGGCACGCTTTGATTATAAACATAATATCAATGTAACAACAACCTTTACTTTTATAGAAACTTGTTACTAAATTAAGGGAGATAGTCTCGTTAGCTAAGAAAACTATCGAAAATCGAAGAAAAAACCACATGCAGAAAGTGTTTTTGTGTAGAGTTATATCAACTTATCAAATTATTATTTCATTATGAGCTGACATTAGCTAGAGAACCAACACTTGAATATCGATGAGATGCTCACTGGAGACTTGCTCTATTCAGGTAGGTAGTTAGTTACCTGGGGTTCTAGTGAGAAGTCGTGACCAGTAGGGTGCAGCAGGTCGGTTGTGAGGAGAAATACTCGCTGAAGACATTGGCTAGTGGTCACGCTATGTTGTGGATTGGCAGAAGTTAGAATTCATGGACTGGCCATTGGATCGGGTCTCAGTGGCTTAATGGTCTACGAGTTCGCCTTGTAACCAGAAGGTCCTGGGTTCGAACCCTCATAGTGGGTGCGGACTGGTGAAGAGTCTCGAACTGGGACGAAACAGCTGTCCAGTACTCCCAGCTGGTTTCCCAATGGTTCTCTAACCAATGTCAGCTAATGATGAAATCCTGTAACCAATCAAGTCCCTACAAACCAACACTTAAATTATTATTATTATTATTATTAATTAAAAATGACTATTTGCATTTTGATTCCAGACTAATCACTCTACAGATGGATGTCTAAACCTCTGTGTGAGATATATCATACTGGAAAATGTAATTAAATTGCTCACAACCTGTAAGTATTGTGAAAAAAACGGTGGAATTTCTCATCGTTAAACCTTCATTATTTTTCGATTCAACCTTTTTCTACCACTACGCTACACAAAACATGAAGCCAACATAAAAAAATGTTGTTTTTTTTTAAGAAGGAACAGTTTTGAATCCAATTCTCCATAGTTATTATTACTGAAGGTATCACAACAGTCTTCATTTTGATTCAAATTAGAATCAAGCATACTCCATCGATATATTTACGTGCATATATACATATACCACGTATGCAATGTGTGATGTCATATTGCTGTCAGCCTACTTATGATTCTATAGGAATAAATTACAATTTATCGACTAAATGAATTCTCGTGTGTCTCATCGATATAAGTATAAAACTTGGGCACTGTGGTAGGATAATAAATAATCTCAAAATTTTCAGAAGAGTGGATACTGAACAAAGAGTACTCTTTTCGATAAATTCATCATCAGGTTCTACAGTCATATATACATTATAGTGAATGGATGAATTAGTGTTATGAACAACATTAATGCTGTTTAAATAACATCGAATCAATAATATTGATAGATTACAGCTGAATAGCAGCAACATAAAATAAGCTGAATGTCAGAAAAATTAGGAAAGATAATATTATAAATTCATGAATTTATAGTCTCTACTGTAGGCCAGGGCAGTAGTAGGGGATGGACTTGTTTCGTTCGAACGCAGAGCACTAGTTGTTTGAGGTGAATTGCAATAGCCTCTGCTATTTGGAGCATGCGGTGCTTCGATGATTTAGGTAATGGCTAAGTAAAGGTGTAGTTAAAACCATTAACAGCTCGATATTGGACCATCTGGTGCAAACCGGCCACAAAGCCGTCCAGCGTTGAAGAATCCTTCTCTAAAATATAACGGATGCCTAACAAATTACCTAAATCATCGAAGCACAGCATGCTCCAAACAGCAGAGGCTATTGCAATTCGCCTCAAACAACCAGTGCTCTGTGTTCAAAAGAAGCAAGTCCAGCCCCTACTACTGCCCTGGCCGGCCTTCAGTAGAGACTATAAATTCATGAATTTATGATATTATCTTTCCTAATTTTTCTAACAGTCAGCTGTAATCTATCAATATTATTGATTCGATGTTATTCAAACAGTAATGTCGTTCATAACATTAATTCATTCATTCACTATAATGTATATATGACTGTAGAACCTGATGATGAATTTATCGAAAAGAGTACTCTTTGTACAGTATCCACTCTTTTGAAAATTTTAATGGGCATTTTTAATCTAAAAATTCTATTTCAATTCAAGCACATCAACACATTCTAACAAGTTACTTATTATGACTTAAAAAAACACTCGTCTTATTTCCCATCTGATTGTAATTGATCAATAACACTCATATTATTATTTCTGAATGTACACTATCCTATATTGATTTTTATTTAAATATCTAGTCAATTCCACACATGTATATAAATGAAGGAAAAAGTTGTGTGAGTAACTTGATATGATTATGAGCAGTAATAATTTGTGCTCGAAACGTCATCAGTTAATATTACTGTATAACATTGTGCGATTTTATCAAAATAAAATATTATCCATAATGGAGTCTCATGTGTATCATATTGATTTAAACACCCAGTGTATTACAGCTGATTACAGTGTCTTATTTTCTATAGACGAGATAGGCAGAGTAAAGTTCGACGCTTTGACCGATTGGTTTACAGTCGAATGTGGCTAAATTACCAACACCCATTATCACAACTGACTTCTTTTTATTTAAAATTTCTTGCGTTTCAAGTGAAATAGGCGGTGGAGGCTTCAAGCTGTGGTGTTGTTTTTACAGCATGGCGTTTCTCGCGTCACGTTCAAGCTTTCTTCACTTCTAGGGTTACTACTGACTGGTAAACTAGGCGAGGGTTTCAGGAGTCCATCAGACACCAGCAGTCAAATCCAGTGGTTGACAAGCATTCTATCGATAAACTATTGACTCACACTCAAAGGAATAAGTATTTTTAAATATGAGTAGTAACAGAGCGGATAAAGGATGAGAGCACTTTGATTATAATGAAATAAGTGCTTTAAAAAAAATAGAATCCCTACTCCTGATTGACTTTTGAACTAATTTTTAAATTTGTCTGTGTGTCTGTAAAAATAGTTCGATATACTGAAACTTTTCAAATGAACAATTAATTAAACGATGAATGAAAAGAAAGGAAAGCAACTTACTTTCATAATCACATAGAAAAATGTGTACATCAATAAATTGATCATAAAAATCGATAGTAAAAAGGTAGAAAAATCCCTTGGCCGTCGAACTATACCATAACCGGCTCTAAAAAAACGAAGCGATAGGGAAAAGCAAAAGAGAACAGAATTAAGATAAATATAAACGGTAGCGGAAGTATAAACAATAGTAATAAACATATTAAAACTATTAAGGTTAGATAGAACAGAAGCATCATCTTGTCAAGCACTTCTCAGTTATACACAACGCTATAATTATCTACATTGGTATATTATACTGAAAGCAGGCTTCTATCATTTACTGAAGTACTGACCTGCTATATCGTCAATCCATCCAATCAATAACTGCCAACTTTATCACTGTGTAGACAACGTGACTGGTATCATACAAATATTACTAGTTATCAGTTAGAATGGCGGTCCTTAGCACAATCTCAACAAAGAAAAAATACGGAAAATAGAAAAAAAGATGATGCACACCGCTTTCTGGGTTTATGACAAGGGCGGTGAAAGTTCCTCAAAAGCTAATTGATTAGATATCAATGCAACGACAGACAACATCTGTGGCTGGAGAAAGCGGAGAAAAAACTCATCATCGCCAAGTTATATTCACCAACAGATTAAGCATAGCTAACAGGCAGGTTGTATAACGACTACTGTTGATGAAGTGATTATCAGAAAAGTATGTGGGTTATAACTTTTCCGAAAATAGACAGCCGGAATTTTATGTACAGAACACTTCGAGGCACAGCCAAGATCATATACAGTTACACTGTGGTTGCTCACCGTCAAATCTTAGTTTGGGCAGCATAAGTATATTGATTCTCCAAGCTCTGACAGGAAGTGTCAGAGGTAAGACGAGGTATTGCGACACTAGAAGTCTTTAAGGATTTTGGTGAGAAACCAGTGAACACTCTGAGATACTAGTTAGTGTACCGTACTGGAAGAGGGATATAGTTAGCTGATCATTAGGGTTTATAAGAATGAAGAGGAATGTTCGTTATTATTGGCGTGAGTTCCGAGTGGAACATAAAAATTCAGCAGCACATCTTTCTGTTCTCCGCAGTTTTTTAGCTGGCTCCATAATCACCTGTCGACTTTTGCTTCCAAAATACTACGCCACATCATCCTGGAGAGAATCAAACATGCCCTATATGAAAAACTTCGACAGGAACAGGCTGCATTCAGGAGAAACAAGTCTTGCATTGATCAGATCGCCACATTACGGATCATCATTGAACAAAGCCTGGAATGGCAGTCACCTCTCTATCTCAACTTCATCGACTTTGAAAAGGCCTTTGACAGCGTCGATAGAGAAGTGATTTGGAAACCACTACACTACTATGGGGTGCCACCGACAATTATACATCTCATCCAACAGTTGTACGACAATGCTGCATGTCAAGTAATCCACAGCGGGAAACTCACGGAATCCTTCGAAGTGAGGAGAGGAGTAAGACAAGTCTGCCTACTATCGCCAGTGGTTTTCCTGATTACAGTAGACTGGATAATGCGACGAAGAGTGGGCAATGAGGAAACAAGCATAAAATGGACTCACACAAAATACTTGGAGGATCTGGACTTCGCCGATGATATGTGTCTGATTTCCCACAAAGTGGAAGATATGCAAGTGAAAAGCAACAAGTTGGCAGAAGAAGCATCCAGAGAAGATGGGACTTCAGGTGAGCATAGATAAAACAGAGGTGATGAAGATTCCCGGAAAACACCACTAACAGCAACAACAAAAACAGACAACAATCAGCATAAATTGGAGGAACCTGAAAGAAACAACCTCTTTTACCTACCTGGGAAGCATCGTTTCAACTACAGGTGGACGGAACTGACGACGATATCAAAGCAAGAATCGAGAAAGCAAGACAAGCTTTCACTACTCTCAAGTCTGTGTGGAGGTCAACAGCACTCAGCATCAAAAATGAGGTCCAGATTTTCAACCCCAATGTGAAGTCAGTCACTGGTACTATACGGATCAGAGACTTGCACTGCGCGTCATAAAGAGCATCTCAAACAAACTACAGACCTTCATTAACAGTTGTCTTCGCTCAATACTCAAGATCAGATGGCCGGCCAGAAAAGATCAGCAACAGGGATCTCTGACAACGAGCGAACCAACCAGGAACCGATTGTGCAACAAATAAGCAGGAAGGAATGGAGATGGATTGGCCATACTCTGAGGAAACCAGCAAGTGACATCACTAGACAAGCCATTGCTTGAGTGGAACCCGAAAGGGAAGCGGCGAGTTGGTCGTCAGTATGAGGGTGACTTGGAGGAGGTCATGTGAAGAGGAGATGAAAGCATGTGGGCAGACTTGGAGCCAGGTGAAGACTGTAGCAGAGAACCGAAGGCAATGGAGACGCACGGCTGAAGCCCTATGTTCCTCTAGGAATTAAAGGAAACAATAATAATAAACTTTTGCTTCCTAACCACAGGATCTCTTCCATGGCCCTAATGGACCCACGCCTTCCATTTGGCCTACACTCGATGGCCCTGGAGTGTGATGTCACTCATCGGTCTTCATTGCGTGTGTCAGATTTGTCTTTATTTCCTTCGGTATATTTAATGCTCAATGAGCCTGTAGTTTCTTGTTGCTTATCCTCTCTGGTCAGCTACCTGATCTTCAGTGTCTGGTAAAGGGAGTTGTTCATGAAAGTATGAACTTGCATGTTGGAAATGTGTTTCGTGACACGCACGCTAACTGTCTGAACCATACCGAAGGACTCACTGACTTAACTTTAGTATTGAAAACTCAGTGTGGCCTGATGTGTGAAGTGTTGTAGATCTCTACACAGATTTCAGAGTAATGAAAGCCTGTCACATTCTTTCTTTATCGTAACTGGCTTCGACATCTACATCCGTGAGGCCTGTAGTTGAAACAATGCTGCCCAGGTAGGGGAAAGAAACGATTCCATTTATTGTAACTGGTGCTTGTTGTTGTAGTTGGTTAAGTATCTTCATCACCTCTGTCTTCTATATGTTCACTTGAAGTTCCATCTTCACTGTCTCTTATAAAAACTTGTTAATTTTCGCTTGTAGCCCCTCTACTTTGTGAGACAGCTAAATCAAGATATTCTCGAGGTTTTTCGTCAGCCCACCTTCTAACTCCCCACGGTTTATTGTATGATCCAGTCAACCACAACTACTATTAGTTTCAATTCAAAGAATTAGCATGACGAATAAAGTAGCTAGATTGAACAGTGTAGAGTCATTCCAAGGCTACAGAGAATTATTCAAGAACGGGGGGACGCAATGGGTTCCAAGTGTCAATAAAGATAAATCACACATATTTCCGCAGTTCGAAAGTTTTAAAATCACAAATACATTCTTAAGCACGTGTTATATTTCTTAATCTGATGATGCCATTCACCTCCAACAGTGTCTGACTGTGAAGAAAGTGCTGAAGAAGTACTTTATGTTAGTGGAGACATACTGTGGTGAGAGCTGGCTGCTAGCCCAAGTTGGTAGACAGTAATTGACGTCAATGTTTATGTCCCCAATATTGGTGGTGAGAAAATGAGAACAAAGGCTTTGCGTAGGCGGATACAGTTAGCATATGGATGATCTGACACAGCCACAAAGAGATGCAAGGTTAACTTTCTGTGAGAAACAACCAATCAAAAGACTGTATTTTCTACTAACAATAATCTACAATAATGTACATTAAAATCTATAAATATGTGTTGATTTTCCTTAATAAACGATCTGTTGCCTGGCCCTTGTCTTCTGTTGTTACAATACTACTCGGTATTCGATTGAAAATATTGTTATATACACCTAGTTTTGCCTAAAACCTTAAAATAATTAATTCAAGAAGTTGTCCCGCAATGGCGTGAGTCCTTTGTTTTCCTCTCTGTTTGGATTGCTGGATTCCTGTTGGTTGTTCACACTTTTAAACCATCACTGAATTACTATATTTTCAAGGTCATTCTAGCTATACATATACACAGTTTCTGTCTAGCATTTTGACTGTAAAAGCTCTTTTATCGACTCACAGTCTTTCTTATGTGTCTGCATGCTGGCGGAGTTATCGTTGTTGTTGACGTGCAATTAGACAGCGCATTAAGTTAGTATTCGCTCATAGTCTACTAGGTCATAATTTCGGTTATAACAAATATAAGAACTTACAGAAAGTTATCATATAGAAGTAATAACAATCGGTAGTGATCTCGAATACTTGTGATCAAATATTAACCTTTTGAAATTAAATGGTTTACTATGGTAATTATATAATCTATTCATTGTGAAATGGAAATAAAGCTCACAAAAAGAAATAGAATTCTGTAAACTTACAAGGTAAAATTAACCAAGTTGGCAATAAGTAAAAGAAGCATACGCTCTAGGTATGTTGGACGGAAGCAACTTATTCCGTCGGTACGAATTAGGTGATAGATACGTCTTGGTAGGCAAAGATCTTTACAAAAATAAAACACACACAAACACATAAAGGTAGCGAAAAGTATGATTAAAAAACACTTTTGATCAGCTGATTAAATATGAAAGAAAATATAATGGATTGGATAAAACACTATAGTTTTCATGTACGCATATTTCAGTTCAATTCTCAATCACCGTTGAATATTAGAAGCTAACTGGCATCAGCCCCAACGAGTTGATTGCTGACGAAATCTCAGAACGGATACAGAAGGCTCGTTTTGCATATGCCGGTTTATGCCATCTCTGGTGTAGACATGATATACGACTATCGACCGAAGGGGGTGTGTACTGCTTAGCAGTCCGCTCTGTCCTCGTTTATGGCTGTGAGACCTGGCCATTCACAGTGGAAGACATGAAAAACTCGCTAGCGGCCTCTGATCATAGGTACCTGCGTTCTATCTCCCACGTGAAGTGGTCTAGTCGAGTGAGCAATATTGAGGTAAGGCATCGGTCGAGTGCTAGGTAAGGAAGGAAAATCAGTCGACGAGGCTGTGAAATTATATCGACTGAGATGGTTAGGACATGTGTTACGTATTCCTAGTCATCGCCTTCCTCGACGGGCAATGTTAGCTGATATAGGGCCAGGCTGGACAAGAGCTAGCGGCGGTCAAACCAAAACATGGCATTAGTCAGTGAAATCCACGACAGTTAGTTTAAGCTAGTCATGTAAGTAGGTGTAGACTTCCTGGTTGGGGTTCTCGAGATGGTAAGAACCAGTGACAACTGGAGACAATTAGTGATATGGTTCAAAATCGTTCTCAATGACTGGAGCAGATACATCCACTTCTTGTGACTTATAATACCCAATAAAACTATATGGCTCTTCGATATTACTATTCTTTTTGCCTCGTATCTCTGTTTACTGTCTCTATTTTGCATTTCCTCTTACTTTCTTCTCTTGCTTTGTGTGCTAAGTGAAGTATGGCGACTCGAAATGCTGCACATCAGTGCAAAGTTCTATGTTGAAACCAGTCAGTCAGGCAAGAATTCTAAGAAATTGTTTTATTTTTATTGGCAATCAGCATTCGTACAGAATATCTACACAGTGGTAATCAATTTTTGAAGTCAACCGAGTTCACCGAAAATATACTCGTGACTATGAGATTAAATTATACACACTTGAGTAGTTCACCAAAATTATAGGGTATGTTGATTGAAGGTAATCGAATAATCACTGGTCGTGAATCATACTACTACTACTACTATTATTTCCTAATTACACATTTTGATAATTAGAAACTCTAAACCACCTCAGAATTAGGAAAACTTATGTTATTATTTTTGAGTGGTTCAAGTTCACTGACCTTATTATAATATATGCCCATGGGGTAGAATTAATGAAAGGTGAAACAAAAAATAGTAGTCAAATAAGAGTGAAATATTTCCAAAAAAAAGAAAATAATGAAGGAGAGATTAAACACTATGATACTACATCCAATTAAGATTACATATGCATAGATCTATGAAACTGCAGAAGGTTCTGAGAAATAAGACTTCTATTCTGCAAAACACAGTTGTCAGTTGCCCCACTGATGCCATCCAAGTAACCTACAGTTAGCCACATGACTCAAACCGACAATCAAGAATTACAACGATTAGTGTTAAGTGTTGGGTTGATCACTTATTTTACTTTAGTTCATCTAAATCTTACTTCCAAACAGCATGATACATCGAGAGAAAGGGAATAGGTAAATGTAAATAAAAATGAACCGACCACTCCAGATGCTCGAGACTTATAATTTCATCAACTGACTTACCTGCGTTAATTAAAACCTTCAGACCTCAAACCTCCGACCTAATCGCATACGCCATGAAATTACGGTAGGTCTCTTGAAGCCTTTCGTCCTATGAACAGTGGAAAATAACACTGTTGCAGAGTAACTTCAACATATAATGGACAATTACCCTGTAAGCAACTGTCATCTTCACCGTCTCCTTGAAGTGGGGGGCTCCTTAGATAACTAAAATATGCTTTTCCGACTATCCCCTGGTTTATTCTTGAGAACTATAATCACCTGCTAAGATTTTACTAACTGTAGCACGCTATATACATTAATAACTCATGATGCTGGAATTCAAACTAGTAGGGACAAATGTACGATTTCGTTTAGAATTCAAATGTCAAAAGCTCTGATGTGAAGATAAGAGTATGACTATTAGGTGTAGAAGAATTTGATTTCTGAATAATCATTCTATCTAGAAAAGTTAAAAGAACTGTCAGTTAGAGAACCAATGGAAAACCTGGGAGTACTGGACAGCTGTTTCGTCCTAATTTGGGACTCTTAATCAGTACGTACCCACCGGGGTTCGAACCCATGACCTTCTGGTTACAAGGCGAGCCGTGACCAGTAGGGTACAGCAGGTTGAAGATGAGGCAGTAACTCATCGAAGAAGATACTGCGAAATGGTTGCGCTATGTCATGGTTTGCCGGAGGTTAGAATTCAAGGACCATCGGATCGGGTCCCAGTAGCTCAATGGTCTACGAGCTCGCCTTGTCACCAGGAGGTCCTAGGTTCGAACCCCGGTGGGTGGGTACTGCTGAATAGCCCCGAACTAGGACGAAACAGCTTTCCAGTACTCCCAGGTTTTCTAGTGGTTCTCTCACTGATGTCAGCTCATGATGAAATCCTCCATGCAATCAAACAAAATTCCCTGCAAAACCAATACTTGAAAATTAAAAGAACTGTATCGCAAATACCACCATCAGTGGAGAGAGTTGGAAACAACCGAATAAGAGCACAGATAGGCACAATAGACGAAGTGAAGGGCTTTCTGTGGAAACGGAAAGTGTTGAAATAGTTTCTACTACCCGAAAGCCTACGGTATATTATTTAACCTCTTTTTTGTCTCAGCACAAAAATGAGGGGATATCCTACCACCAGGTGAGTTTGAAAAGTATAGGAACTTATGCATTTTAAAATATCTTGCCACTGTTTACGGAAGACAATAAGGTAAGAGAAATTTTATAGACCGACAGTTTCAACCTCCACGTCACCAGAGTTATAGCGATGATTGTTCGAAAGAGACACCTTACCACCCTGTGTGCTACTGACAAGATGTACCAGTAGTATATACAGAGATATTCATTGGCACAAACATATCAAACAATCGGGAGATAGATTTCAATTTAAAAAGAGAGCAAATGAACCAGTATTGCAGCAGAACATGGGAGACAAGAAAAGAAGACAAAGAAACACAATACGAAGGACAGAAGTAGCACAACATGGATGATCTGTGCAATTGACGATTTTCGCTTAAGCCATACATAATTTCCTTATATGTGTGTCTATCAAATTGCAAATAAACATTCCCTTACCAATTATCATGTCTTTTCCTGTTACACTAGGATTGCTTTAACATCATAGGTATGTAACAACAGAAGGCAAGAGTCAGGCAACAGATCATTTATTAAGGAAATCAACGCATATTTATATATTTTCATGTACATTACTATGGTTATTTAAGCAAACAAACACAGTCTTCCGATTGGTTTTTTCTCACGTAAAGTTAATCTTTCATCTATTTGTGACTGTTTCTTGAATATCAGGTCATCTATATGTTAACTGCATCCGCCTACGCAAAGTCTGCTGTGGTCGGTTTTGAATCAATCTTTGTTCACATTTGCTCACGACAAATCTTGGGAACGTAAATATTGACGTAAATTACTGTCTACCAATTTGGCTAGTAGACAGCTCTCACCACAGGTATACTGCAACTATGACGATAACTGCTTTCCATACAACCTCCCTCGTATGTTACGAAATCTAGGAACAATCATTTCAGTCAGTTCAATATGCAAGTTCAGCTACCAAATTATGATAGTGACTGGAAACAGTAGATGGTACCAAAAAAAGCTCTTTATAAGGCAAACAGTGAATGCATTCCATTCACACCATGTGAACTGAGCTACTTAAAACTTTTATTAAAATGTTAATAAATGTAAACACAGTTATCAGCTTTGCAGCTACATTTCAACCTTTGTATTTTGAAATAATTTGTCAAGGCAGTAGTATTCTATAGCATCAAAGAGACATGGTATATTAAAAGCGTTAAATCAATGTGAATTACACATTCATCCTTTTTGATGAAACTATAATTAATTGGTATCATAAAAGTCAACAAGTAAGTTATAGTTGAATATGGAAAGATATTGATTCAGGAACGAATTCAAAATGATATAAAACTGTATACGAGTCAAACGTCAAAGTCCGGTAGTGATTAAACTTTCAAGTCCAAGAAGCAATAAGTTATATGATATTAGTGATACGTCTTAAAGTCGTTTTCAATACCTCAGATGCATTCACTCTTTGTAATTTCCTAGATCCATTAAATCCACAGGTTTTTCCATGTTATTATTCTTTCTGTTGCCCATTATAAATCTTTTGAATCACTTTTCTATCTCCTTTGTCTATCTTTGTGTTCTACATACAGTGTGGCAACTTGAACAGCTGCACTTCTGTGCAAAACCTCAATGCTGAAACTCAGTTGTCAGTCAGTCAGTCAGTCGGGTAACACGAATTGAATGAGACTAATTACTGCATTAATGCAAGGAATGTTGACAATTGTTCACAACACATGGGGACGCACAAAGTGCTGTGAAAAAAACAAAACAAAAATATTACAGAAAGGTATTTATGCGAAATCAATATGAAGTTGCCTAAAGTGTGAAGGGAAGTCATATCCAGTGGAGTCTACCAAGTTGGGTGTAAGGACAAATAATCACCGATGATGTTGGCTGGTGGTGCCTCTATATTGCTAATTGGCAGAAGTTAGAATTCATGTGGTACTGGATTTTATCCCAGTGATCGAATGGTCTACCAACTCATGTTGCAACAGGAAGATCCCGGGTTTGATCCCTGATCGGGTCATGGGGAACCTGCTGATTATTATTATTATTGTTCCTTTGGGTTCCTAGTGGAACATAGGGCTTCAAATGCACGTCTCCAATTGTTTCTGTCTTCTGCTGTACTTTTCACCTGCATCCATGTTATTCTATACTTTTTCAACTCCTCTTCACACGATCTCCTCCATGTCACCCTTGGACGTCCCACTCGCTGCTTCCCTTTCGGGTTCCACTCGAGGGCCTGACGCGCGATGTCACCGAGCGGCCTCCTCAGCGAGTGTCCAATTCTGCTGATGAAGAGTCCCGAACAAGGACGAAACAGCTGTCCAGTACTCCCTGATCTTTAACGGTTCTTATCCTAAAATCCGTCCATGATCAATCTCGAATAAGTATAATTTACAAGAGAAAAATTAGGTGTATACAAGCAATAAAAATGAATCTACTACTAATACTACTTACCAATATTCCATTGGCCCATATAATAAATCTCCACTGTCAGTACGACACTCATTATCAAAAAGAAGATAGTGAAAATAATCCAAAATATTTGGTTACCATACAACTAAACAGTTAATAAAAAGAAGAAAAAACAAAAGACAAAACAATGTGTAAATAGTTATTGCACACTTTAGTGCATTAATAGAATTCATTGAGACAATAAATGAGGCAAACTTTGGCCAAAATACAATTCCTTGAGAATTTACAGACATCGACAAAGATTAAAGCAGAGAGACAGAGAGATGGCGAAACTGTCTTAATTAATATTTGTGAAACAAAGAGTTATCAGCATCAAACTAGTATAAGTTTGTAGCAAATCAGAGTTGACTGAAATTTATTCATATGTGATATTTGATGGTTAGGTTGAGCTTTTTAACTGGTGGATTTCAAAGTAAATTAATGGACAGGGTGGATGGTATTCACGGGAAGTCAGCGAATACAGTGATAATGAATGCATCATATCACAAATAGGCTATTGAATTTCAAGCCAAGGATCAATTCATCTACCAGATGACCACACTGTCATGAGCTTGAATCTAAGCGAAGTGAATGCATTGTGCTGAAGAATCTCAATCTGGTATGAAACATGTGTATCAAAAGCTTCGTAAGCTGATATCGACTTATGCTGATAACTAGCTTGAACCAAACAGATACTCTGCGTACACAGACATCAAATATCAGAAACACGTTACGTTCATGTCTTGTTGATACAAAGTTGAATTCATACATCAACTAACGGACATTATTTTCTACATTGTCAGTGAGAAGATAATTTGCATCTTTTTTTAATCGCCACCTACCTACAGGACACACACACGCACATGATACAATCTTGCAGATGTGCTCTAAACGACATTAAACTGATATTTCTTTTGACTTTAGGTAAAAATATAAACTGATTTTATACTAAAGGCAAAAAATCATTTGATCACGTGTAGAAGACTCAATTTGCCAATACCAGAGAAACTTATTCTTGCTTTTTTTGATTACTCTTTATGATATCAAGCAGATTACATAATGCGATGATCTGGATAATTTTCCTTTCCCCCTCTTGAACTAGGCAAGTCGCGAATTCATTCGCGCAGTTCAAATAAGAATACAGAACTTGAACAAAACATTTTTTCCATCGATAGCGCTTTAATTTATTTCTAGATTTACAGTATTTCAAGTATCCAGCTATTTAGTTACTTAGATCTGCGTAAGGCGGGGCAATGGCATAGGTTTCGGGAGTTGCAATAACCATTCTAGTTGTCAAAAAATATATGATTTTGTTAGTTATCCCGTCTAAATGAAGAGCAATGGAAGAGGTAGTTGTCTTGTCGTCGTTTCGCTGCATTATTCTATGCATGTTTATATTTAATCTGCTTGAAGCATTCATTGAATACAATTGCCCTAACCCTAAGCAAAAGGGGTACACCTTAGATGTATGACGCTATGCCCTATAAATTAACTGATATTGGGTATTCGCACAACCCTCACATCCACCAGTAGTATTTGCTAGCCAGACTGAAGTGATCCAAAAAACAGACAGCTGTTTCTCTCGTTTGAAACCGACAACTCATCAGTCGTCTACCCAGTTAGGCTCAGTTAACACAGCCGAATTAATTGAAACCACCTGAATTTCTGGATAGCTACTTGATGCTGTCCAACTACTCATATCAAATAAATCAGTAGTATATAGCATCACACATGCATGTTTGCTTTCTTGATCACCATTTATGACAACAAGCAAATCACACATTGTGTTTTGAATAATTTCAGTTTCCAAAGGAAAATGTAGTGAAATTTTCACTTCGAACTGCGTAAATTGTAAATCAGAAATTTAATTAAACTTCTTACGAGTTGAACACGGATTGATATCAGTTAAAGAGGCACTGTGAACCAGGGAGTACTGGACAGCTGTTTAATCTTAGCTCTTTGGGAATCATCGTCAGTACGCACTCACTGCCAGGGTTCGAACCCAAGACCTTCCGGTTACAAGGCAAGCTGGCTCGTATTCCATTCAGCCACTGGGACCCGATTCAATGGCGAGCCCATGAATTATAACTTCTACCAATTCGTGATTTAGCGCGACCCCAACCATTGTCGTTGGTGGAACATCCATCCACACACGTGACATCTAATTGGACCTCACTGGTCACGACTTCTCACTAGAACTGACTCCAGGAAACTCCATCCTGTTGCAAGTCACTAGTGAGCATCAGATTAATTTTCTATAGTTTGGTTTGTAAGGGTTAGTTTTGTTTTTACGAGTTGATCACGGATTGATATCAGTTAGAGCTTGTCTTGTAACCGAAAGGTCCTGAGTTCGAACCCTGTCGGTGGATGCGTACTGCCGCTGATTCCCAAAGAGCTAGGATGAAAAAGCTTTTCAGTACTCCCTGGTGGTTTTCAATGGTTCTCTAACTGATATCAATCTGTGATCAAATCGTAGAAACAAAACTAACCCTTACAAACCAAACTATAGAAAAATAATTAAACTTCATTAGGTCTCATCATTGAAGTGAAATGCCTCAATACAACTGGTACGCTTGTCGGTGCAGCTCTGAATGATGATAACCTATCTTCCTTCAGTAGTATTTGGACGTGTATTAATTAAAGGATCGAAAATTAATACACTAGTTATAAAGTAGTGATTTTGATGCGTCGGTGGCATAGCGGTTAGGACGCTCGCCCAATATGCACATGGTCCGGGGTTCGATCCCCGCCCGACGCACTCCTTCACCTCGCTAAGCCAAAAATAATGCTGGTGAAGAGGAAAGGTTGGGCATGAGGTTAGCAACCCCATCCTGTAAAATAAAGACTGCTACAGAAACTCCAAGCCACTAGCTTGAAGCCCTATGTTCTGCTGGGAACGTGAAGGAAAAAAAAAGTAGTGATTTAAACTCCAGAAGATATCATTTCCGCGTCTAAATGTGTACGCCCTTAAAAATTGCTTCCCACTTACAATCTGAGACGATAAACTTCAACCTTAAAACACACGCGTGTTTATTTTGCATATTCTGATAAAAGCGAATAGATTCAAGGATATTGAAAATCGATATTGATGCTGTATTTATTATTTATGAAATTCAACAAAACACTGGCATAAACAAATAACACAATTAACAAAATGACAGCTTGTGTTAGACGAACGTGAATTTTCGTCGCGAGCTATAGTGTTTGTTTTCGCACAAGTCAGTTCAGATAAACAAAAAAACTCCCTATAACAAAACAAGATGCCTGTAAACATGTGAAAATGAAAAATAAAATAACCGTCCTTTACTTCGTAATAATAATATCCAGCATTTTGAAAACAACATAGATTTAGCTCGATCGATATCTCATATAAGCTCGACGGATTAAAAAGTCTAATGTGATCATAAACATATTTTTTTTTAAATTTGTGTTTTTGTCAGTTTAGTACGACGCTGGTAGGAGCAACGCCCACTCAACCATAGAGATAAGTTGTGTGTGTGTGTGTGTGTGTGTAGTTCATTGAACTATACGAACGACCTTCAACCAATGCAATGCAAGATTTCATTCTTATGTTATACACCAGGCCCTTGGCAATGCAACAGTATAAAATATTCTCGGCTATCTACACACCAAAATAAAATCTAAACACACATGTAGAAAACAGAAAGACTGAGCGGAGAAATATTTTGCTTTTCAATTAGATCCTCATCTCTGGCTCTACTCTAATATATATACATAGCATTTTTATTACAATGCTAGCTGATTTTTTCCTCGCTAAGTTAGAGTATGCACGACTGAAAGGAGTAATTAATGACTTGGATTTCTACTGTCGATATATGGATGATACATTTCTGGTCATGAAAGACGAGAATGATGCACATTCAGCAATAAACTTTACCATAGAGAAGGAAAGTAATGATAGCATCTCATTCCTAGACGTCTTCATGGCAAGGAAAGAAGATGACACACTAAGAAGGAATGTGTATAGGAAACCTACAACAACAGGTCAGTACACTCATTTTTTGAGTTTTGTACCTTTGAAAAATAAACGTAACCTGGTAAAGTGTCTGGTTCATAGAGCCAGATTAATCTGTTCAGACGACTGCCTCAATGACGAGCTTAAGATTATTAGAGAATTACTTAGAAAAAATAGTTATCCAGATAAATTCATTGAGAAAAATATTAATTCAGCACCTAGGAGAGTCAGTATAGCAACGGTTCCGAAAAAACCAATGTTCATAAAACTCCAGTTCCTCGGTGACAATATCAGCGAAATAATAACACAGCGCCTGAAGAATGCAGTTAAATGAGCTTATTATGCAGCAGAGGTACATTGTCTCTTCACAACCACCCCTATTCTATGTTCGAGAAATAAGGATAAACTACCTAATTTGCCTCTTCTATGTGTATCTACCAATTTGACTGCAGCTGCGGAGCCAGCTACATTGGGCGCACAATTAGGCAGGTTCATCGTCGAATTTCTGAACATCATCCAACATGGTTAAGCAAGGGGCAAACAAGATCTATTCGTAGTTCTATTTTAGCACACCTTCTTGATACTGAGCATAAGTTTGATGTTAATACAGCATTTAAAATTATTTATCGCATTCCGACTAATCTTAATTTTGCTCTACGAGTTCGTCTTCTACAGACAGCTGAAGCAATCGGAATCCACCTTAAGAAGCCAAGCCTATGTGTTCAGAAGAAAATTGTACAGCCACTTTCCTTACTGTGGCCATCGTTACAAGAATGCATAAACAGGATTACGTCGCCCCCCTAAACTTTTAAAAATTATAATTGTCCAAATTATTTTATTATTATTTATTTTGACCACTTCATCTTTAATTACATGTTATCTTTGTGAAATTAATTTATTCAAACCATTTCTACCTTTTAAATGTGTATTGATTTTCTTCGTTAATTATCAACCCATTGACATTTTGACACTGTTTAATTATTGTTAACAAACATATCGTCACTTGATTGGTAAATTGTTGTGTATTGTAATAAAGATGCTATATATACATTAGAGTAGAGCCAGAGATGAGGATCTCATTGAAAAGTAAATACTTTTTCGCTCAATCTTTCTTTTTTCTAAATGTCTAAATGGTGATTTTTTCTATATTAAACACACATGCTCCTTGAGTTATGTATAAACCTTGTATATTATTCCCAAAACTACGCATAAACAGTCTAATTCAGTAAAATTGTCATATACACTGCGAAAGAAAAAGTTTAGAAAATTTTTTAAAAAAGACAACAACTTACAACACCCAGAACACCAAGAAAAATAACGACAGCCATAACCATATAGGCTGAATGAGCTGATGCATTTACGTCTGGATGCCTTGTTTGATAAATTTTCAGCATAATTAACATAGCAAGTATATACATATAGGCGGTATCTGAGAGGAGAAAAAACATTTCACATGATATTAAAAAGTATTCAGTAAAAATATTTTCAGATAGCAAATAAATGTCGAAAAGGCACAAATGCACACGTACACAAACCTAAGCAATAAAGCAAAAAATCAGTTAAGAATATGAAATTTAGAAAAAAAGAATTTTAAAGCCTTAACTAGACTCAGTTTAGAGTCACATTCTACACATAACCTAAGAATTGTGGTCAGGTCACAGGCTGACTATGCCAACGATTGGTTAAACAGCTGCTTTTACTTTTATTGGACACTAGTAACTAGTGTGATGTGTCTAGTCCTTTCTTTGGTGCAGACTGAATTCTATCAGTCAGGTTTTGCAATGTGGCCACCATTCTAGGTAGCTCGCCATCACGGTGCACATTGATTTGATGTTATTAGATAGTTGGAGGCAATCGGCAGGAAGCCTTGCTTCACCTAGGTTTCGTGCTAGTTGGCTAGTATCTGTAACCTTGAAGGAACTCATGTCCCTTCTGAGATTCGAACCCAGTGCTTTAGTCAGAGACGTTACCACTGAGCTATTCGGGCTCGCGATTGACCTCCTGTAGGACTGTAGTGGGTATTTTGATTAGACACTAGTAACTAGTGTGACGTGTCTAGTCCTTTATTTGGTGCAAACTGCTGCTGCTTTTACTCTTCCTTAAAACATTCACGTTGGATAGAGAAGAAACACGAAGCTGAATTTCACAGGGGAGATATATCAAGGTGTAACGCGAAATTCTAAGGTGTAGTTGAAAAAATAAATTCATGCGGGTAAATAATAACAGCTGCATTTCAGAAAACATTACACCATGCCTGAACATCCTAATTCTAACTTATAGACAGACAGACTTTGTGTTTCTATGACGTAATAAATGAAACGATTAGAAGCTTCAATACATATTGAACACTATCAAAATAAAGCCTTATTATTAGTAGAGAGTAATTACTCATTTAGATTCATCTAGACATTGGCGATAATGGCTCAGAACGGTTTATAATGGGTGTAGATGTATTCAGACTTTGTGATCTATTATATCCATTAAACCTTGATGTTATTCCATGTTGCTGTTCTTTCCCACCCGCCACATTTCTGTTTATTGTATTTCTTTTGAATATATCTTTTCCCTGTACCTTTATATGTTTCATGGAGTGTGGCAAGTTGAACAGCTGTATTTATGTTCGGATGACTGTGTTGAAACTCAGTCAGTCAGGAATTCATCGAAACATGAAGGTGTGACAGAAAATGTCGTCATACAAACACATTCCTTGTTTATTTTGTCAAAGCAAGTGGAACAAGAACCGAAGGATGAAGCGAACAGCATTAAAATCAGCGACATACTTTGATGTTATGACTGAATAACCATTTACAGTAGGAGGATTAGATGTGACAAAGACAGTACTATGCATCTGCCAATATAACAACACACGAGTAAATTGTGCATTTTTCATTGCGTTTGGAACATATAAAAAAACTAACGGAGGAAAACGAGGAGTGGAATGACTGCATATATGTGTCAAAATTAGAGTCAACGAAAGAAACGATTGTGTTAAAGGTTTTGCACTTTTAAATCCAACAAAACGAAACAAAATCGAATACTTTCGCCACATTAAACGTTTTTAAGCCACAGGTACTTTCGATAATGCATTCAAAATTAACTAGTCAGCGTGTGAGCCTACAAGCTTGCTTAACCCAAGGCTCATTGGGACAAGCTTACGAAGGTTAACAGAGGCTTATTACTTTGTATTGGCAGCTACACGTGAGTTTGTAAGTACAATCAGAACATGCAATCGACAGGTACTCATTAATTTTCTTGTGTAATGTGGCTGAAAATTTCTATATACACGGGAATTAATGTATTAGTCGAAGGGTATGAGGGAACTTTTAACCTCTTCAACGTCCTTTCTGAAGTTTTATGTTAGCCACATCAGAACAGTTGACTATATTTTCCACAGTACATGCTCTTATGTAATACCTGACAAGTTGAATACTAAGTGCGTATAGCCATACACTTAGGAAATGACTTCAACATCTTATTTCCTGATCACAAACATCTTGTTCACATGTTTTACGAAAGCGTGGGACCGACTTTTCTTTGAATTTTTAGAAGAAAATAAAGGTTATTACTTGTTTAAATGGGCCTTATTATTATTATTATCGAAAACAGATTGCTAACTCAAGCAGTTAGTTTTATTATGAACATTGAGTTATGAATATTATTTAACTTTCTGAACTGAATGACTTCAGTGCTTAGATTCCATTGTCCTTCTAGACAACTTCTTTATTGCTAGTCTCAGCGTGAATCGGGCCGTTGGAAGTTCTTTATGCATAAAATATCAGTATTTTTTAGTAAACCTGACTGTGACTGGTTCTGTTCGGAGATTTTCTTATAACTTATCTTTTTCATGACAAGAAACTATGTTAACCAAAGCTGGTGTACTCTTCGTCTCCAAATCTATGAACACAAGCTAGCAGTTATGATATACATCCGTATGAATATAGACTTAACTGAGATAATGTAAAAATGTAAGAGACAGAAGAAACTCAAAGAACGCTAAGCAATTTCTAGAAGCAGTAATTAGATCAATTTGCAGTTAATAAACGTGTTGACACAGATCAAACTGATCAATCGATAGAGAAGTCACAATTTAGTTGGAACCCAACTCTACCCGGTATCAGGCTGAGTTATATTTATAGTGTGAGCGCCTGTGATGCTATCCAGAGTTGCTCAGGCTGAGTGGAGCTGGATTCGAACCCGTGTCCTGTTGGTTGGAAGCCGAATGCTTAAGCCAATGAGGCACATCTCCACGAAGTCACACGACCAAAAGGTTACACATTAGGCAAAAGAAAGGATGAAAATCAGTACAAGTGAGCATATTCATGAAAGAATTTCAGGGAAGAACCAATCACAGTAAGGAATACAAAGAAATACATATATTTAATCCATGGGAAATTCTTATAGCTCACTTCACATTGTGTGTAACAGTGAAGATGTCTGGCAAGATAATGAGATATTCGAAATTAAACCATCCAGTTCAGATAACACAACTGAATCCATGTTAGTCACCAATCTTCTCCACTAGTTCGACATCGACATCGGCCGCTCCCAAGTTACATAATTGTTTAGAGTTAGCCTCGTATTATAGACGTTCTGTACTTAACGTTTCTTTACTTGTAGCTCCTCTGTTCGACATTCTTAAGTAGAAGGATTACAGTTGGACAGCATTAGCTGCTGGAGCCTTTAAAAGACTTAAAGATTGTTTATGTAGCCCTGCTATCCTAGCAAACCCCAACGTGTCTGACCAGGCAGGTCCGTTCATCCTAGATAAAGACGCTAGCAACACTGGTATCGGGGCTGTTTTGTTTAAAAAAGAAGCAGATGCAGCAGAAAAGATGAAAGGCCGATGCAAGTTGAGCACTCAACAAGAGTGAAAAAAAACTACTACTGTACCATGTGGAAAGAAATGCTGACACTGGTCAATTTCGTTAAGCACTTTAGAGCATATCTCTCTTTGGTAGACACTTCGTAGTACGGACTGATCACAAAGCCCTTAGCTGGCTACATAACTACAAAGAAGCCGAGGGGCAGATTGCTAGACGGCAAGAACACCTGTAAGAGTATGACATTGAATGAAAGCATAGACCTGGAAAAAATCAAGTGAGTGCAGATGCATTGTCAAGAAAACTTCTTATGTATCACGGTGACTGCCTATCATGCACCGAAGTACAAGTTTCCCTGCTCCAATTAGAGGCGAGTAATTCATAGAGTTGGCCCGAATTTCAGCCTTCAGACCCTGAACTGGCCTTGATTTACGAACGTGTTCAAAGTGGCGGCGAACGACCGACAGTCCAAGATATAAATAAGCTGGGATGGGAAACTCGGTGTTTGTGATCTCTGTGGGGTAATTCGAAGATTATCGATAACATCCTTTACTACCAACATGGACCCATTTATACTTTTTACAGCAATACTGGATAACTTACCAAACTGAAAATTTGAAAAATTTGGGCACATGTGATAGCAGGCGCTCATCAGTCCTTCCATAGTCAATGCTAAGCCCATCGCATAGAACAGTCCATAATGTTGTGGAATACCTAATACCTAAAAATTTGTTTTGTAGTTAAAAATCAATTATTAAATTAGGCAATCAAAATAAGATATACGATAAATTTAGGCAATTAATTAGAATAAATATAAGTAATATTTGAAAAAATCAATATCATCAGATGTTAGGGAAGAGTTAGCAGAAGGATTCATGTTTAAACTCATCAGTTAATCAGTAGGGAACTTTAATTTACCTGGGGATTAGACATGTTGACACTTATGAGCAGGGTATGTTTGCTACACACATCTAAGAAACTCGAACGTGTGCTTATCAGAGTCAAATATGAACTGTTTATTTCCTTATGAAAAACACAAACTGCCTACAATGCAGACATCAAGAGATATGCCACATATAGATATATACACAAGGATAAAACAACAATATTAGAGGAGGAGAAAAAGGCTGGGAACCACTATATTGACTCATCAAGTAGGTTTGGCAGAGCTTTCATTATTGCAAATTATTTTCAAAAATAAAAGAAAGAAGGGAGATACAGAATGTTCGCCACTAATGTTGACTCTCAGCCATTTCTGATAAAATTTCGACACAATGAGTCACATGACTTCTTGAACCTCAACCTACTGAGTTACCATGCACACCAACACATGCTAATCCAAAAAAAATATCCGTCATTGAGGTGATCGCCTCTTCGCTTTGTTATCTCACTAGTTTCACAGCTAATGAACGACAAACTGTATGAAAGTGGCTGGTATAGCACTGTAGAAGGCGTCTCAAGGTAACACCACTCATAGAAGGACAATATCCATGGCTTACATGGTGAAGCTATTCTACGGAGACAGCGATGATCGAACATGCAGAGTTGGTGTGCATCCTCAACTCAAAACGAGCGAATTCACAGACATACAGTAAGACCTTTTGAGGTTTTACTATCCCCATTTCTATTCAGTTTCATCATATATGTAGTAATGGAATTAACCCTATCTCACTTCAGAGACTCAATCATTGACTTATTAGCAGGGAATAATCTCGTTGTCTTGGAATATTCAGATGATATAGCCCTCCCTCCTAAGTGAAGACGCTGACAAAATGTGGAGTCTTCTGAACAGCGGAAGCTGCAATCTACGAATTTTTGGTATGCGGTTCGCTCCCACCAAATGTAAGATGATGTACAGCACTGGACTCCATTGACACCCAGCTTGGAAATAGGGAGTGAAGTGGTAGAGCGTGTTGACCATTTCACTTAATTGGGAAGTTGCATCAGCCAGTGCCAGCGGGTTGATCACTGAGGAAATCTCAGAACGGATAGAGAAGGCTCGTTTCGCATATGCTAGTTTACACCGTCCCTGACGTAGACGTGATATCCGGCTGGCTGTCAACCAAAGGGCGTGTGTGCTGCTCATCAGTCCGCTCTGTCCTCTTTTATGGCTGTGAAACGTGGCCATTGAGAATGGAAGACATGAAAAGACTAGCTATCTTTGATAATAAGTGCCTGTGTTCCATCTCCCACGTGAAGTGGTATAACAAGGTGAGCAATATTGAAGTATGGCATTGGTCGAGTGCTGGGTAAGGAGGGGAAATCAATCGACGAGGTTCTGAAGTTACATTAGTTGATATGGTTAGGATATGTGTTATGCATGCATGTCTAACCACCACCTTCCTCGACGGGTAATGTTAGCTGACATAATATCAGGTTCGAAACGAGCCAGCGGTGGTCAAACCAAAACATG
This sequence comes from Trichobilharzia szidati, assembly GCA_944472155.2. Classification (NCBI taxonomy): domain Eukaryota; kingdom Metazoa; phylum Platyhelminthes; class Trematoda; order Strigeidida; family Schistosomatidae; genus Trichobilharzia; species Trichobilharzia szidati. Next base: position 94,335,433 of record OX235271.1, on the reverse strand, counting down.
GCTTTATCAGTCAATGAAATCCACAACAGTCAGTTTAAGCCAGTCACGTAGGAAGGTGTGGACTTCCTGGTTGGGGTCCTCGGGATGGTAAAAACTAATGACAACTGGAGACAATTGGTGATATGGCTCAAAATCGTTTTCAATGACTGGAGCAGATACATCCACTCCTTGTGACTTACAATACCCAATAAAGCTATATTGTTCTTCGATATTACTATTCTTTTGTCTCTGCTGCACATCGGTGCAAAGTTCTATGTTGAAACCAGTCAGTCAGTCACAATAAGACCGCATACAATTAAACATTATTAATCTTGGACTTGACAGTGAGACTAATATTACTATGACTCCATAGATCAATGTCAAGAAATACGACGACTGCTGGCCTGCAATAGATGTCATGATGGCCTAATAAGTGACAAAGAAATATCTTCACTCTTAACTTAAAGATGTAGACAAACTGTTGGTTTACAAGGTAGATCTATCGCCTGACAGAAGCACCTATTAATACATAGTGTCTAGCCATATCACAAGGAACATTTTAAAAGTACATTTCATTGGATAAATAATCGATAACACGGAAGAGGTCAATGTGCTCACCTGAGAATTAGGATTCAAATTCTTTGTTCGTCTGTGAATGATATCACTGAATGATGAAAAAAAGCAAGATTATATATGAACGAAATGGGATGTTAATATTTAATATGAAACCATGATAAGGCTGACTACTACAGTTGCAAAGAGTAACCTGTAATGTTGACATCAACAAACAATAAAAGTAAACAAATATAATCGACCTTAATTTATTCAGTTTGAGTAAATAGTCCATATTGCATTAAAAAAATAACTGTTGACATTAGATGCTCTGATTAGTTCAAGTTGATTTTATTTCTAAAGTATAATTTCAAGTATAAATCACAAGGCTGCCTACTATCGCCTGATTTTCCTGATTGCATTAGATTGGATAATGCGACAAACAGCGGGCAATGAGGAAACAGGCATAAAATGGACTCACACAAAATACTTGGAGAATCTGGACTTCGCCGATGATATATGTCTGATTTCCCACAAACTGGAAGATATGCAAGTGAAAAGTAACAAGTTGGCAGAAGAAGCATCAAAGGTAGGAGGGACTTCAGGTGAACATAGAGAAAACAGAGGTGATGAAGATTCCTGGCCAACAGAAACAGTAACAACAACCACAACAACAGACAACAATCAGCATAAATGGAAGGAACCTGAAAGAAACTACCTCCTTTACCTACCTGGGAAGCATCGTTTCAACTACAGGTGGACGGAACTGACGAGGATATCAAAGCAAGAATCAGGAAAGCAAGACAAACTTTCACTACTCTCAAGTCTGCGTGGACGTCAACAGCACTCACCATCAAAAATAACAGCCGGATTTTCAACTCCAATGTGAAGTCAGTGCTACTATACGGATCAGAGACTTGCACGGCGCATCATAAAGAGCATCTCAAACAAACTACAGACCTTCATTAACAGTTGTCTTCGCTCAATACTCAAGATCAGATGGCCGGCCAGAAAAGATCAGCAACAGAGATCTCCGGTGATGAGTGAACCAACCAGGAACCGATTGTGAAACAAATATTCGGGAAGAAATGGATTGGCCATACTCTGAGGAAACCATCAAGTGACATCACTAGACAAGCCATTGCTCGAGTGGAACCCAAAAGGGAGAGTGACTTGGAGGAGGTCATGTGAAGAGGAGATGAAAACGTGTGGGCAGACTTGAAGCCAGGTGACGACTCTAGTAGAGAACCGAACGCAATAGAGACGCACGACTGAAGCCCTATATTCCTCTAGGAATTAAAGGAAACAATAATAATAGTAATAATAATAATAATATAAATCACGAACAAAACTTGACAACAGAAAACTACTGATTCTCTTGAAAAAATGGGCGGTACTACAAATACGCGTTTATCTGTCAACACATAAGGTTATATAGACAAGAAGAGTTATTGTTATATTCTTGAATCCTGTGTAGAACATAGTGCTCCAGCAACATATCGCTATTAGATCCTGTTTTCTGCAGGCTTTTCAGCTGGCTCCATGATTAACCATAAGCTTTCAAATCTTCCTCCCTCGATCTCCTCTACGTCATTATCGGACCAGCTTGTCATTTCCCATTCGAGTTCCACTCGACAGTCTGGGGCGTGATGTCAGTTGACGGTCTTTTCAGTATATGGTTAGTCCATCTTCATTTCCTTATACATATTTGTCGGGTGATAGGTTCTCGGTTAGTTCAATGGCAACGTTTTCTGTTGTTTGGCTTTCCTAGCAGGCTGTCTGATATTCACTATCGAGTTGGAGAAGGCAGCTGTTGATAAAAGCCTGTAGCAGGCTAGTCGAAATACTTGTGGTGGCGCAAATGCCATATCTGTGAATGATATACAAGTTATGACTTGATATTAGTTTTGAAGTTCCCAATCTTCTTCCTCGTGGTGAATACAGTAGATTTCCACAGTGATTTCAGGGTGACGAATGCCTGTTTTGCCTTTCCGATCGTGGTGGACATGGCATTCTTATCTGTAACGTCTGTAGTCGAAATAAAGGTGTCTAGATAACTGAAAGAGTTAACTTCCTTCAGATTTCTCCCCTTGATAATGATTGGTGTTTGTTGATGTTGACAAAATGTCTTCATCAACTGTCTTCCCTAAGTCCAATCAAAGTTCTGCTTTCGTTGCCTATTCTGAAAATTTATTGGTTTTCTCTGGTACATCTTCCACGCTGTGCAACATAAATCATCCATGATGTTCAGGTCATTTTGTCAGTCTAATGTATATCCCTCATCCCACTCCTCAAGATCCGTCGCATGATCCAGTCCACCCCAGTCAGGAAGACCATCGGTGGTGGTGTAACTACAGAAGACGAGGGCCAGGCAACAGATCGTTTATTGACAAAATCAATAGATATTTATAGATTTGTATGTACATTACTGTTAGCGGACAAGCAACCACTTCTGATTGGTTGTTTTCTTGCTGAAGGTTATTTTGTTATCTTTTTATGGCCGTTTCCCAGAAAACCAAGTCATATATCTGTGAATCATAATTCCCCACATTAACTCCGCTGTGATTGGCTGGTGATTTCCACAAGGTTAAGCTTTGTTATTGTATTTCTCATAACCCTAATTCGGGACGTGGACATTGACGTAAATTGTTGTCCAGAATTTTGGCTTACGGCCAGCTCTCACCACAGTAGTAGGCAGCCTTGTCTTACTCCTGTCTTCATTTCAGAGGTTTCGTTGATTTTTTCGTTGTGGGTCACTTGACATGTCGTACTGTCATGTAGCTGTCGATTCAAGTTGATAAAGGTTTGAAGCAATTCGTAGTGCTGAAGCTATTTCCAAATTACGGGACTAAACCATTCAGTCTCCGGTCAATGATCCTTCGACAAATGTCCATAGGTTGGTATAAATTCAACAGTAGGTGATCCCACACTAACCCCGAAAGGTCTCTGTTTCATGTTACCTTCAAATGCATATAGCAATTTACATGTAAACGCTAAATCACATAGAATAATGGAGCAGAGAGAAGAAGGATTTGCGGCCTTTATCTTCAAGTTGGCTAACTAAAGTTTGTGAATATTTTGTAAATTTTTAACAAAATGGTTTAGAGTTTGTGCAGCCGAAAAGCACCAACAGAATAAAGTAGTACCAAATCCTTTCTAATTTACTATTTTGTTTTACTGGACTCCATCATCCAATAAACCTTTCTCTTCTAATACTAGTGCTTTTTATCGTAGTACCATGCGAAGTTTCACAGCTCGAACTGACGCACTTCTGTGAATCACGTTTTTGGAAGCCTCATGGCTCATAAGCCGTTTTACAGAGTAATTTTATAGTGGTTTGATTTAAGGCAGGAAATAGGGTTAAACATACTCTGAAAAAAAACCAAGTAATGTCACTATATTAAGCATGCTGACTGCCACAAATATACTGCATCCTTTTTCTGATTGATAAGCAACCTAGCCAGCTAAACTGCTTAGTGTACAAGTATAGCAAATAATAGTAAGAGTAGATATATGGATACAGAGTCAATTTGACATAAATAAAAATTTCTGAGCACTCTTTAGACACTACCGAAAATACCCACTGAGTCATGAAGCAAATAAAAGACAGTTCAGCGAAGAAATTTAGTCGATAAAGAAAACTTTCCTCGCTGAATTGTCTTTTATATTCATCATCACTCGTTAGTTGTCAAATCCTTATTTTAATGTGAGTAACAACGCCAAAGTAGTAAAACCAGGCACTCATTAATCATCATTCTTTGTGCTTATAAGTGAAATTAACAAATGTATTTTTGATTGCATGGAGGATTTCATCATGAGCTACTAGAGAACCACTAGAAAACCTAGGAGTATTGGACAGCTGTTTCCCCTGTCCTACTTTGGGACTCTTCATCAGTACGCACCCACCGGGTTTCGAACCCATGACCTTTTGGTTACAAGGCTAGCGAGCTCGTAGACCATTAAGCAACTGGGACCCGATCCAATGGTCCTTGAATTTTAACTTCTGCCATTTCACGACAAAGCGTGACCGTTTCGCAATGTCTTCTTCAATAAGTTACTGCCTCATCTTCAACCTGCTGTACCTTACTGGTCACGGCTTCCCAATAGAACCCCAGGTTAACTGCCTGAATAAGGCCAGTTGCTAGTGAGCATCAGATTAATTTTCAAGTATTGGTTTTGTAGGGATTTTGTTTGATTGCATGAAGTTAGAATTCAAGGACCAATGGATCGGGTCCCAGTGGCTCAATGGTCTACGAGCTCGCTAACCTTGTAACTAGAAGGTCCTGGGTTCGAACCCGGTGGGTACGTACTGATGAAGAGCCCCAAACTAGGACGAAACAGCTGTCCAATACTCACAGGTTTTCCAGTGGTTCTCTAACTGATTTCACCTCATGATGAAATCCTCCATGCAATCAAACAAAATCCCTACAAAACCAATACTTTAAAATGTAATTTTATCTAAAGCTGAACAAAAGTGTTTGATTCTATATAAAAGAGTTTAATCATGATATATCCATCAAATGTCAAATTTTCACAGATAAAAACCGAATGTCTCAACTATTTTATTAATTTTTACAGAGTTGTCATATATATAGGGATCCATACAAAAAGACACAGATTATCTTTATCACCCTTTCCGACTAGTAAACTTACCGTCGTGCAGTAAGGCCTAGAAATAATAATCCTAACATGACATAACCAATATTTGAAATGATGTTATTGAAAGCTGTGAAGATACCAAGTGGACGAGCACACTCAAAATTGTAATAACACAAATCTTCATTGCCGGTCTCAAAAACAGCCTAGAGTAAAAAATAAAATTAGAAACAAGGAAACTGTAAACACAATATCAGGAAAAATGTATCACAAAAAAACCATCCAACGTTTTTAGATGCTCTGAAACACTACTTCCAATTCATACCAATTTTGAAATATATAATAAACAACAGAGCATGAAGGCCCAAATCGTAACTTCTAGCCCGCTCCTTCTAAAACGATTAGGAAAATGTTCATGGTAGAACAGCATTTTAATACGAATAGATATTTGTCAAGATTGATGCCGAACTGCTTACTGTTAAAGAAGCTTCGTTCTTGTTTGAGACTCTTTAACAATACGCATCCCCACCGCTGATCGGACCAAGAACCATCAGCTTACAAGGCGGGCTTGTAGACCATTCAGTCACTGGGACGGAATCCAGTGACCCATCAATTCTAACTTCCGCGGATTCGCGGTATGCAGCGCGACCACCAGCCATTATCATCGTCACGTACCTGTCGTCACACTCTACTTGATGGACGCCACTGATTAGCACTGATGGACCAATGCGTACCGTCTCACTGGATGAGTGGACAACTAACTCGCCTCGTAACCTGAACAAAACAGCCGTCCACTACCTCCTGGTTTTTAATGGATCTCTAACTGAGCTCAATTCCTCATCAATCTTGAAGTCGATCGAATCCATGCAAACAAACACTTGAAAATATTTGTCAGACGTGAAGTACATATACATATATCTCAACTGGCTTGGAGTAACAATTTCAAACATGACTTTTGGAATGTGTATTCGAATGCATATAAGCTGCTACCTTCATTACAAATTCAACCAAGGTAACAATTTTCATTTTATAAATATTTCCTCTGTAGTGTATGTACTCACTATCTGATGAAATGTAACTTGCTTAGCGTAAATTTAATTTTTAACATATCTAATGAGAGATAAATTAGAGCAGTTGACAGTAGTTACTAGTAAGCAAACGCTTCCGTCAATGTTTACGTATACATTTTTAGATTTTCTTGATTTTTGAAGTAAACTTTCTCACATTTCATACTACACATGTTGAACTTTGAGGACATTTAGTAATCGCTTAACATTTCCGAAGGAAAGAAAAAAAACAATTAACTAAGCATACTAAAACAGTTGGAAAATTAATATTGTAAAGCACAATAAAGGTCACCTTTAATAATTAAATAGATTTGCAGTTAAAAAAGAACGAAGGATCAAATAGAAATATGAACCATGAATGTAAAGTTCTGCATTAATAATTCAGTAAGTCAGTCGTCAGTGATAGAGCCACAATTCCATAACATAGAAAAATACACTTCACTGCAGAACTCAAAGTTACCATTTCCAACAAACATTATTTGGGTACTGATTTATAAGGATTTGATTGATTGGTTACAGGATTTAATCATAAGCTGACATTGATTACAGAACCACTGGAAAACCTATGAGTACAGGACGGTCGTTTCGTCCTAGTTCGAGACTCTTCATCACAACTCACCCACCATGAGGGTTCGAACCCAGGACTTTCTGGTTACGAGGTGAGTTCGTAGACCATTAAGCCACCGGTACCCCATCCAACGGCCCATGAATTCCAACTGCTGCCAATTCAAGAGATAGTGCGACTACCAGCTAATGTCTTCGGCGAGTACTTGTCCTCACACCCAACCTGCTGTACCCTAATGGTGGTGAAGAGTCCCAAACTAGGACGAGACAACTGTCCAGTGCTCCCAGATTTTCCAGTAGTTCTCTAACCTATATCGGCTCATGATGAAATCCTGTAACCAAACATTATTCGATAAGCAGTAACGGTGAACGTAATAAAGTTAGAACTGAAATAATTGGTGCACTATTAATAGAATTCATACTATGAACACATCATCTGAATTCATTTAAATGATTCAGTAAACCTGGCTTTACAATAACAACATAGACTCTGTGTGTACTGTGTCATAACTGCAAATATACCACTAGTAAGTTCTAAGTACAAGCTCCATTGTAGTAACTACACTGCGATTACATCTCTTTATTCTAATTCTCAACCCAGAAACGTTAAAATATCTCAAATTATATTTAACAACTCTTCCATTAAAGTATATTGAATGAAACGCATTCATAACTTGTGCTATGTAATGAATTCACTTTCAGGAGTCAGACGACACCCTTCTCTCTATCTCAACTAACAAGAATTACAAATTTTAACATTATCTGATAAACACATAAATATTTTCATACAATGCTTGGAATCATTATACTATTTTTGTGGAAAATAGTACTGGAATCTTATTTTTCTAAAATATTGACATTTGCATTCTTAACTCCTTACTATTTACTTTATTTTTTATTTCTTATTTTTAATTACAGCTTGATGTCACACCGTATTTTCAGTACAAGTGTGGAATTTTCAGCATGGATATCGGTAGCCCGAATTTACAGGCCGATCATAGATATCGGGTGTGCGTTGGCAGGGGATCGAACCCCGGACCATGTGCATGGTCGGCGAGAGTCCTAACCACTGTGCCACCGACGCACTACTAGTTATAAGTTGAATAATCGCCTGCAATTGCGCCAATCAGTAGCCTAAGTTAACTAATAATTTTTTCACATTCGATCAAGAGCGGATATCGGTTAGAGAAACACTAAAAACTAGGGAATACTGGAAAGCTGTTTCGTCTTATTTGAGAACTGATGTTGTGGCGCGCGTGCTACTGGTAAGATTTATCAGTAGTATATAAAGAGATGTTCTTCGGCATAAAATTATCAAATAGCACGGAGATACATTTGATGTCAGAGAAAGCAAATGATACAGCGTTGCAGAGATACATGGGAGACGTGTAAGGAACACAAAGAAACACAATATGAAGGAAAGCCAGAAGTACCACAAAGAGATCTGAGCAAAATACACAATTTGACTATATAGAGATACCAATTTCTAAATAAATATTCCTTTACGAAGACTTTCGTCTTCTAGCATTACAATGTCACAGCTCGTGATCCGACTTGAAGCCACTCAAATCCTTGCTAACCAATAATTGAAACGTTTTATCTTAACAACAAACTATATTACAAAGCATTGTTTAAACACATAAAATAGGCCAACTGTTATATTATTAAATTGAATACAAAACAAACTGTCTCGCTTACTTTCTGATATGTCATGATCAGCTGGACTGCAGGAAGCCCATAGAAAATGGATATAATAATTAAATACCTATAAGGTTAGGAGAAATAAAACTGCGATTATTATCATTACTATTATTATAAAAGACTGATTTCTAGTTTGATCTGTTATAAGTATAAAACTAAATAAAGTAAAAATGATAATAGATCAATCCTTTAGTAGATTTAAGAAGGAGAAATAAAAGTTACATCAATTCAACTAATTAATATACAATGGAAGAGATGACTGAAGGCTTCATCAAATACACTCTTCTTATTCTACCAAAGACGATATAATCCAAAGTCATGGTTCCAGTAGAATTACGCAATCTGTGATGAGTAGTACGCTTTAGCTACATGATGAGCTTTCATGTTATAAGGAAATATCAATGAAGAAATTAATAGTAAAAGAAGAATAATTACATCAACGATATAAGTGACTTCTTTTCAAAATTTAACAAACATAAAAACATTCAAAATACAGCTGAATGTTGATTATTACTTAAAACAGATTCGGGACAAATGATCACAAGGATTTTCAGTTCACTTTTGAAATGGAATGGCCTTTTTTCCATCGACATCTTCTTAGCCCCGAAATCTGTTTTTTTGCGCTTTACAATTCTATCTGTCACCGAAAGGCTTCGGTGGCTCAGCCGTAGAATCCTCACCAACCACATATGTGGCCCAGCATTCTATCCCCGGCCATCGCACTCTTAAACCTCTCTAAATCGGTTATAAGACCGGTAAAAAGGGAAAGGTTGGGCATGGGACCAGCAAGCCCACCCTGTTACTGAAAATTCAAAAGTCTAGCTTGTAGCCCTGTGTTCCTTTGAGGACGTAAAGGAATATAATAATAATAAATAAATAATATCACCAAAATAATGACACTAATCGACATTCAAAGTCGAAAATTTCCATGATGTTTCATCTTTCAATCCTCATGTTCCAATTTGGTCACGGGACTCCTCAACAGTACACTCCCATGAACACTTCAACCGGACATCGAACCCAAGACCGTCAGATTATGAGGTCAATACATGGAATCTAATTTCCTATGACTTTTAACTTCTGTCAGTAGGCAACTTCCATCCCTAACGCCAGCTAATGTCCTCGGGGAATATTTGTTCCCACAGTCGACTTGATCGCTACTTTTCACTAGAACTCAAGGATACTTCGTCCTGTAATTTCTCACTATTGACCAACAGATTAATTTTCAGGTGTTCATTTTGGTCACCTTATTTAGTGTGCCTTTCTTCCAGTATAACAAAAATTAAAACGAATTCTAAATGTCTGTTTAAATTTTTGCATTGATTTGTCACTCGCTTAGTCATTTCCACTCAAATTACATCACAATTAAAGCCGTAGAATGAAATGATTGAGAGGTAGTATCCTGAAAAAGGCTTTAAAATTTAATCGACTAGTTTTTGTCTGTGAAATAAAAAATCGTACGTTTGGTGACAAATTCACCAAACTACCACTAGTTAACTTTATTCATTCCACTTTGATTGCTTTAAATAGTTGTATTTAGCAACAAGCCTTTAGACGAAGTTCCTTTTTCCTGTATATCCAAAAGGTGACAGAATTAAATGTTTCTTTTAATTTGAAACTAGGTAGAAACTAATTTAATATGTCCGGTCTTCCTTTTGGTGCAGACGGATTTCTATCAGTAAATTTTCCTATGTGACTACCATGCCGATCACCTTGAACCATCTAACAATCGAATATTTCCCTGGCGTCTGTCTGTCTGTCTGTCTGTTTTCGACATAGAACTATGCACTGATGTGCGGCAGTTCAAGTCGCCACACTCCCTTCTTGTAGCACACAAAGCAAGAGAAGAAAGTAGAAGAAATGCATAACAGAGACAGTAAACAGGTGTGAGACAAAGGAATAGTAATAACGAAGAACAAAACAGTTTCATTGGAAATCATAAGTCACAAGGAGTGGATGCATCTGCGCCGGCCATTGAGAACGATTTTGAGCCATCTCACCAATTGTCTCCAGCCATTGGTTTTTACTGTCCCGAGGACACCAACCAGGAAGTCTACACCTTCCTACGTAGCTGGCTTAAACTATCTGTTGTAGATTTCATTGACTGATGCCATGTTTTGGTTTGACCACCTCTAGCTCTTTTCCAGCCTGACCCTATATCAGTTAACATTACCCGTCGAGGAAGGCGATCGACGACTGGGCATACGTAGCACATGTCCTAACCATCTCAGTGGATGTAATTTCACAGTCTCGTCTATTGATTTCCCCTCCTTACCTGGTACTCGACGCCTAACCTCAATATTGCTCAGTCAACTATACCACTTCACGTGGGAGACAGAACGCAGGCACCTATGATGAAAGGCCGCTAGCCGGTTTTTCATGTCTTCCACTGTGAATGGCCAGGTCTCACAGCCAGCCATAAAGGAGGACGGAGCAGATTGCCAAGCAGTACACCCACCCTTTGGTCGACAGCCGGCTGGATACCACGTCTACTAAGCCAGAGACGGCGTAAACTCGCATATGCGAAACGAGCCTTCTGTATCAGTTCTGAGATTTCGTCAGTGATCAACCCCCTGGCACTGGCTGATACAACTTCCCAATTAAGTGAAGTGGTCAACACGCTCTACCACTTCACTCCCTATTTCCAAGCTGGGTGTCAATGCAGTCAAGTCCTGTACATCATCTTACATTTGGTGGGAGCGAATCACATGCCAAACATTCGTAGATTGCAGCTTAAGGTGTTCAGAAGACTACGCATTTTGTCAGCGTCTTCACTTAGGAGAGAGGACTATATCATCCGCACATTCTTAGTCAACGAGATTATTTGCTGGTAACAAGTCACTTCCTGAGTCTCTGAAGTGAGTAACGGTTAAGTCCACTAGTACGTCTATGATGAAATTGAATAGAAATGGGGATAGTGGGCATCCCTGACGGACACCACTAGTTGTCACCACTTCAGATGACAACTCGCCGTAAGCCCTCACCTAGCTGCATGAGTACGAATAGAGTGCCTACCCACATATCAGTTAGACACTGATTATTTAGCCAATCGATATTTAAATATATCAACCAGGAATAATAGCTTAATAATAGCTTATAGCTTGAAAAGAAAGAATCAAAGGTAGTTGCTGACATATTATTCTAAAATACTTTTATATTCTAATTATTAAGAAAAGGCAGGAATTTTATGATATGACCTTAAGAAGTAAGCTCAAGATCAATTTCTAATAAATTTAATAGTGATTAGGAAACTTAAATAACAGAAAAAAATTTTTTCAATGAATGATCAGTATGTAGATAAAAAAAATTTCTCATGTTTGTGAAGTTTTGAAACATAGGTATACTTAGAAGAAGTAGTACGTAACTGGGATTTGGTTTAAGCAAGCATGTAGCTGTTCGCTTCTGTGTTTCACACCAGTAGCGTTGAGCTTCAAAAACTGTAAACATCTGGAATGAAGATATACGTCGCACTACTCTACTTAAGGGTGGACACTGTATTTGCATATAGATGCGTTAGTGGTTCCACTATAGAATGCTCGTTAACCACGCACTTGGACCAAGGATCGATTCCTGGTTGACTCACTCCCACATATCACCCAGTTTACTAGTCGACGAAAGCCCGGAAGAGAGGAAAGGCCGGGTGTGAGCATAGCAACAATCCCCTGCCAAGAAAAAAGCACCACGGCTACTGAAACTTCAATGCTCTAGGCCTGAAGGCCTATTTTCCACTCAGAACGAAAAGGGAGGAAAACACTGCACATAGATGACTCCAAAGATTTTACAATATTTATCAGGAAGTTGATCGGACAACATCGCTTTAAAAGTGGTAAGAATAACCTCGCAACCAACAGGTTAGAAATCAAACTGATCGATAACGACATGAATTTTTTCTTAAGTACAGTTCCTGCTACTAAATGAGTTAACCGGATTTGTTCACTGTCTGTTCTGATATGTAATGGTGTTTCAACCAAGATTAGGTTAACATTGAAACAAGAAGAGAAAAATTAAATCATGGTACATGTCGGTGAGATTCCATAGTCAATCTGAAATGTATACAAAGATGCTGTTGCATTGGTTAATTTTTCCAAGGGTTTAGAAATCTAAATATTGAGGCTGTAGATAGAAAGTTTCCCGGTTATTTGTTCGCCCCACTGAATCATCAAACACTACATTACTACTGCCTTGTACAAATCCCCTATGCTAATATCGTAATAACCCATTAATTGTTTTCTGCTATAAATGAAAGCCCATCTCATTGAAAAACTCCTCAGTAAATAGTTTTAATGACCATACATCTCCAGGTAGGCCTCGTTGTTTCGGAAAATGAATTATGCTGATTCATTCGTCGTACTGTCATACAAAATTATCGCATACACTGAACATGAATGAAGCAGGTCAGTGCAAATTCATTCTGAGCTTCAAGTCATGACGTTTCCCCAGCCGTTGTGTTGGTTACGGCGTAAGAAAGCTAGGGCTCTCACCTGATCCAGGTAGTGAACTATACGAGGTTAAGGAGTAAGTCGACTGGGAATCGAACCTCAGACCATGTGTATAGTTGGTGAGTATTCTACCGTTGAACTATCGACGCATTATCCCTGCTTATGGTAAGATTACGTAATCATATTCATATTTCGCTACGTACATCTAGGCAAGGGCTTCTTTATAGACTTTGAGAAGGCCTTCGACAGCGTTGACCGTGAAATAATTTGGAAACTACTCGAGTACTACGGCGTACCCCAAATATTCATCAACCTTATTCAATAGCTGTACGACAACACCACATGTCAAGTGATCCACAACGGAAAACTCAGTGAGGCGTTTGGAGTTAACACAGGAGTCAGACAAGGATGCTTACTTTCACCAATGATATTCCTAATTGTGGTGGACTGGATTATGCGTCAGACAGTGCGAAACGAGAAGACAGGGATATCCTGGACCGACGTGAAGAACCTAGAAGACCTGGATTTCGCACGTGGATGATTTACGTTTGCTGTCACACAAAATCGAAAACTTAGAAGCGAAAACCGACAAACTGGTCGAAGAAGCAGCCGGTGAAGACAGGACTCCAGGTGAACATAGACAAGACGGAGGTTATGAAAATAACCAACAACAACAACAAGGACAGCAACATCCAGCGCCAATCACCATCAACGGGAGGGATTTGAAAGAGGTTACTTCATTCACTTATCTAGGGAGCATTGTCTCAACTACAGGAGGAACGGATGAGGATGTCAGATAGAGAATCGGGAAGGCGAGAAACACATTCATCAACTTGAAACCAATCTGGAAATCTTCATCACTCAACATCAATAACAAAATTCGGATTTTCAATACAAACGTCAAGTCAGTCAGTTCTTCTATACGGATGGATCAGAAACTTGGCTGGTCACAAAGAATATTTCCAACAGGTTGCAGACCTTCATCAACAGCTGTCTTCGTATTTATTATTATTATTTCCTTTAATTCCTAGAGGAACATAGGGCTTCAGCCATGCGTCTCCATTGCGTTCGGTTCTCTGCTAAAGTTTTCACCTGGCTCCAAGTCTGCCCACACGCTTTCAATTCCTCTTCACATGATCTCCTCCAGGTCACCCTTGGACGACCAACTCGTCGCTTCCCTTTCGGGTTCCACTCGAGGGCTTGTCTAGTGATGTCACTTGCTGGTTTCCTCAGAGTGTGTCCAATCCATCTCCATTTCTTCCTGCCTATTTGTTTCACAATCGGTTCCTGGTTGGTTCGCTCCCAGAGATCTTTGTTGCTGATCCTCTCCGGCCACTTGATCTTGAGTATTGAGCGAAGGCATTTGTTAATGAAGGTCTGTAGCTTGTTTGAGGTGCTCTTTGTGACACGCCAAGTCTCTGATCCATATAGTAGTACTGACTTCACATTGGAGTTGAAAATACGGATCTTATTTTTGACGCTGAATGCTGTTGACCTCCACATAGACTTGAGAGAAATGAAAACTTGTCTTGCTTTTCCGATTCTGGCTTTGATATCCTCGTCAGTTCCTCCTGTAGTTGAGACGATGCTTCCCAGGTAGGTGAAAGAAGTTGTTTCCTTCAGGTTCCTCCCATTTATGCTGATTGTTGTCGGTTGTTGCTGTTGATGTTGGCCAGGAATCTTCATTACCTCTGTTTTGTCTATGTTCACTTGAAGTCTTTGCTGCTTCTTCTGCCAATTTGTTGCTTTTCACTTGCATATCTTCCAGTTTGTGGGAAATCAGACATATATCATCGGCGAAATCCAAATCCTCCAAAGCTTTTGTGTCGGTCCATTTTATGCCTGTCTTCGTACTATACTCAAAATCAGATGGCCGGAAGGAATCACCAACAAGAAACTATGGGAACAACCAAAACAAGAACGAATCGTCCAACAAATATGCAGGAGAAAGTGGAGATGGACTGGACACTCGCTGAGGAGGCCGCTGGGTGACATTGCGCGTCAGGCCCTCAAGTGGAACCCGAAAGGGAAACGGCGAGTGTGACATCCAAGGGTGACATGGAGGAGATCGTGTGAAGAAGAGTTGACACAGTATGGAATAACATGGATACAGGTGATTAGTACAGCAGAAGACAGAAGAAAGTGGAGACGTGCAGTTGAAGCCCTATGTTCCACTAGGAACCCAAGGGAACAATAATAATAATAATAGTAATAATACATCTAGGCAAAGCTTGAAGATTCCATTGAAATCAATATTGTACGCTTATGTTTTGTCTTAAATTCCAACAATGGGAATATCAAATAGTTTTTGCAATAGACTAGTAGAAACTGTTAATTTGCTTTTTTTTACTTTAGAAACCAATCGTTATCTACCGAAGGTTTAATTTTAATCAATCAAACGAAGACACTCAGATAGCATATCAGGTATATATATATATATATATATATTGATGCTTATTAATATTGACTGTATGTATTTTTTTTTTGAAGGATAACGAGCATGTTGACTTGTATTTACAGTCTGCGTTATCAAAAAATAAATACAGGCTAATCGATCCAGAAAAATGTTAAAGTACACACATGCTGAGCTTTTTTTATAACTAAATGATGCCACTATATCGAGCATTAATTAGCAACTGATAAAATAATGACCTATGTACAATAAAATACAGTTGAATCTTTAGATATTGGCACATCGAGTAAAGTTAGTTCTACTATCCTACACGCATATCAATAAGCAGCATATTGACTTCCTGCTCTGAATATATAAGAGTCAAGTAGCAGGCATACTATATGGGAAATACTTTTTTTGGGTTTTCTACACAAACCAAGGTGAAATTTCGTCTATGACTGAGGTTTTTTCATAAAATACCTGATATGATACATCAAGTTTTATGCATGAATTGTAATACTAACTCATTAAAATACTCAGATTTCAAAATATTCATCCAAACATTTCCGCATTACTCTATCGAATAAACCCTACCTAGCAGTTTTTTTTACACTAACATACAGAATAACATGTTCAGTTGCATTCAGATACTCACATTCACATTCATGTGATTTATTTCTATTTTTGGCTGAGTAGGCTGTGCATAAGATATTTGAAACCTTATTGATTGATTTCTATCTCCAGTTTTGATGTCCACCTATCATAATCACCTGTCATGCGTCTAGTCTTTTGTTCTGTGTAGACTGAATTCTATCAGCCACTGTGCTAGGTGGCTCGACATTACAGTGCACTATAAATTGTTGTAAGGCGGGTCCGGAGCTATAGGCAGGAAGCTTTGGATCTAGACTTCGGTGCTTGTTGGCAGTCATCAGCAAGGCGTATCCGCTATCTTGAAGGAACTCTCATGTCCCTTCCAGTGTTGCAGTGGGGGGGGGAGGTTACCACTGACCCGTTCGGGCTTAAGACTGTCCTCCTTTACAAGTGTAATGAATACTCTGACTGGACATTAGGGTCAGTTATACAGATAATCAACAATAATAAGGCAACCTTGAAACATGGAAAGGCAATTGTAGTATTTCTGCTACTCACTTTCATCATTCGCATGATTGTTGGAATATGTAGTAAGACATACTGAAATCATCAAACAATATCATATACCACTGTAAATCGGTACTTTTACAATCAATTAAGAAATAACTGAAAACTTACTATGCTATAATAACTTAAATTATTTTGGAATGTTCCGAAAGCTTAGTCGGTGAAAGTGAGTCTCACTATTCTAGGTAATTGATTTCCAAAATCTCAGTCCCCCGGTTCAAACCCCGCTTTACTTACCATGGTTTCGGTAACCAGATAGTACCGCTGGTCGTATCACACAATAGACATAGTTCATTGTCATTTGTATAAAACTGCAGGCTATCCTTGAACAGCATTATTATGTATTTATTGTCAGACTCGGTCTATTTCAATTGCTGTTGCAGATGACGACACCAGGATTCGAACCATAGGGCAGTTAAAGTAGTCAACAAAGTACGTAAGTAAGTAAGTAGGTAGGTAATGTTAAATATTCCCCCCCCCGAAATTGTACTCTAAAAACTAACTCATATCGCTTCAAAGTACACTGTCGAATAATAATTGATTAAGTGAGAGTAAGATTCCCTCGTATCGAAGAAAGGAAATAAGAGCAGAAAGGGCGTTATACTTTTATAAAGTCTAAAATACTCAACTGATTGAAAAGGGCTTCAAACAATTTCGTAACAGGATTTCATCATGAGCTGACATTGGTTAGAGAACCATTGGAAAACATTGTAACTAGAAGGTCCTGGGTTCGAACCCCAGTGGGTGCGTACTGATGAAGAGTCACAAACTAGGACGAAACAGCTGTCCAGTACTCCCAGGTTTTCCAATGGTTCTCTAACCAATGTCAGCTAATGATGAAATCCTGTAACCAATCAACCAAATCCCTACAAACCAATACTTGAATTTCGTAACAGAATGAGAAGTTTTTGACACTGTCATCACTAAAGTATCAGTAGAAGAAACAAGTGACATTAGTTAAAATTGAACCAAAAATTATATAAAGTATGATATACATTAAACAATTATATAAAGTAAGAAACAGTGCTTCGATACGTATTTGTCTATCAACCTAATTTGATAAGTGGCAACGGAACAATTCAGAAAATGAATAGCGAAATTTGACCGCAGGATTTTTATAATACACTGTGCTTATGATGCAGTATGTATTATTTAACCAACTAGATATCCTGCTATAATTTATTCATGTTACCTGAAATAGCAGCCTTTTATCACTATTGTGTACGTTTCTATTGTCTTAATCACCAGGGCAGGTTTCTAACAAGAGAATTCGTGCGCTTATTGAATTTACTTTATATGTTATCAAGATTCAGAACACCTTGAGTAGCAATCTTCGTATGTTTGGCATGCGATTCGCCCCTGTAAAATGTAAGATGCTGCTACCGAACTGGACTACGTCAACTCCTAGCATAGTGATGGGGAGTGAAGTGATAGAACATGTTGACCACTTCACCTATTTGGGAAGTTGTATCAGCACCAACGGATAGATGATTGGTGATGAAATCTCAGCACAGATCCAAAAAGCTCGGGCTGCTTTCGCTAACTTACACCATCTCTGGCGTAGGCGTGACATACGGCTATCAACCAAGGGACGTGTGTACTGCTCAGCAGTTCGCTCCGTCCTTCTCTATGACTCTGAAACATGGCCAATACGAGTTGAAGACATGAAAAGGTTGTCTATTATTGATCATAGATGTCTACGATCTCTTTCTCACGTTAGGCCGTATAATAAGGTAAGTAATGTTGACATTAGGCGTAGAGTGTTGGGCAAAGAGGGAAAATCAATCGATGAGGCTATAAAGTTACATAGATTGAGATGGCTAGGTCATTTGCTGCACATGCCTAACCATCGCCTCCCCCGACGGGCATTACTAGCTGATATAGGTGCAGGTTGGAAAGGAGTAAGCGGTGGCCCAACAAAAGCATGGCCTCATCAATCCATGAAATCCTTGACAGTTAAACTGAGTCAGGTGGCGAGGGAGATGCAGACTTCCGGGTTGGGGCCCGCCCTCGGGACTCTAAGAATCAATCAACGGCTGGAGACAATAGGTGACATGGCTCAAAATCGTTGTCAATGGCTTACGCAGATGTATTCAGTCTCTGTAATCTTCCATATTCCTTTCTACTATTACTCATTCTGTTTCACTCTTATACTTGTCAAAACTCTATTGATTCTCTTCACTCATTTTCTTGTGTACCTTTGTGTGCTATTTGGAACGTGGCAACTACAACTGCTGCACTTCAGTGCCAAGTTCAATGTTGAATCCAGCCAGCCAGCCAGTTATCAAGATTAACCTTAGAATTCATATATATATATATATATATATATATATATATATATCACTTATGAACTATTTGCATTTCTATACAGTCAGGTATGAGCCGCATATCCACTAAGAATTTACAACACTATGTCGGTGCCAACTTGAACCGGCATTCATAAAACACAGATTTACAATTCGCTGGAGTGTTCCGCTGCTTAGGAACAGTTTACGCCACTTTATTTTCAATAAGTGAGTAAATTCTGTCAAACAGTACTTTGTTGGTTAGCTATCGCAGAGATCAATCACAGTATTTAAACAGTTGGAGTGTACACTACCCAACTTTTGCTCTCCATGAATACTGTAAAGGGCAGGGGTGGGGGGATCGAATACACAGGATGGAAACGAATTAACGGCCAAACAATTGACCAGTCGGAAAACAGAAAATGGGATACTACTAATCAATGTGAAAATTTCACTAGGAAATGTTTTCTTCTCACCTTTGTTAAAAAAAGACTGTCATAACACATGAGTGCGAAACTAAAAATTGTCATACAAAAGAGCAAGTAAAAAAATATATTCTTACCAGAAATATAGTAAATATTTCCTATTTAGTGTTCCATATCGTTTTCTCGAGAGATCAGATACATACAACAGAACCTGATAAAAGTTTTACAGAAAAAAAACAAAACAACCAACAGTCAACACCAGTGAAGTAATCGATTGCCTAATTAATCAATAATCTATAATTTTATTCGCCTATTTGTTTATTTTAAAAAATTTATAAATACACCGTCGTCAGCTAACCTTACATGACTGCTGTTAAGTGAAACTGTTTCATTGTATACATAGTTAAGAAATATTGTAATTTTAATGATGAAACCTTAGTCGATTGACCTAAAACAATGGCAAAGACAGAACAACAAAAACCAAAGTTGAATTCAGCCAATCACAGGTTTATAGACCTTCAATGAGATATTAGATGACGGACGACCCTACTTAATTAATACATAACACAAGTATTAAGAATACAGGCCAATGAATAATATATGCACACTGAATTTACAAAGTGACATAATTATTTTTTTCACATTCACTAACAGTTTATTATGAAATGTTGGAGAAAATTTGCAAATCAAGCGAATATTTTCGAGACTTAGTAGTCTATTGAATGCAGCTTTAATGTTTGTAACAATGGGTGAAGGTTTCCAGTCTTAGTGAGCACATCATCACTCACTGGGACAAAGGTAACGAGTCCCAAATAGAACTACATGCATTAACACAAAACCACACAATAGGGTGGGAGAAGTAATCTCTGTAGGTGGATAGAGAGAGATTGATTACTGAATCTTGACTGGTTCATCGAGTCTACACCCAACACATGCAACAGAAATGACTCAATGCAAATACCAGAAATATGGAAGATATTATTACTGACAGTCAAATCAGAAGAGGATAATAAATAATCTCAAAATTCTATTTCAATTCAAACACATCACAACATTCTAACAAGTTACTTATTATGAATTTTAAAAAAAAAACACTCGTCTTATTTCCCATCTGATTGTAATTGATCAATAACACTCATATTATTATTCCTGAATATACATTATCCTATATTGATTTTTTATTTAAATATCTAGTCAATTCCACATATGTATATATAAATGAAGGAAAAAAAGTTGTGTGAGTAAATTGATATGATTATGAGCGATAGTTTGTGCTCGAAACGTCATCCGTTGATATTACTGTGTAACACTGTGTGATTTATCAAAATAAAATCTTACCTATAATGGAGTTATACTCTACCATAGTGCCCAAGTTTTATACTTACATCAATAGAACTAAATGCGAGTCGTAAATTCAACTATTAGCCCCTATCAGCTAAATAACTCCAAGTGAACTTTTATGGTGTTTTTATTTTCACTACCATTATCAATCTAGAACTAATAATATGGTCGGAAAAGACAACAACAGTTTCGTAGTTCACACGTCCAAATTAGACAACGTAATAACGTCAAAATCATTTAATTGTCGGTCTTATAACGGCGCAGTTTACTATCACATACCTAATCAGTTAAGATGATGTGGCTATGGGTTAACCTTTAGGCCCGTTACTTGAAGATATTTTCACCGCAATTTTGGAAAATGTTCCACTGAAACCGACTATCGATAACTTTTCTCTGTACGAAAGGTACGTCGATGACACTTTCGTCATCTGTGATGACAAATATAGCCTAAATTACGTACTTCAAGTTAAATAACGTACAAATTTACAAATGAAGTAGAAACTGAACAGAAAATCTCATATCTGGACTTCAGACTAACAAAGAACTTTGAACATATCAGTATACCCAAAGCCTACGTGGAACAGCTATTTTACAAACGTCTACAATTGGGTACCCATCAATCGCAAGCGAAACCTGATAATATCTCTTGCGACTAGAATCCACAGAATACGCAGCCTTGAATCAGTAGAAGAAGAGATCACTCTTTTGAGGAAGACACTACTTGAGAATGCCTATCCACCACACTATACAGATAAACATATAAAGCTCAAAATCAACAAAGAGCAACTTATCTCTTTGCCGGAGAAGATACTATACATGAATGTGGCGTTCAAACGCGATCTTCTGGCAGACATCCTAAAGAGCAGAATATCTAATGCCCTGAAAAGAACATTTTCTGCTGCTACACTTCGATTAGTATTCTCATGCTGCCTATTGTTCTTCAACAACTCCAAAGATAAACTATCGCATCTGACTACTTCTATGTGTATCAACCAATTTACTTGCTCACGCTGAGCGAGATATATAGGTTGTTCGAAAAGGGAACAGTGGATCAATAGAGAGTGCTATAATTGAACATATATTTAACACTGGTCACTCCATATGTAGGGAGAATTCATTCAAAATCATTTACAAAGTCAAAAGAAGCCTCCCGAAAACTGTAAGCTTCCGTATACTTTGCATTGCCAAGGCATTAGCGATCCGGATGGAAAACCCTGATTTATGTACAGAGAAGAAACTTTTCCATCCCCTCCTTCTAACTTGGGTATAATGCGAAGTTTGACTGCTTTGTTACTGATACTATTTTTGAATTCCAGTATGACATCTTGGCAACACCTTTTTCACTAACCCTTTATTTACTCTTTCTACCTATTGCGTAATTTGTTTTGGACACTTGTCTCCATGCTCCCTCATCGAAATCCTCTTTTTCTGGGTGTCTTTCATATTACGTAACCCTCGTCAATACTTATTAATCCTCACCCGACCCCCCTCCCTAGTTGTAATTTGATTATTCATCACATTTTTTGAAACACTTTGATGAAGTAAACAACAAACCTAAATAGCTTTTTATTCTTGTCTGACAAACCCAATGTACACACACATACAAAGAATAATTATACATAATTGTGATTGTACAGCTAAGTGAATGAATTCGCCGAAAAAGACTCTTCGCTGAACTGTTCGTTCCTATATTCATGTCTGGATGGGTAATTTTCGGGAATTTATTTTTTGACAAATATAAATGTAAATAGCCACTTTTAATGACTAAAAGTCAATGAAGTGGGTGAAGAAAGAATGAAACCAATTACCAAGCCAAGCTTAAGCAATACTTTCAGAAAATGTAACTATTGGCTCAGTTTCGGAAAAACCAATAGATCTTCAGGTATTGGTTTTGTAGGGAATTTCTTTGATTGCATGAAGGATTTCATCATGAGCTGACATCAGTTCGAGAACCACTGGAAAACCTGCACGCAGTACTGGACAGCTGTTTCATCCTAGTTTGGGACTATTTGCCAGTACTCAACCAGAGTCTACTGAACACCCTGAGCAACAATCTCCGCATGTTTGGCATGCGATTCGCCCCTATAAAATGTAAGATGATGCTGCAGGATTGGACTTCATCGACCCCTAGATTAGAAATAGGATGTGAAGTGGTAGAACACGTTGACCGCTTCACTTACTTGGGAAGTACCATCAGCCCCAACGGGTTGATCTCCGACGAAATTTCAGCACGAATACAGAGGGCTAGGTTCGCATTCGCCAGTTTTCGCCGTCTCTGGCGTAGACGCGATATCCGACTATCGACCAAAGGGCGTGTGTACTGCTCAACAGTCCGCTCCGTCCTCCTTTATGGCTGTGAGACCTGGCCATTGAGAGCAGAAGACATGAAAAGATTAGCTAGCTGTCTTTGATCATAGGTGTCTGCGTTCTATCTCCCGCGTGAAGTGGTATAATAGAGTGAGCAATATTGAGGTTAGGCGTCGAGTGCTAGGTAAGGAGGGGAAATCAATCGACGAGACTGTGAAATTACTTCGACTGAGATGGTTAGGACATGTGCTACGTATGCCTAGTCATTGCCTTCCTCGACGGGCAATGTTAGCTGATATAGGGTCAGGCTGGAAAAGAGCTAGCGGCGGTCAAACCAAAACATGGCACCAATCAATGAAATCCACAACAGTTAATCTAAGCCACGTAGGAAGATGTAGACTTCCTGGTTGGGGCCCTCGGGATGGTAAAAACCAATGGTTGGAAACAATTGGTGACATGGCTCAAAATCGTTCTCAGTGGCGCAGATGCATCCACTCCTTGTGACTTATGATTTCCAATTAAACTTTTGTTCTCCGTTATTACTATTCCTTTGTCTCACACCTCTGTTTACTGTCTATACTATGCATTTCTTCTACTTTCTTCTCTTGCTTTGCGTGCTACATAGATTGTGGCGACTTGAACTGCCGCACATATGTGCAAAGTTCTATGTCGAAAACCGACCGACCGACCGACTCAATCACTGGGTTTCGAACCCAAGACCTTCTGGTTACAAGGCGACTGGGACCCGATCCAATGGTCCTTGAATTCTAACTTCTGCCAATTCACGACATGGCGCGACCATTTGGCAATGGCTTCTTCGATGAGTTACTGCCTCATCTTCAACCTGCTGTACCCTATTGGTCATGGCATTGTAACCAGGTCCTGGGTTCGAACCCCGGTGATTGTGTACTGATGGAGTCCCAAACTAGGACGAAACAGCCGTCCAGTACTCCGTGCAGGTTTTCCAGTGGTTCCCTAACTGATGTAAGCTCATGATGAAATCCTCCATGCAATCAAATCAATAGATCCCTAAGTTTCTCTTTCTGCTTGTTTGATGTTATATTTTTTATTTTTTATTTACAGCTTGATTCCACACCGTATTTTTGGTACAAGTATGGAATTTTCAGCATGTGATATCGGTAGCCCAATTTTGCAGGCCGACCATAGATATCGGGTATGCGCCGGCAGGGGATCGAACCCCGGACCATGTGTATGGTCAGCGAGAGTCCTAACCACTGTGCCACCGACGCACTATTGGATATTTAAAACAATGGTGGGTGAGTCATATTTAGTCTGAGTAAACAATTCAAGAAATAACTGTTGCTGTTCAGATGGTAATAATTAGACCATCAGTCTCGTACAACACAACAACTCCAAAAGAAAATTTCCACCTGAGCTACAAATCTCTGTTTTAATAAAAACACACAATCAAACTGAATCTGTAACGAACCACTTGTACAAAATCAATAAACTCACATTCATTTTGTACATGGGAACAAGTTCTGAGTTCATATCAATCGGTTCTTCAGTTAGACTAGTGCTTGCGGTATCGTTTAAATTTCTTTGCTGTTTATCATTTTTACCTCCACGATTATTATTTTTATTATTACTAACGTTGTTAGTATTATTATTATTATTACAAGAGATTACAGCAATTGGTTGCTGTGATATAGTCGGATTTTCCTGACCAACCATTTTAGAATATCCTAAATTCGATGACATTGTTTTTCGGCTAGAATTTCTAGTGCATGTTTGCTGTTTCTTTTGCCTTCTTAATCCCACTTCATTACTCCCACTAGGATCATCATTTTCATCTTCATCAGTTGAACTGAACCAACCATGAAAGCCTTGTGTTTCAACTGTTGGAGTTTGATGAGGTGAAGAATTACGACAATAAATATTTGATTCCACTGAATTAGTTAACGCGATACTCTGATAATCTTGTGGTAAACTTAATATCTGATGATGTATACCAGTATGCGATGGTCTAAATATACTTATACTGTCAGATGAATTTTGTGGAATAGTAGAATCAGCTGGACGCATGGGCTTTTTATTCCTTGTACTTTTAGCTGCCTTCTTCAAATCTTCCAGAGAAACTTTCGACTGAGCATCGTATAATACTTGATTTTCATATGAGGCTGTGAATTAGAAGGGGGAAAAAAGGACAGAAAAGAAACAACAGATGTTCAGTTAACCTTGGATAAAGACAACAACAACAAATAAAACAGAATATACCTTGAAAAGATGCAAATAAACATGCTGGACACTAAAAAACAAGCATGCATGACGATAATGAAAAACGGTTAAAAAGAAGAAAGAAAGAAAGAAAAAGAAATATAGAATCGACATAGTACTCAGGGCATAAGAAGTAAAAGAAATCAGCAGAGGGGCAACAAGGAAAAGGCAACCAATGACGACTTTTATAGCAGAAGGGGAGATAATACATATAACTGACGACGATTACAACATCAACAACAACAAAAAAGCAGGCAGAAATAAATATACTTGTATATTTATTTATATACTATGAAGAAGGAGGTAGTGGTGAATTTCGTGAGGGTGCGGAAAGGATTCACACTCAGTTTACCTGAATCAACAACGGGAATGGATTGAATTTGTAGACTATGACTATTAAGATTATTTTGTATAATATTATCTGAATTCAGTGTACTGCCATAATCAAATCTACGTCTTCTCTTCACCAAATTAGCTGATATTCTTGGATTAATTGTACTTGATGGGACTGTTGAACAAGTTGCTATAGCTGATGAAGCAGATATTGTTGTTGTGTTCAGAGGAGCAATATCAGAATTCGGTGAATCGATGGAATGAACAGTTGGACAGGTTGAACCACATTCAAAATTTATGATCTCCTCTAAGAGGATATAAAGAATAAGAATCGTGGGAATATGCAGGAGAATAACATTATAAAATAAACAGAAAGTAATAGTAGAGAATAAATATCTTTCTTTTTTTTACTAATAGACTAAAAACTGAAGTGTATATGAGTAAAAGGCTTCCACTGCTTTCTCAATCTCTGATATTTCACTAATCTATACAACAGAGTATGAAAAAAGTATGGTGTCAATAATTTAGAATGCACTAAATAAACCCATTGCAGTTTGAAGAATTAAGCTGATTCATCCCCATAAAAGTAATCACAGTTAATTTTCAAGTGCTAATTTGCAGGGATCTGATTAGTTTCAAGTTTGATCGCAGATTGATATCAGTTAAAGAACCAATGAAAACCAGGGAGAACTGGATAGTTGTTTCGTCCTTGTTTCGGACTCTTCAGAAGTATGTACCCGCCATTCAGTCACTGCACTGAAACGGATTCCAAGCGGCTACAAATTCTCGCTTCTGTCAATACGCGACTTTTAGTCCAACGCCAGCCAATGTCATCGAAGAGTCTTTATCCACGCACCCAACCTGCTGGACCTCAGTGGCCGTGAATAGACAGACGTTACAATTCATGGGCTACTAGACTCTCGCCCAGTGGCTGAGTAATCAACAGGTTCATCTCATAACCCGACGGTTGTGGATTTGATCCCTGATAGGGTCATGGGTTCGTACCGCTGAAAAGTTGCAAACTAAAAAGAAACAGCCATCCAGTACTCCCTGATTTTCAATGGTTCTGTAACTGATTTCAATCTATGCTTAAACTTGAAGCCATGTGGTTATGTTCTCTGAGCTGGATGGTTTATTTGAGAAGCTCCTGATTGGTAAGCAATACGAAGGAAATCTCACACACACACACAAAGGGTCAAAATTTATGTCAAGGAAACAACCAATACGAATACGAATAGCCTAGACGGTGTGAAAACACACAAAAACGACCAATCACGTGCAAGGTCACCAAAAGAGACGACTAATAAACTTGTGGAGAAATCTGAAAGCTCACTTTAACAAATTGAAGTATGCGCTGAAGATGTTGTCTAGTAGGGCAATGAAAGCTTCGCAAATAAACCACTCAGCTGAGAGAACACAACTACATGAAAATCATCCACCTGAGCTACAAATCTTCCCCCATCATATCTAAACTTGAAGTCAATCAGAGTTAACTCAACATCGATTTCAAACGAGAAATGATTATCACTGATGATATAATATTTTAATTCGTCATTTAACAGAAGAAAGAATTATTAAAAGTAATAGTACTGTAAGCAGTGAATAGAATCATAAAGGAGATGTACCTACGCCCAAAACATGCACTTTAGTGCGATGTCGTTGTTACATTATAGGAGATTAAAGTTCGTCAAAAATTATGTTTATGTATTACAAGGTACTTTACTAAGTACGAATTAACAGAAGTCATCCTGATTATTTATATCTATGACGAGAATTTGTAGACAGACGACGAACTTATAAAACATCACAGTCTGAAAATCTTAAACACTTACTCTCTAAATTACGAATGGTAGGTATATGATACAAGTTGATTCACAAGTATAATTGGCTAAATGTACGTGGAAAATTTCCAAGCCTTTACAACCTACAAACTCACTCAGGTAGGACAAGTTCTGTAGGTTAAAGGACCCGGTGGACCCAATCAGACAAAATAATGTGATTTACAAAATACCTTGCAATGACTGTGAGGTCAACTATTTGGGTCAAACTAGTAGATCGGGGGTACTCAGATTGTCAGAACATAAGAATTTAGCTAAGGTAAAAATGATTGACGCCGAGAAGATAAGTAATTTAGAAGAAAAAACTCAGCAATCTCACTGCACACATTTATTTTTTTTGTTGATTACAGCTTGATGCCACATCGTATTTTCAGTACAAGTATGGAATTTTCAGCATGGATATCGGTAGACCAAATTTTGCAGGCTGACCATAGATATCGGGTGTGCGTCGGCAGGGGATCGAACCCCGGACCATGTGCATGGTCGGCGAGAGTCCTAACCATTGTGCCACCAACGCCATTAACACACAACCACAGAATAGTGTGGGAGAAGGTTAAAATTCTAAGAAGTAATATCAGTAGGTGGAGAGAGGTAGATTACTAAATCTTTCTTCATAGAATCTACATCCAACACATGCAATAGGAATGGCTCATCACTCATATCAGAAATATGGAAAATAATGTCATCATTCAGATCAAGAGATGAGAAATAGTGGAAACATATAAAAGAATTTGGAAAGTTTTATCAGTATGTTGATACGATTATGAGCAATAAATTATGCTCGAAACTTGGTCATCAGTAAATATTACTGTATATTAACACTGTGTAACTTTATCAAAATAAATTTTATCCATAATGAATGCCTTTTTTATTGAACACATAATCAACACAAAGAAACCAGACATCTTATGAATTTCATTTGACCACACAATAATATCTCAGAGTAGTGAAAACAAGACAAGATAACCGTCACAACATGTGATACTGACTGATGAAAACTTTTGAAAAAGTAGTAAAAGCAGTTATACTGATATTGACTGAAATTGATAAGTAGAACAACTGAAACACTGGTGAACACAGAGATAGACAGATATATAGATAGATAGAGAGACAGTGGATAAAATACCGAAACATATCTTTCGAGTTGATCCGAGAACTTAAATGAAACCAGACGTTTCAGAATGATACATAAATCTATACAATATTCAGATTCTTTATCTAACAACAGGCGACAGGTGCATTTGATTTCTGATGTCAAGACTATCCATGATAGATGAAATAAAATAAAACAGACAATGGAATGAAAACCTGATTTCATAGGAAGTAATAGAAAACCTTGTAGAGCTACGTGTGTCAGTCTCTACTCAAATTCACGTAGCCATGTAAGAGATTATGGAGAATTGTCATCTGAATTGATAACAACCAGTGGTGTCCGTCAAGGATGTCCACTTTCCCCATTCCTGTTTAACTTCATCATAGATATGCTAATGGAAGTATCCTTAACTGAACTTAACGACTTACGAATCGACTTGTTACCAGGGAATAGTCTTATGGACTTAGAATATGCAGATGACATAGTCCTGTTAGGGGAGGATGCTGACAAAATGCAGAGTCTTCTGAACACCTTGAGCAGCAATCTTCGTATGTTTGGCATGCGATTCGCCCCTGTAAAATGTTAGATGCTACTACAGGACTGGACCACTTCAACTCCTAGCTTAGTGATAGGGAGTGAAGTGAAATGACATGTTGACCACTTCACCTATTTGGGAAGTTGTATCAGCACCAACGGACTGATTGGCAACGAAATCTCAGCACGGATCCAAAAAGCTCGAGCCCCTTTCGCTAACTTACACCATCTCTGGCGTAGGCGTGACATCCGGCTATCAACCAAGGGACGTATGTACTGCTCAGAAGTTCGCTCCGTCCTTCTCTATGGCTCTGAAACATGGCCAATACGAGTTGAAGACATGAAAAGGTTGACTGCTTTTGATCATAGATGTCTACGATCTCCTTCTCACCTTAGGTGGTATAATAAGGTAAGTAATGTTAACGTTAGGCGTAGAGTGTTGGGCAAAGAGGGAAAATCAATCGACGAGGCTATAAAGTTACATAGATTGAGATGGCTGGGTCACGTGCTGCGCATGCCTAACCATCGCCTCCCCCGACGGACGGGCATTACTAGCTGATATAGGTGCAGGTTGGAAAAGAGTAAGTGGCGGTCAAACAAAACCATGGCATCAATCCATGAAATGCTTGACAGTTAAACTGAGTCAGGTAGGGAGATGCAGACTTCCGGGTTGGAGCCCTCGGGACTCTAAGAATCAGTGGCTGGAGACACTAGGTGACATGGCTCAAAATCGTTGTCAATGGCTTACGCAGATGTATTCAGTCTCTATAATCTTTCATATTCCTTTCTACCATTACTCATTCTGTTTCACTCTTATACTTGTCAAAACTCTATTGATTCTCTTCACTCATTTTCTTGTCTACGTTTGTGTGCTATTTGGAACGTGGCAACTCGAACTGGTGCACTTCGGTGCCAAGTTCTATGTTGAATCCAGACAGACGTGTGTCAATATTTAACACTCTCCAGCTACCAATACTAACGGATGTAACTAATGAACTATTATGTAATCCATTTACTTAAAATCATTCAATAGCGCTTCCTATGATGAGCAATTAATTATCTTTACTTTTTATTCCTTTGCGTTCCCGGTGGAACATAGAGCTACAAGCACTTTGGGCTTTCAGTAGCGGTGGTTGCGTTCTCTTTACGGGTTATTGTTCGCTAACCCCACGACTAGCCTCCCCT